>LNAC01000011.1:6311889-6476875 GCA_002007465.1 Ailurus styani | reverse complement strand
GAGGAGAACACAGGCAGCAACCTCTTCGACCTCAACCGCAGCAACTTCTTCCTAGGAACATCACCAAAGGCAAGGGAAGCAAGAGCAAAAATGAGCTATTGGGACATCATCAAGATTAAAAGCTTTTGCACAGCAAAGGAAACAGTCAACAAAACCAAAAGACAACTGACAGAGTGGGAGAAGATATTTACAAATGACATATCAGATAAAGGGCTAGTATCCAAAATCTATAAAGAGCTTCTCAAACTCAACACCCATAAAACAAATAACCCAGTCAAAAAATGGGCAGAAGACATGACCAGACATTTCAACAAAGAAGACATCCAAATGGCCAACAGACACATGAGAAAGTGCTCAACGTCACTCAGCATCAGAGAAATACAAATCAAAACCACAGTGAGATACCACTCAAACCAGTCAGAATGGCTAAAATTAACAAGTCAGGAAACTGCAGATGTTGGTGAGGGTGTGGAGAAAGGGGAATCCTCCTACACTGTTGGTGGGAATGCAAGCTGGTGCAGCCACTCTGGAAAACAGTTTAGAGGTTCCTCAAAAAATTGAAAGTACAGCTACCCTATGACCCAGCAATAGCACTACTGGGTATTTACCCTAAAGATACGAATGTAGTGATCCAAAGGAGCACATGCACCCAAATGTTTATAGCAGCAATGTCCACAATAGCCAAACTATGGAAAGAACCTAGATGTCCATCCACAGATGAGTGGATAAAGAAGATGTGGTATATACATGCAATGGAATACAATGCAGCCATCAAAAGAAATGAAATCTTGCCATTTGCAATGATGTGGATGGAACTAGAGGGTATTATGCTAAGTGAAATAAGTCTATCAGAGAAAGATAATTATCATATGATCTCTCTGATATGAGGAATTTGAGGGGCAGGGCAGGGATTTGTGGGGAATAGGGAGGGAAAAATGAAACAAGATGGGATCAGGAAGGAGATAAACTATGAGACTCATAATCNAATGATTCACAAACCTGTACCCCTGGGCAAATAATAATAATAATAGTAATTTTTTTAAAAAAAGAAGTACATTCATTTATTCTTCATTCATTTAGCATCATTTCTTGATCTCCCACTTGGTGCCAGGCATTGTTTGGGGGCTATGGCAATAGACAAAACAGCCACTCATACGGAAGCTGACTTTGAACAAATAAATGAAAAAGTACTAATATATTTCTATGTTATGATAAGCGTTATGCAGAGAAGGACAGGATACTATGACAGACAGCAACAAGAAGTGATGAGTTGAATTGTGTCTCCTCCCCAAATTCATATGTTAAAGTCCTAACCCCCGGAATGAGACCGAAGTCAGAGAAAGGGCCTTTAAAGAGGTGATGGGTTGGGAAGCCTGGGTGACTTGGTCAGTTAAGGTCTTCAGCTCAGGTCACGAATCCAGGGTCCGAAGATGTAGTCCCATGTCAGGCTCCCTATTCAGTGGGAAACTTCTTTCTCCCTCTGCCTGCCACTCCTCCACTTATACCACACCCCTGTCTATGACAAATAAATACATAAAATCCTTAAAAAGAAAAAAAGAAAGAAGTGATTGGTTGAAATGAGGTCATTACAGTGGGTCCTAGTCCAATATGACTAGTGTACTTATAAGAAGAGAAGATTAGGACACAGACATGTAGAAGGAAAAGACCTCATAAAGAGGCAGAAAAGAGACAGAGGGCTGTATGAGCCAAGGAGAGAGGACCCTGAAGAAACCCAAACAGCCAACATCTTGATCTTAGAGTCCGGATTTTCAGACCTACGATTAAATAGATTACTGTTATTTAAATCACACAGTCTGGTACTTTGTTATGCCAGCCCTACCAGACTAATAATGAGGGCAGGGAGGTGGGAAGAGGTGAAAAAGAGACTATATCAGAATGCTCTGAAGAGTGAATTGGTAGGAATTAGATGAGGAACTGTTAAAGTGAAAAACAACACAGGCAAAGGAAACAGTATATACCATGAAGTCAGAAACCTGAAAATCTCTGTTGCATCTGAGAAATGGTTAGAGGGAACTCACCCCTCTCACCCAAGCCATCAAATAAGACTTCTATGTGGACATGACTTTAGTTCATAGTTTCACATTACACATATTCTTTTTTTTCTTTTTTGAGATTATTTATTTATTTATTTGACAGAGAGAGAGAGAGAGAGAGAGATCACAAGTAGGCAGAGAGGCAGGCAGAGAGAGAGGAGGAAGCAGGCTTCCCACTGAGCAGGGAGCCCAGTGTGGGCCTCAATCCCAGGACCCTGAGATCATAACCTGAGCCAAAAGCAGAGGCTTAACCCACTGAGTCACCCAGGTGCCCATATTTCACATATTCTTCATGGCTAGCCTGTCAAGCTAACTGCTTCATTTATTTTTTCACATCATGTAGTGTTAATACTTGCAATGCCTGACATGTATTGAGTAGTTATTTTACATCATGCACCATTTTAAGCCCACTAGTGGTATTAACATATTCAATACACAAAGCAATTCTGTAAGGTATTCTTTTACTTATCTCATTGTACAGATGTCTTACGGGTATAAGACAAAGAAAGGTAAACAAGTTTCCCAAAGATGCATAGCAAATATAAGAGGTAAGATGAGTTTGATGAGTCATTTTGGTTCAAGAATCCATGTTCACACACAACTGTTAACTATTTGGGATCCTGCATGTTTGTGCTCTATAACCATTCTTTAAGTTTTGTTTTGTTTTGTTTTGTTTCATCTTACCTGAATATTCTTCCTCCCCTAAAATAAGATTATTATAAAAATATGGAGCACATTTCAGCTCTGATAAGACTTTTTAATTAAGAATAAACTATTAAATGAACAATCAATTTTTTCATGTTTTTAACGATTGATCATCAGGGGTTTTGTTACTTGCAACAAATACTTTCCTAAGAGATTTAACATGTAAGAAAAGCATGAACAAAATCCTCTCATATAACATATGAGAAAATAATTCCTATACTTCCACCAAATATTCAAACTGTTAGCATTTCAGTGTATATCTTACCAGATTTATTCCCTTGACAAAAAATTGGGTCATCGTGTAACCTACATGTTATCTTAATATTATGTAATGGATATTTTTCTATTATATCTATTTTATGTGTATAAAAATTATTAAGTAAATGGCATTGGAGATTCTTCTAACACAAGAGTCAAAATTTTTCTGTAAAGTGTCAGAAAGTAAATATTTTAGGTTCTGTTGGCCATATGGTCTCTATTGCAACCACACAACTCTACCATTATGGCACAAAAGTAGCCTTAGATAAAGCATGAACAAATGGAAATAACTATGTTCCAACAGAAGTTCATTTATAAAAACAGGTTACAGGCTGTATCTGACCAGTGAGCCATAGCTTAGGTACTACTGTTTTAAACTATTGTTGTAGGTTTTTTTTAAACTATTGTTTTGAATGGCTATCTAGAATCTCTTTAAGTGAACATACTAAGATTTATTAAGCCCTTCTCAATAGCAGGGAATGTATTTCCTACATGTTTGCTATAACTCATGAAACTAGAAATACATATATGTTATAAATACCAACTGAACAAAATTCTGGTAATTTTAAAATCAGGATTAAAATTTTGACTTGCATGAAAAAGACACAGACTTAGGGGCACCTGTGTGGCTCAGTCAGTTAAGCGTCTGCCTTCCACTCAGGTTATGATCCCAGGGTCCTGGGATTGGTTCCCTGCTTGGTGAAGAGTCTCCTCCTCTCCCTCTGTCCCTGCCCCCACTTTCGCTTGCACATGTGTTCTTTCTACCTCCCCCTTCCTCTCACTTTCTCTCTCAAAAAATAAATAAATATCTAAAAAAACAATAAAATCTAAACAACAACAACAACACAAATTTGATATAGAAGAAGGAAATTTATCGTGCTAAGTAAGAAGGAGAATTTGAACAACTTTTTGTTGAGTGGGGTAAATTTGAGTCAGTGGATGAATCAGGAAAAACAAAAGGAAGAATGTTGAAATAGTCAATAGCCAGATGGCAGAATCCAAAGAATCATTCTTCTCAAGAGAAAGAATTTATAGAAGTAGAGCAAATTCTGGACTAGAATTTGGTACTGAAATAGAGAACTTCAGGTCACATTAATTTGAGGTTTTATTTGCGAGGAACCCCTTCACTGGAAAGATGTCCGGTATTTTGCAAAGTAAGAGTGGTAGGTGGATATATCTAAGACTCTGTCCAAACTCTGAATTTTTGCAGTAATCTTCAGTTACAGATATTCTTTATTCTGGTTTTTAATAGGTTAAGTTAAACATGGGCATTTTTTCAGATGGAAATATTAAATCATAAGACAAATAAGAGGGACATTGGAATGATAATATTCTACATTAAATGCAAAAATGTAAAGCATGGAAGCACAAATATTTGCAAGCATTAATCAGTGTGTATTATTAAATATTTTCCTCAATTCCACAAAATCTGTAAAAAAAAACAGCTATGAAGAAGAAAAGCACTCTTTTTTATTGTTAAAGATTTTATTTATTTATTTGAGAGAGAGAGCAGGAGCAGGGGTAGGACAGAGGGAAAAGCAGACTCCCTGCTGAACAGGAAACCCTATGCTGGGCTCAATCCTAGGACCCCAGGGCCATGACCTGAGCTGAAGGCAGACACCCAACCAACTGAGCCACCCAGGTGTCCCAGCAAAAGCATTCTTTACCATCTAGAAAACCCTAATCAAATTCCCCCTGGAAAAATGTGTCATCTGCCCCTTAAGAATATTACAGCAATTGTTTTAAGGTTGCCTGCTCTTCCTCAACAGTTGACAGAGAAGATAATACTTTCCTTAAACCGAATCTCTATTAGACTATCAAGCACAGATCTTGTGATCTGTGAACCAGGACGCAGTTCCTCCAGGTTTACCAGAGAATGCAGGAGAAAATGTTTGGAACCATGATAATAAATGGGAACTATTCACCTCTCAGTAGTTTGAAGCTGCTATTTAGTGACACCTATACAATTATACAGTAATTCAACACATGCCTTGAAGCACTTGAAAATGTAATAGAAAAAAATCTCTGGCAAAACTTAGGGTCAAAGCATTCACCTGTGACTCAACTGATATTTACAGCTAATTTTCAAATGCATTTTTATCAGGAAGAACATAGAGATTTATTATTTTAGGATATATTCAAGGCAGAAACTGAACATTTTTGCAGTTGGAAGTTACTTCTCATTTTCCTGGAAACAGGATCGTGGGTGGTCTGGAGGCAAACAGAATAGAGAAAGAAGCAATGCTAATGCTGGTAATCCAGATACCATAAACAGAAAAACACAGCAGAAATATGGGTATGGTCGCCAGCTTGAATAATGGTAACCTAGTACATTTTTGAGATTTGAGGTCATCTGTTTTTTTTTTCTTCTAGTAATAGTAGCACTCTACAATTATACCACCACTGTAACCATTGATATTATTACTACTATTACTATTTATCATTCATATCACTCATAGAAAACTTACAATGTGCTATTCTTTAGTGAATTCATTCAAAAAATATGTATCTAATCCATGCTACATAAAACACTCTGTTAAGTCCTGAGGACACCTTAGCATGGCTTTACTCTTTCAGTGCTAAGCACTTTTACTGAGTAACATGTTTCAAATGCCTACATTTGTAGTCTTAAAGATGTAACCATGGGAGATTATCCAGTATTTCCATTTTGTTTGTATGTATGCATGTATGTATGTATGTATTTTTAAAGACTTTTTTAAGTTTATTTATTTGAGGGAAAGCCTTTGAGTGTGCACATGGGCAAGTGGGGGGGTGGGGAGAGAGGGGCAAGCAGACTCCTTGAGGGCCCCTGAGATCATAAGCTGAACCTGATCCAAAATCAAGATTTGGACTTAACTGACTGAGCCACTTAGGCACCCCTATTTCCATTTTAAAGATATTTGCATAGAAGATAGAGGACAGATTATATGTTGAAACATTTGCATGTGCTAATGTAGAGCAAAGAAATGCCAAATGACTAGGAAAAACCTGGAAACCTGGAAAACCCTTGCAAGGCTACATGAGAGGAACAGTAGTATCATCTTCCTTCCATTAAATCCTGAGCAAAATCTGTAAGGCACAGCTTTTATTAATTCAATGTGTGCTGAGCACCTATTGTGCCAACTACAGTACTGTGGACTTTCTTAATCAAAATTTGTATTCTGAAGTTGTAGAAAATGTATCATATGGTGGTGTACAAAAAATACAGAGAGATCCTCGGTATCCTTTACCCAGTTTACTTCAATGGTGACATCTTGCAAAACAATAGTGCAATACCACAACCAGGATGTTGACATTAGTAGTCAAGATATAGAACATTTCTGTCACTACGATGATGACTCATATGTGCTTTTTGTAGTCACAATCTTTTTTTTTGTACTGCCAATCACTCCTTAACACCTGACAAACACTATGTGTTAAATATCTATAATTTTGTCGTTTCAAGAATGTTATACAAATAGAATTATATACTATATAAGTTTTGGTGGATTGACTTTTTTCACTGAGCATAATTCTCTAGGACTTCATCTAGATTGTTTTGTGTACCAGTAGACCATCCATTTTCGGTGATGAGTAGTAACCATGATATGGATGTACCATTGTATATTTAAACACTCACCCATTGAAGAAAGTCTGGTTGTTTTCAGTTTTGAGCTATTACAGGTAAATATGTCATAAATATTCACATACAGGTTTTGCTGAATGTAAGTTTTCATTTCTCTGGGATAAGTGCCTAGGAGGGCTGTTGCTGAGTACTGTGGTAAGTGAAGATTTAGATTTTGAAGAAACTGTCAAGTTGTTTTTAGAGTCACTGTACCATTTTACATTTCTACTCACAGTGGAAGAATGATGTGGTTTCCCACATACTCTCTAACATTTAGTACTGGTGCTATTTTTTTTTTTTACCCATTCTGACAGCATGTGTTAATATCTCACTAGAATTTTAATTTCCATCTTCCTAATGATGAATGATGATTAATTTCCTTTCATGGGCTTATTTGCTATTTGTATATCCTCTTCATGTAATGTGTTTTCATGCCTTTCTCCATTTGTTAATTTGGTTCTTTGATTTTTTTTACTGTTGAATTCTGGGAGTTCTTACATATTTTAGATACTATTCCTTTATTAGATATGTGACTTGCAAATATTTTCTTCAAGTCTGTAGCTTGTCTGTTCATCCACTTAACAGGTTCTTTCACAGTGCTAAAGTTTGTAATGTAGAAGAATTCTACTTCATCAATTCTTTCTATGGATGTTTTTGTTATTAAATCTAAGAATTCTTTGTCTAGACCTTATCTTAAATATTTTATTCTATTTTATTTTTTGCTAAGAGTTTTATAATTTTACATTATTATGAAGTCTGTGATTTATTTTGAGTTACTTTGTAGAAAACATGAGATTTATCCGAGATTTTTTTTTTTTTTTGCCTACAGATGCACTAGCACCATTTTTTGAAAATGGGATCTTTCCTCTGTAAAATTTATTTTGCCTTTTTGGCAAAAGTCTGTAGGGCATATCTGTGTGGATCTGTGTTGGAGTTTTCTATTCTGTTCCATTGATCAATGTGTCTGATTTCTTGCCAATACAACACAATCTTGGTTATTGTAGCTATATAATGCAACTTGAAAGTGCATAGAACAATCCCTACCACTTTATTATTCTTTTTCAAACTTGTTTAGCTATTCCAATTCTTTGTCTTTTTTTAAAAAAATATTTTATTTATTCATTTGACACAGAGAGAGAGATTACAAGCAGGCAGAGAGGCAGGCAGAGAGAGAGGAGAGAGGAGGAAGCAGGCTCCCTGCTGAGCAGAGAGCCCGATATGGGCCTCGATCCCAGGACCCTGGGATCATGACCTGAGCCGGAGGCAGCGGCTTTAACCCACTGAGCCACCCAGGCGCCCAATTCTTTGTCTTTAAATATAAATTGTAGAATATTTTTTGTCTCTGTCTACAAAAGTCTTGCTGTGATTTTTTGATAGGAATTACATTAGACCTGTATATCACATTGGAGAAGATTAACACCTTTACTATATAGGTCTCTTAATCCATAAACTGATAAATACTATACACGTCTCTGCATTTTTTATAGAACTTCTTTGATTTTTTTTATCAGTGTTTTGAAGTTTTTAGCATACAGGACCTACAAAGGTTTTGCTAAATTTACACCTAAGTATTTAATTTTTAAAGTGATTGGAATGGTATACATTTTATTTTTTCCACGTTAATTGATATATATGTACCAATTATGTATTATATTGCTATATAGCAATAACATTGATTTTTGTATAGTTATCTTATATACCGTGACCTTGCTAAACTTACTTATGAGTTCTATGAGTTTTTGATGGATTCTCTAAGATATTTTATGGAGATGATCATGTCATCTGCAAATAGAACTTTATATTTTTCATTCTGAATTTGTATTCTTTTTAATTTCCTTTTCTTTTCTTATTGCATTTGCTAGAGCTTCTAGCCCTATGTTAAATAAGAGCTTTGAGAGTGGACTCCTTGCTTTGTTTCTGATCTTACAGGGAAGAACTCAGTCTTTCACCATAGACTATCATGTTAGCTGTCGGGACTTTGTAGATTTCTTTGTCAAGCTAGGTAAGTTTCTCTGTATTCCCATTTTTTTTCCAGACATTTATCATCATTTTTTCATGACTTTTATCACTGATCAGCACCAGTTGATATGACCATGTGCTTTTTCTTATTTAGCCTGTTAAGATGATGGATTGGTTTTTCATTGGCTTTACATTGGTTTTACATTGATTGGTTTTTCAATATTGGAGGAGCCACGTGTTTCTGGAATAAATTCACTTAGTTATGGTGCATATACATTTTTGTATGTTCTTTTTATGTATTAGTTCATTCTATGTACTAAAATTTAAGGGTTTTGTGTATATATTCATGGATATATTAATATTTATTCATATTCAAATTGGTCAGTAGTTCTTTTTGTAATACTTCTGCTTGGTTGTGTATGCTTGGTAATGGTAATACTAATTCATAAAATGAATTGGAAGTGTTCTCTCCTCTTTTCTCTACTGAATTGATATCATTCTTCCTTAAACATTTGCTAGAATTCAAACTACCTGGTCATTAGAATTCTTTTACAGGTGTTATTTAGCTACAAATTCAATTCTCTTAATAAAGTTGTTCAAATTATTTATTTCATATTGGATGAGTTGTGGTAGTTTGTATTTTTCAAGGAATTGGTATATTTCATCTGTCAAATTTGTATGTGTAAAGTTGGTCATAGTATTTCTTTTCTTTTTGATATCTGCAAGGTATGTGGTTTTATCCCCTGCTTAATTTCTGATATTGTTCATTTTTGCCTTCTCTGCCTTTTTTGTCTGTCTCACTACAGATTTGTCAATTTTCTTAATCTTTTCAAAGAACAATGTTTTCATTTCTTTGATTTTTTCTATTGTTTTTACTTTTTAAATATCATTGATTTTTGCTCCTTAGTGGGTTTTTTTTTTCCCCTTCTTCTTCATGTTTTGGGTTTATTTTTTTTCTTAGCTTTTGAGATCTGAGATTAGATTACTGATTTGAAATTTTTCAACTTTTCTAGTGTGTGCATTTAATGCTTTACATTTCCCTCTCAGTACTACTTTAACTGTGCTTCACAGAGCCTATTATATTGCTTTTCATTTTCATTCAGTTCAATATATATTTTTATTTCCCTTCAGACTTCTTCATTGATCCATGGATTACCTAGAAATTGTGCTGCTTAGTTTTTAAAGTTTGTAAGTATGTGGAGATTTTCCAGTTATCTTTCTGTCATTGAATTCTAGTTTCATGAATCCACAAATGTAATTTTTGTAAAATTTGGAGAATTTTCAACCATTGTTTTTTTCAAACACATTTAAGCTCACCTCTTTTTTCTCTCCTTCTGGGACTTTGATGACACAAATGATAAATCTTCTTACATAGTTTCACACCCTTATTCATTTTGTTTTGTTTTGTCTATTTTCTTTCTGTTGTTCAGGTTGGATAATTTCTTTTATTCTATTGTCACTTTAAATGATTTATTTCTCTGCTCTTTCCACCTTGATGCTGAACCTATCTATTGTATTTCTTTTTAACTTTGGTTTTTATATTTTGATAACTAAAATTTGGTTAAAATTCCATTTGGTTCTTCCTACTATTTTCTATTTTTTTACTGAGACTTTCTATTTTTTCAATTATTTCAAGCATGCCCATAATTGTTCACTGAAACATTTTTATAATGGTTACTTTAAAACTCATTGTCAGATAATTCTAATATCTGTGTCTTTTTACCGTTGGCATCTGTTGATTGTCTTTTCTTAATTAACTTAGAGCTCTTCCTAGATATTATTTAGATCTTTTGTTTAACAGGCCTCCTCTAATGTGGATCCCATGGAAAACAGATGGGAGAAACACTACCTCCTTACTTCCAGCTGGAGATGGAATTCCAAGTTGTCTTTAAAACTGCTATTGAAATCAGTGGGGAGGGCTGCTCATTACTTCTTGGACTCAGATGGGAGTGTGACTCTCCACTGTCTCCACTGTACTTCCCTGTATGTTCACAACTGTTCATTAGGTAGCCCACACTGACATGACTAGAGGGTGGTATTATTGGGTGGTAGTGGAGGTTTTAACTCTCCACTAGGCCTCTCGATGCCAATTTATAAGGAAGGAGAGGGGCACAACATTACTACTGAATGAGATGTAAAAGTCCAGGCAGACTTCCTACGTGGTCTCCAAAAACATCATGGGGAGTATCCTCAGTACTTCCCTGTGAAGGTAAATATCCTAGCTGCCCACTCTCTGACACCATCCCAGTAGGAGGTTTGGTATGCCTCACTGCAACCTGACAATGGTGGAAATCTAGATTCTCCATTTAACTTCTACTAATGAGTGTGGTGTGACCACAGTTTTCTCTGTGGGTTTTGGCTGGAACAGAGCAGTTATTGCCTAAAGTTTTCTGCCTTCCTGTGCTGCTTCTTTCCTGTTTCTTTGATTAGAGAAAGTGAGTTTTCCTTGGTTTCCCCCTCCTTTGTTTTTTAAATCTGTACTTCTTGGTGTTTCTGGGTTACTTGACTCTCCAGCACCTATCCTGGGTTATATGAGGTAAAAAGAAAATTCAAGGAAACACTTTCATATCATTCTTTCCATTCCAAGGTCCCCAGATGGTCACACTTCTTCCTTCTACCTTTCAGTATCATATTATATATATATATTTTTTTTTTTTAAATGTCAAGTTTTTATCTATACTTAAAAGGAGGAATAGAACAATGAATGTCTATTATATCTTTCTGGAAGTGGAAGTCCTCCATAAATTATAATTTTATTTCTTATATTTATTCAACAAATCTTCATTAAGGAACCTACTAAGATACACATAATGATTGCGATGGTCATAGTTTCTACCCTTAAGGTGATTATAACTTAATGAGTAAGACAGATGATAAACAAATACTTAAAGGTGTTAGTTAATTGTTACATTGTACTTATGAAAAGCATATGATCAAACATAAGGAACCTTAGTTTCATACAATATTTTTTACAATACCTTATACATGCATTTGTTATAAATAATACTATGATATATAAAAAAAACATAGGTTTTTTTTCCTTCCAATTATGGAATAGAATATTAGCATTCATCATTTGAAATAAATAAGCATAATGAAAATAAAATGGTATCATATCCAGTGCCTAATAAATTTATGATGTAATGATGGTTGAAAAAATGCTCATGAATATTGAATTACATATTTGGAAGTTGAGGGCTTTTCTACATAGTACATTCCTATGCTTTTGATGTTATTATAATGAATGGCAACTCTCAGATTACCTCTTACTGCCACAAATAAGACAGAATTCCAGGTTGAGTGAACTTTGGTTATATGCCAGTATGGTGATTCTTCGGGCTTTTGTGCCTATGAAACTCTTCAGTGACACAGTACTACTTCATTATGGAAAGTTCAGCTACTTTATTTTTCTTAGGATTGGGCTGACTTTATTGTCTACCATCCTCCAAAGAACATGCTGACATTTTTAATTTGATGGACTGCTGAGAAACCACAGCAGGATAGAGACCAACCCATCAAAACTGAATTGAGGATTTCATTGATGTGGAGAGCTAATTATGTGACTATGGGGAGTGGGACACTGATTGAAATCCATATGACTTTTCAGTGTGCACTCTGTAGGCTAGCTCCTGAGAGGAATAGTAAATGAAGGTGACTTGTTCTCTGCTCTCACCAAGGGACTGCCTAGTTCTTCTCTGTTAGTAGTCAGAGACCCTGCTCCCTTCCTAAAAATGAACAGCTCAGAGATGGGCAGAAATGTTCTGCACATATCTTGGAACAGTCTCATTTTGCCCTGAAAAGATGTTGAGATCCTCTTCCTTCAGATCCTTTACTAAACATATTGACTCGGTTCCTATACTTTCAAGCTTACCTTGAGTCTCCATATTTTAAAAATAACACCACCCATGGTTTTTTTTTAACTAAAAATGGGAGAAATTTTTATTTTCAGGGGTTGTGAAATGAAGTTTTTACACAAAACAATCTTAAACTCAGTCTCAACTTCAAAAAGCACTGCAATTCAACCTAGTAACTTTATCTTCTCTACAAAGTTGACTTATTCAGATAAGTTCTTTTATTTTCTCTGCTGAGTTACTAGAGCCCTGGTTTTAAGGTAAGACATATATGTGGGTTTGCCTTCCAGTTACTCTGCTCACACTTTAGTTTCCTTATCTGTAAAATGGGCTAATAACTCTTTTTGCTCAGACTTATCCTTTAAGAATTTGGATTAATGTATTAAAGAACCTATTATGATACATGACAATAGTAAGCATACAATAAGCAGTAACAATGAGTCTTGTGGACCTCAAACGATCAATCTCCCAAACTTCAAAACAGTTCCAAGTGCAGCATTTTGATTATAGCTTGTTCCTGGTCAACAGTAACTGATTCTGAAAAATACTTTACATTAAAACAATTGTCAAACACTATGGTTTGGCAAAATTATACGGTTAAAATAGAGTTTTGAAGTCAGACTGCCTGGGTTTGAATATCAGCTCTGCCCTTTGCTAACTCTGTATCCTGCTTTGATTTCTCCACGCTTCACACATGCCTTGTGTGTAAAATACATCAACCACACTAGGTATGTATGTATGTATATATGTGTATGCATCAGATATATAATGTATAAGTGTGTGTTTATTTGTTTAAACATTGCCCCCTGAGTTTGAATTCCATTTCTCTGACACTGGGCAACTTATGTCTTATCTTATAAAGGTTTCATAAGATAACACCTATTATCGTGCTTCTTAAAGAGGCGCACACTAAATTTTGACATCTAATATTTTCGTACTAGATACCCATCATATGTATGGCCTCCCTCATCTTACTGAGCCTGAGAAGTTTTCCTATATGCACAGTCTGCTTTTCTCTACCTAATAAGGTTCTTTTGTCTCCACACCATTCTGAATATTTGGCTTTGATTCTTTCTCCTTGGAGTATGAAAGTTCTAGCTCTTCATTTCCAAATATATTCTGTAGAATGACGAGTCCTTACCTCTGTTCTCACTGTTTACATTCTTGACTGAACCAGCCCCATCGAGTCTCCAGGTCAAATTCTGCCATTTTTTAACAGTTCATCAGGGTAGTTTTAGCAAAAAATAGCATTTCTCTTGGACAGAAATTAAGTGCCATAGAAGACATTGAGTTAAATATTTTATGGGTGTTATCTCACTTAATTCTCATAACTTTCTTATCTAGGTATTACTATGTCTATTTTTAGAAATGCTAAATAGAAACCCAGAGAAATTACTCAAAAAACTCACATATATAGAAAATGATCAAGTCAGAACTCAAATCTTGTTTATCATACCTCAAAGTGCTTTGAGCTTTTATTCCCTACAATAGTGTTTCTTGTAATAAAATGATGACTTAATCCCCTTTATTTTTTTATTTTTTTAAAGATGTTGTTTATTTATTTGGCAGAGAGAGAGATTACAAGTAGAGAAGCAGGCAGAGAGAAAGGAGGAAGCAGGCTCCCCGCTGAGCAGGGAGTCTGATGTGGGGCTCAATCCCACGACCCTGAGATCATGACCTGAGCCGAAGGCAGAGGTGTTAACCCACTGAGCCACCCAGGCTTCTCACATTAACCCCCTTTAAAGGGGAAAAATTCTGGTAGACATCCATTGTTGGTTAAAAATTATAATCTCGTTAGTATTACTTACTAAATACAAGAGGTATAACTTCCAGACCTATAACTTTTGAGGAAACCCTAAACCAAAATATAGCTCCATTGGATGTTAACAAGTCTTTCAACTTATCACATGCAAAATTGATCTCTGATATTCCACTATATTCCCCAACCTGTTCTTTCTGGATTTTTTTCTATTTCATTTAATAACAGCTACATTCTTCCAATATTTCAAGGAAAAATATTGATGTCATCCTTAACTTCTCTTTTATCCCTCACATCCAGCCCATCAACAAATGCTACAGGTTTTATCTTCAAAACATATCCAGAAGGCAAGCTTTTTTCATAACCCCCACTGCGCCCATCCTGGTTCAGGTCACTGTTACCTCCCACCTGAAGTAAGCTCCCAACTTATCTCTGCTTTTGTCCTGGACACTTTTAAAGTTCATTCTCAACACAGCAATCAGAGGGGTCCTGGCTAACCATAAATCAGGTCATGACATTTCTGTGCTACTATGTATCCCATGGTTCTCACCAGACTCTGAACAAAAACCAAAATCCTTCTTATGATTTACAAGATCCTACATTGTTTGACTCTTGTTTTTACCTCAAATGTTGTCTCATTTATTCTGTCCTTTCTTTAGATCTCTCCAGCTATGTGGACGGGATCACTCTTGTCAAATACATAGGCATGCTCTTGCCTCAGGGCATTAGTACCGTCTATTTCCGTCTGCTAAAAGTGCTGCTCTCTGGTTGACTACATGGGAGTCACATGCTTCCTTCAGGTCTTCTGTGAAATTTCACCTCTCACGGAGACTTTTCTTGATCATGTTATTTAAAACCACAATTGTCCTCATCTCTCCTATGCCTCCTTTCCTATTTCCCTTTTCCTCCAAGTCACTAATCAATCTCACACACCGTATGTTTTACATATTTACATTGGTCACTGTCTCCTCTTTTATTGCAATAAAATGCTGTACAAAGATAAAGATTCTTGTGAATTCACTGAGGTATTTCTGGTAACCAGATGATTGATTTGTACATAGCGAGACAATAAATAATTTTTGAATGAAAGAATAAATTGAAAAATTAGTAAACTGCAGCATCAATTAAACGGTTAAATATGACATTAGTTTAATGTTATAGACTACATTTATGATGTATATTATGTTATTTGTTAAAACTAATTTGCTGATACTACATTGAAATATAGAATGATATTTACCTGTTTTTGTGTTTCATTTGTTCTCAAATGGATTCTTTTGAATTTGAGTATGTGGAGTCATCATTTGAATCACCCTCATTGTCACTTCTTTTAATTCTATTAACAATGAAATTGTTCTTTATTTTGATGGACCAATCAGGATAAGAGCACACCTCAAGCTATAATATGAAAAGAGAAAACACTTATATTCTTTGCATATTTACTATTACACTTATTGCCAATGAAGTGTGGATAATTGGTATATAAAAAATGAAAGATGCCTCCCAAACATCCACTTACCATGTGAATATGGCACAAAGAGCTCGAGTTCTTTTGTGATCCCATGAAATGCAGAGATTCGCTTTCGCCCATGATTTTTTCTTGTTTGAAATCTTATGAAATGTGTCTTACCATGCCAGTTGAAGTTTCCTGTCTTTCACCCCTGTGAAGGTGATTGTAAACACAAATTCAAACATGGACAGTAAAAATGCATGTCAGTACTCAATAACAAAGATGTCGTACAAGTGCCTCAGAATATGCTTATATTATTTTTAAGATCATCATCTGAAGAAAATATAAAATTCATGAATTCTCATAAAAATTGAGAATACCTCTGCAAACTCCCAAGATCCACAAATTACGGTTTAAGAAACATCCCTTATGTCACAAAGACTTTACAAGACAAAGTATGATAAATGACACATGGAAATATTACAGTACATTCGATTGAAAGGGCAACATTCAATTTGTGAAAAAGGACAGGCTTTTTAAAGAAGTGACATTTGTGCCAGGGCCAATTTAGCAAGGTAGAAACTGAAGGGGAAGTTAATTCAGGGAGAGGAAATTCCACCAGCAAAGGATAAGAAGCAAGACAGCTCTTGGTTTCTCAGGAAACTTCAAAAACCTTTTATTTGCCGGAAAACAGAATAAAAGTCGGAGATTAATGTAGATCAGCATACAAGGATAATCTGAATATTAGATCCCTTAAGAAACAATGATAGCCAAGAGATACAATGCCTCCTCCACCTGCTAGGCACAGTTCTAAGTGCTTTATGCAGAGTAACAGGTCTCATCTGTAGTATAACGTGTGGAAGTAGATATGTTCTCTTAGTCCTTCTTTCCTGAGGCTGAGAAAAAAAGCAGCAACTTTCTCAAGGCCACACAACTGGACAGATTCCATAGTTCGATGCTGGAGTCCATGCTCAACCAGTGTGTTCCAGACTTCTAAGCGTACAGCTCAGCACATACCCAGGATTAGAACACAGAACACAATCAACAATTACTGACCGTTGAGGTACCAGGAAAAGTGCAGAAAACTTTCAGGAGCACATAGCCACATTTTGAAAGCAAGATCTCCTAAAGGTGAAAAAAAAGCTCACAGATTCAGTTTTCGCACAAGGCCGGAGGGCGGAAGAGTGACTAATGATTGCTTGTATTCTAGCAAACCATGTAATAAAGGTACATTTTTCATTTCCTTCCTTCTCTATCCCTTTCCCTCCTGCTGCTTCCCAAAGTCACCTCATCAGAGCATTTCCTTTCATTTTAAGCCGTACGACGGATCTGACTGCTCATTTATCTTTTTTTCCCCCCAAGAACTAAATATTTTAGTAGTTTGTGCCCCATGAATCTGATGTAAGGAATTGTGGGCTTTCAGTAATTTCATGAATGCTCAAAGTGATCTGTGAAGACTTGGAAAAATCACATTAAGATCTTTCTTTCCAACGTTCTCCACCCTTAAGAGCAGAGGGAACACTTAGCTAAGAATGTTTAAAATTTCCAAGAAACAAAAGTCAAGCATAAGAGGCAAAGTGGCTTTATTTTTTTTCTTAGTAAGTCATTTAAACTTCTTTATGTGTTCTTTCATCTGTCAACTAAAATGATAAATGGAAGGTCCTTGATGCATAAATGGAAATTCATTTCAATTTTAATAAATATGGCATGGATATTCTTTGTTCTTCTCCACACATTCTCTTTACTAAAACATGCAGTCTGGTAACTGATTAAAGGATTATTTCTAGATGACACACAAAATACAAAGACATTTTGTATAATGTTATAATATGTATTTGAATGGTAAAGTATTGATATTTAAAAATACCAAGTCACTTAATATTTAGCTTGAATTCTGCTAAATCAATTTGACCATAAAATGAAAATATATTTTCTTCTGATACAAAAGGCTTTTACGTACTTGAAAATAGGATAAAGTGGAATACATGTTTCTTTCTTTTTTGTGTTTAAGGGAAGGTGGAGAAAAGATGTGAGAAGTAATAGTATGGTGTAATTTGTATGTTTATAATGGAAATTCTGAATTATCAAGAAGACTGTAAATTACATTAAGTATTCTGTTTTACAAAACCAGATTTTTAATGATTATTATTGAAATCATTAAATATTTTTAGTTATTGAAAGAATTATAAATGCTACTCATCATAGCATCTGCAATAAAAGCAATACTGAATCAATTTATGCTATATTGTTTGAGCAGTGGATTTGACAATGAGAGAACTAAACTGATTCTTTTTTTAAGATTTTTTATTTTACTTATTTGACAGAGAGAGAGAGTGAGCAAGTAAGCATAAGCAGGGGGAGTGTTGGAGGGAGAGGGAGAAGCAGACTCCCCATTGAGCAGGAAGCCCCATGTGAGGTTCAATCCCAGGACCCTGAGGTCATGACCTGAGCCAAAGGCAGACATTTAACCAACTGAGCCACCCAAGCACCCCAGATAGGTCTTTAGTTAGAAGAACAACTCTACAATTGGCAAGAATCAATATAGTAAAATGGCCATTCCAAGTTAAAAAGGAATTATATTATTGTAGTCAGTACTTTATTTAAAATATGTATTGAGTCCAGTTGCTATTTAGTGCTGGACATAAACCATTGAGTGCTTGTATAAATGAAAAAGGCAACGTGAGCAGGTAATTACTTACTTCGTGGAACTTATATTTTATTTGTGAGGGAAACACAATTGATAAATAGATAAATATGCAAATATCCATGTATATTTGGACTTACGTTCAAGTCCTCTTGTTGCATGGTAGAAAAGATGGGGAAACTGGAAATCTAGGTTGACTATAAGTAAAGAAAATGGATACATGAAAACTGTACAAGATTAAATGTTTACCCTACTAATTATTATCCGTATGAATCTGGGTAGACATTTACATTCCATGGGAAGACATTACAGTGACTGATCCCTAAGACCTTTCCCATGTTGTGTGATATTAAAATACTTGCACTGACAAAAACAAAGGAATACTTTCCAAAGGGAATAAATTGTCTTCATACCCATCATTGTCTCAATTAAAATGTTCTAGGTAATAATCCATCTGAATTCAAAAGACCAAAGCATAATAACATAATTTAGAGACTTCCAGTCAGAATGACAGATTAAAATCTTTTCAGTTAGCCCCATAAAGATTAAAAACAAAGTAATTTTTTTTAAAAAATCTCTGAATTCATAGAATACAATATCCACCAATCTTTCCAAGATGCAAAGTGTATGACTTAGAAGATGGAGAAAGCTGAACTCTGAGTCAGCCCTTGAGAAAGTTGATAAGCACCTGAACTTACTGAAACATACACAGAAGACTCATTAATTGTTATTACATGATAGTTTCTGCAATGGGGTGAAATTAGGGCTAAAAATTAGAGTGTTGACAGAAATTCCATCTTAAAAAACTTTAGACACACCTCCTTCCAGATTTTATTCCTCATTTAAGCAGTCAACAGTCAACCCTTTCCATATTCTGGCAAAAGCTGAGGGAGTTATTCATTGGAAAGGATTTGTTTTTAAATACTCTGAAACAGGAACCTGAACATAATTGAGGACAAGTGTATCAAAAAGAAAGCAAAGCAATTAAGCATGTGTGTAATATACACTGAATGTAGAGATCCCTGGACCTCTCTTCGCTAATTAGATTTCTTCTTAACATAATTCCATTCTGAGGAATTATTACTATAGAAATAAATAAAGATACAATAAAACACATCAATGAGAATATTATATCCATATTCTATAATATTAAACATCTATTTAAAGGATTAAGTTTATATGCAGTGAAGAAAGAAATAACCAGTTACAGATTTTTAGTGAGAAAAATAATTTTGAGAAAAATATCTTTAGTATGTTCAAATTTATTCTAAAAAAGAAAAGGGAAAAGGAAAACATTGCTCCACATATAATATATATATCCATACAATTATGCAAATATGCAGAATACTATACAACAATACACTGAAAATTGTTGATTTCAGTACTGTTATTAGCTAAGTTGGGACAAAGAGTTTTTCTGTGTACAATATTGAAGATGCACCAGACAAATTTTCATGTTCTCATCATACCTTATGTAGGCACATCCATTTTAGCGCCGATAACTTTGATTGCACCTTCATATTTACTGGCCATCTATCTAACTGGTGTATATGATTCACTTTGAGCCATATGAAGCTGTCCATATTTAACCATGACTTCATATGCTTCAATCTATTACTTATTTATTTGTTTCTTATCTATATCACACTGGGGAAAAACAAGTTCTTTGAGGATGAAGACTGTGCTCATTTAGTTCTCTTTATTACCCAGGGTGAAAATAGTGCATGGTTGCTAGTGGGTATTAGGAAAAAAGCATCTTACATTTATGTATGAGTGAATAATGTAGCATGTATCATTTTCCTAGCTGAAATGGAAAATATAATATATACTTAAATATAAAATTTAAAAAGTATCTAATTATATTTTTTATTTCCTCTTTAAACAAATAGTTGTGTAGGATATAAAATTAATGGTTCAACACAAAAGAACTTTTTTTTAACTTTTGTATCTAACCTCCTATTTTACTGTGCTATCAAACATATGGCATATAAAATCTTAACATTTTACAACTTTTGGTCAAATATATGATTAAGTTGTACAAAATTTGGCGGCACTTAAGAAAACAAGCAGTTCTCTTGTAGGATACCCAATTAATGCATATCTATTATTTCAAGTGTATTAACTGAATTATTTGCACTTTATATCAACCATAGGCTAATGATTAGGATCATGCTACAACTGAATAGTTTTCTACTTATATTTTTAATTACTATGATGATATTCATTATACAAAGTTCTTAACCATTAATTGTCCAATATAAATTGCATTTTTGTCAATAAATAATAACCCTTTGCCCCACTCAGAAAAAAATCTCCTTTTTTGAAATTTAAAACTGTTTTTAATTATTTTAATTATTTAATTATTAGGTATCTTCTTAAAATTAAAACAATAAAGACTGCACAACCTGGGGCGCCTGGGTGGCTCAGTGGGTTAAAGCCTCTGCTTTCGGCTCAGGTTATGATCTCGGGGTCCTGGGATCGAGGCCCACATCGGGCTCTCTGCTCAGCAGGGAGCCTGCTTCCTCCTCTCCCTGTCTCTCTGCCTGCCTCTCTGCCTACTTGCTGTGATCTCTCTCTCTGTGTCAAATAAATAAATAAAATCTTTAAAAAAAAAAAAAAAGACTGCACAACCTGGCAGGATCTTAAAAACTCTTGTCTACATTATTATTTAAAACCTATTTCCACTTTTCTTTTTTTCCCACTGATTTGTAACTACAGCAAAAATTATAAAGTATAAAAGCTGAATGAAGTGGCATTGATTTATATGCAGTTGACAGGGCAACTGAACTGTATAAATACTCTTATAAATTTTAAATTTTAGTTTGGATACAAAACAAAACAAACAGAGCAATTCTTGATCTTTTTTTTTTTTTTTTTTTTTTTGTTTTTTTTTTTNTTTTTTTTTTTTTTTTTTTTTGGTATTTGTTTGATTTAGTTCCAGATCTCAAAGTGTAAGCTTGCTTTCTTCTGTGTCATTAATCTTTTAGAAAGAAAAAAAGAGAGCATAGAAAGAAAATAAGATTATTTTTAAAAAATATACATATGACTACATATGTATACATAATATCCATGCATTCATATATATGTAAACTTGTGTGTGTTTATAAATAGAGAAAGGGAAAGAGAGAGGGACTAAGATCCCTTCTTCATTCACTAGACAAGAGAGCTCTCTGCTTATTCTCCAGGCAAACATGGGTCATCTGTTTTTACTTGCATTCAATTTTCATAATCATTGTTGGAGAGATTAGGTGGAGCACACCACATAGATGACACTATTTATTTTCCTTGCAATTTGCTTAAATGCAAGTTATCTGATTTTCCTGTCAACTGTTCCATGGACTTGTCTCTAAACTAAGCTGTGCTAAGATGTAGATGGAGGCATTAGTAGACTTTCGCTATTGCCACAAATATTATTTCAACAATGACTTGTAACACTTAAAGGAGGCCCAAACAAATCAAGAACATGAGTGAGTGATTATCTAGAGCACTCAGGAATGAGGTCAAATTTTGCTATTTCAGTTTTTTATTTTGGTTCTTGGGTGTTTTGTTGTTGCTGTTATAGCTTTATCTGTACACTCCTGAAATCTCAGTCCCTTAATAGCAGAAAATCCCAACTTTCTCTTTACAGGTGGTAGCCAACTGCATAGTTTTGCTCAAAAGAACTGGATTCACAGAATAGAAAATTAATTTCCATGATATTCACTAAAAATTTCAGCTAAACATTATTAGTTATAAATTATATTTGAATCTTACAGTAGTTCTTCATTGATTGGACTTGGAATATAAAACTTGTTATTATGCCTAATGACCACATGAGGCAGATAAGTCCCACATTTTAGTGAGACCCTTGATAGCTTCCTCTTAGTTTGAACCTCAAGAACTAGACTATGCTGCTCTCTATAGTGTGAATCCCAATCTCCTATCATAAAATAAACTGACATATCTATCTCTTCCACTTTCTTAGTAGTGCATAATATGTTCTCAATCAATTTCTTTTTTCTTATAATGAAAGCTCCTTATGCTGCTAGCTTGTGCCGGGAACAACTCCAGACACTGGAGAGAAGAGCACTGAACAAAAACTCCTGCCCTCATAGGGCTCACATTCTAGCAGGGAATTCAAATTTATACTGTGTAAGTTTGGTGGGAAGTACTAAAGAGAAAATGAGATTAAGGGAGGGGGACGGGGAGGGTGGGTTGGTCTGGGAAATCTACATGGAGAAAGCGCCGTATAAGCAAAAGCCTGAAGGTCAAAAAGGAAGCCATGTGTCCAAAAAATATATATATTTAATATATAAATATATATATTACATAATATAATATAATATATAAATATATAATAAATAAATATATATGAGTATATTTATAATATAAATAATATATGAATATATTATAATTATATAAATATATAAATATATTATATTATAATATAAATTATATATAAATATATTATATAAATATATGTAATATACAAATATATAATATATAATATAGTTATATTAATTATACATTATATTATATGTAATCATATTATACACAATAATATTGTATATAATTGCTATAATTATAGAAATAATACATTATAATATAATTATATATATATAAATAATGGAATATTGCTCAGCCATAAAAGAGAATGAAATCTTTCCATTTGCAGTGACGTGGATGGAACTAGAGAGTATTACACTAAGTGAAATAAGTCAGTCAGAGGAAGACAAATACCATGTGATTTCACTCATATGTGGAATTTAAGAAACAAAACAGATGAACACAGGGGAAAGGAAGGAAAAATAAAGTATGACAAAAACAGAGAGGGAGACAAACCATAAGGGACTCTTTACTATAGGAAACAAACAAGGTTTCTGGAGGGGAGGGAGGTGGGGGGATGGGGTAACCGAGTGTTGGGCATTAAGGAAGGTAATGAGTACTGGGTGTTGTATGCAGCTGATGATTCACTAAATTCTACCTCTGAAACTATCAATACAGTATATGTTAATTAAATTTAATTTAAATAAAAAACAATTAAGGAAAGGAAGCCATGTGAATGAAGAATTCATTCAGGAAGAGCTTTCCAGGCAGATTAAGCCTGTGAAGGAGTAGAGACAATGACACATTTACTGACACAAATAGGCATCAATTGCCAAACACTTTGTTTGCAACAAAAAGTTAAACTTACCAAAAAATAAAAAAAATAAAACACATAAAAGTTAAATTTAACGAATATGTTCTAATATGGATGTCTAAATAGAGCCACTTCAATTCAGTAAGGGAAAAAAAGCGAGCTCTGGTGAGGTTTTCCTAATCTCTTTGTCTCTTGCCTAGAAACACTTTCTTCTACTGAGGATTTCCTAACTATTCTTTTCTACCTTTTTTCTGCTTGAAATCCACATTCAGGGAAAAAGACATGAGAGGTTTATTTATACTAAAAGACGTATAAACTGATAAACCTACAGAATTCACTGCCTGAATTCAAACCAAATTCAAACCAAATAAATCAATCTTTAAGGGTGACCTTCTGGGAAGTGGGAAGAGGTAATAACGTTCTGTGAGGTGTGCAGGAAGAAAGCACTGAACTGGCTGTTAGAAGTCTCTGGTCCTTCTTAGGAAGTTGCTGAGGGATCCTGGGGACATCATGTAACCTGTCAGAGCTTCAGTGCTCCCCTTGTAAAGTTAAAGCATTAGGCGAATGAAGTCTCTGCCATCTGCAGTCATACTGAGATGAATCTATCTTTCTCAATTTCTGTCAATAGAATGAGATTCTTTAGGGAATATCTTAAAAGGAGGAAAAACAAAGGAAGAATATTTAATTCTGCTATGTCAGAGAATGAACTTCTAAATCAAACTTCTTAAACACCCACTAAATGATAACCCTCATTTCCGTTGAAGAAATCCTATAACTATGGTAAGGGAGACTAAAAAGTCCCGTGACTTTTAATGTATTAAAAGTAGAATGAATGTGTGGAAAGGTCTGCTGAGACCCACGTTGTATACAGCATATATTTTCTGAGTCAACCAATTGCCTCTAAATTTGCTATTTATAATGTATCCAGTCTTAATTAGCAGACTGCTCCCCAACTCAATCCTGCTGCAGGCAGAACATGAAGTAGAATATAAAAAAACAAAGTGTTTCTAGTTGCTGAAAGCAAGCCATACATATTCATGGTGAAAACAGAAAATCATTTGCCAAACTGTGGATGGTAAATACAAATTAACCTTGTAACGAAAAGTGTAATATTTGCATTTTCAAGCCTTAGATCTCTCTGGGATTAATTAGGTGATCAGTAGGAATTAGAGTTATCACGCACAAAACCTGGCCTAAGATTGCGTGTGTCAGTATGTGTGCTGGATTCATTATTTTCTCTTTCATTATAATTCTCTGGTCTAGTCCACAAAGACTGTGGTACAGACTGATTAAATCTCTCTGTGAAAATATTTTTCAAACTATACAGTACTACACAAATACTTTGGGGTTTGATTGTTTTTATGTTCGCTCAACAGAATAACTAAGGGATATATTGATGATCTGAAAGACTCTCCAATTGTAACCCTCTTGTTTATCCCCACTGTGACCTCCATGGTTCAGCTACTCAACACTTCCTTTCTAGTGGACTACAACAGCTTCTTAATTGTTCTCTCTGGTTCAGGGTTTGCTCCATTCTGGTCCATTCCCACAGTGCTGTCAGAGTAAATTTTCTGAGACTCAATATCAAGTCAGATCATTTATAAAGTTCTGCCATGCCTTTTGGATAAAATTCAACCGTCATAGCTTGCCATAGATTATCTTTGCCCTGACTACCTCTTCAGGCTCATCTCTTGGCACTCAATCTGTCAACAGTTCTTGATCAAGCATCAACTTTGTGCCAGGCATGGTTCCAGACACTACACATCTCACCCACCATAGTCTAGCTTTATTAAATTATGCACAGCCCCTACACAGACTAGTCTCGAACATTTCTGTGTCTTTCTACATTTTTCTTTTTCTGCATCATGCTAAATGCTTATGGTTTAAGATTCAGATCAGACATCAAATTCTATGGGAATCCCTTCCTGACTTAATTTTGCCCAGTTTAGTGCCACTCTGGACACATTACTGGACCCATTACTGCCATGGCGCCTACCACCCTGCATTATATCTGTCAACTCTCTTGTCATTCTCCTTCCTTCGACTTCTTGCCCCTTGAAAGCAAGGACTGTGCCTGTTATTTCTGATTTGATAGTGCCTCATAGAGTCTCTGACACATTGTAGATGGGAAATAAATATTCATTGAATGAATCAATGCCAGAGGGAAAAATCCTAGAGGTCTAGGACAACAAAGAGAAGTCATCTGTGACATCAAATTTATAAAACAAGTTTTCATTAATTATTAAGGTATTTTGGGTGAAGGCAGGTTTGTATTTTCTTTTATGTTACTTATATCTGTGTTAGAATGCTTTGGGAATTTATTTCAAAATTTAGGATATCATGTCATTACAAATATACCCTTTTAGTTTTATTTTACTAAAAAAAGGTGATCTCTGAAGTGATACGCTGAAGAGAAATAATATATCATGTGTGAGGATTTGTTGGTGCTGAAGAATAATTGGGGACCTTCCTGAGTAGGGTGAGGGCCTGGGGCATCAGCATATGACTGAAAATGAACAGTAGGATGAAATTTTGGAAAAAAGCCAAACCAAGGAGCAAGTTAGGATACCAAAACACATGTCAAACCATGGGCAATGTTTTAAACCAGAGGTCAATGAACTGTGGTCTGTTATAGTTTGTTGTTTTAATAGTGCTTATATGGCCATGATATAAGAATGATATTTATAGTTTTTAAAAGGTTTCATTTGAAATGGTTACCTAAGTAACCATGTAATAGCCATGGTTTTGCTTCTTGGTCCACAAAGCCTAAAGTATGTACTATCTGGCTTTCTTTTTACAAATAGACAAGTTTGCAAACCCTTGTTCCACTAACAGAAACAAGGAATTGAGCAGAGAAAGCAAATGGCAGACATAAGAAGAATGCAAATAGAAGGCGGAAATTTTTCTAGAGGGACCCAATGAATTCAGATCTATACAAAGCAGGGACACTTGAAACCACAATGATGTGTGAAAAAGTTTCTTCACTTATGTTCCAGAATATAGAAAAGATTCACTTTTGTACACATCCAGTCAACTGGCTGGTCCTGGGGGGATGTCGTATTTCAGAGGCTCACTCATAGTCCTGCAGATGTTTTAAGGAAATTTTAGAAGACAATGACAGTATTAAACAGAGAAGAGAAAGAGGAAAAGCTATTTTTAGAGAAAAAAAGAAAACCAGAGAACCCTCTATTCTTGAATGTCACTTCTTAGACATGAATAAAACTGGAGAATTTATTTTTGGCTGGTTCTTCTGGAAAACACTGTGATAAAGTAAATGAATATCTGGTGGCCAATGCGACCCAAGTTCAATTCACTTTGGATTTCAGATACAAATGTTGAAAACTCACCCGAATCTCATTCATTCTTCTCCTCATTTGAAATGTGCACCCTACTTAAATTGGGCCTCGGATTTATCTGCAGTGATAACTGTGGGTCAAATTGATAACTTGTGCAAAAAGACACTGGACCATGGATCAAAAATTTTGGCACATCTTGTCTAAAAAGATGCTAAGATCTCTGGAGTAAGGGAGTTCCAAAATCTATAGCACATCTTGTTCCTAAGAAAATGTAATCTTGTATAATGGAGTATATAATTGAAGCAATTGTGGCATGTGAAATTCTAAGTGGAATATATGGATAATGATCAATTTCTAATAGACCTTAATTTAGGTACCCGTACTATAATCTGCAAGTAGCACTCAGCTCATAAAAAGTCTTTATTTGACCTTGCTTTTTTTCTTCTATTTGTCTCCCCTCCAGACCTTCTTTATGTCTTAGAACAAAAACAGAAGGTAGTCCTCTAAAAGCAATCATAAGGCTGCATTTCCCTCCCCTCAGGGGAAGAATGGGGGATGGAGCAGAGGGAGAGAGAGAATCTTAAGCAGGCTTCATACTCAGAGCAGGGGCCATCATAGGGCTGGATCTCAAGACCCTGAGATCATGACCTGAGCCAACATCAAGAGTCAGATGCTTAACCTACTGAAGCACCCAGGTGCTCCAAGACTGAAGCTCATGTAATCATTACTTGAGGCCATTACTTTAGGACGTACTATATACTAGGCTGTGTATAAGCATTTCTTCATTTCTTATTCTTACAACGACTTGACCAATTAAGCTTTGCATTCATCTGCTAAGGAAACCGAAGCTTAGAGAAACTGAGTAACATAACTGTTGTATTGGATAAGGTTGGAAATTATGCTCTGCAGAATCTTACTTCCTGGATGGCTCCAGTTTAAATCTGGCCAAAAGTGGTAGTTGTGTGAGATTCAGAAGACAAGTTAAAGCAACAGTCATTTCTCTTAGAAGATGGTTGCAATTAGACACAGTGGTGGACAGAGGCAACTTGTTCTTGTTCTGCAGATGACCGAAAGCATCCCCTGGCCCACCACCAGACACTTGGCTACACACCATAGAGGCAGAAGCTACACAAATCCAGCAGCTTCCATAGACCCTGCCACAGCTTCCTGTCTGTGGCTCTGTATAAATAGCCAGATGTGCTTGTGCTTGGCTTCTCAGATTTCCTTGAAAACCTTGGCTTGTCCACCTGTCCTAGTGCTTCAGAAAGACTGGGTAGTGCTTCTTGCTCTGATCCTTTGACCTCCCCTTTCTGACTTTCACTTCCTCCAGTCTTCCCACATTGTTTGAAGTCTGATTCCTCTAATAATTCCCTCACTCCCATAACACACACTGTGGCTTTGCTCCCTGTCTGAACTCTGACAGATACACACAACCAAGACTGCAAAGAAAATAAGTGAACCCAGGAAAGTCACAGCCAAAGTCCATGTTCTTTTTTTTATATGGATTGTTATTTTCAGCCATCTTTATGTTTAAAGATGGCATATTTATTTAAAAACAATGGCACTTAACTATCATACACTATGTTACTCTGACGCACTATAGAAGAAATTAAGATGAACTAGGTCTAGTTCAAGTCTTTAAAAAGATGATAGAAAATATAATATTCATAGATAATAGTAGATGGCGTGAGGAAGTAAAGGTCATAAGAAAATTGCAGGCAGATTTGTAATGACATTAGGAGCCCCAAATGTAGAAAGAAGTTGTACCACATGGAGTCTTCAGAGATGGATATTCCCTCAGTATCACACAAAGAGAATTGTAGAGGTCAGGAGATATGAAACACCAAGAATGAAGTGTTTATAAAACAAGATGATACATCTTCATTTCTTTTAATGCTTTCTGGATTTCTATTAGGGTGAAAACCACGTTAGTAAGGAAAAAATGTCTGTGTTAGAAACCGAGCACACAAGTTTCCCCCGAGTCCCCCCAACAGCTGATGTGACCTGGCTTCAAGAAAGGGGAAGCCATTCTGCATAGTCGAGACAGAGGAATTTGAAACTGGGTTTGAGAGTGGATGTGGAATGCAGAGAGATCAGGGAGAAGGAGATGGAGAAGACAGAGACAGAGAGACAAGGTGGATGGGAGGAAGGGAAGTGAGAAGACGAGAAAGGAGGAAGTGGTGGATGAACTAGAGCAACATGGGAAGGGAAGAAGGAAAGAAGAAGAGAGAGGAAAATGCCAGATATAAGACCTTGACACCCAATGGTAAGAAGTTTCAAAAGCTGAATACTCCCACACTATCTCCAAAATCTTCTAAATAATTTTCAAACTAAGTGCACTGCACAAGCAGAGTCTTGTACATGAGCACAGAAGAGTTTTGTGTCAAGGTATTTATGAGAAAAAATGACATAATCCATGAGAATGAAAGAACTCAGGGGTTCAGGGACACCTAGAGAAGTAAGTTCTGAGGACTTGGCAGATGTCACAGGGAAGATTTTAGGACATCACAGGACACTGGTTCGTGCTTGTGCCAAGATTCCTGAGCTCTCCTGAGGGCAGAAGTGCCCCAGATGACATCAAGTTATAGTAATTAAAACTACCATACACTGAACATTCTGGGTGTGTCATGCTTTTTAACGGTCCCAACAACTTTTTGAGGTGCATGCTGTTGTCATCCCTATTTTATCAATGAGAGGACAGCATCTTCGCACAGTTGAACAGCTTCAGAAGATAACAGAGTCTGTAAGGGCCAAAGATGGTATTCAAGCCCAGGTCTTCCTGACCCCTAAACCAGCATTTTAATCATCACTTCGCCATGAGTTGGAAACAATTAGTTGTATTCGCCACAGTCTCTTTTATTCTTTTATTCTCTTCGACTCTGCATTATGTCAAAACCAGATTATTGCTGGAACACTGCACAAAACATGGGATCTGCTATCAATTTTTCTGGGGCCACTTCTTATCATTGTCGCCTAAAATGAGACAAAGCTGCAATATCACTGTTTCTTTTCACTAGGCACTTGTTCAGGGACTGTTCAGCTATCACAATAAAGCTAACACGATCTCACCCATTCTTATTAAGACAAGTGTTTCAAATTAAAAATTAACATCTTTGACATGTTAGAATGGTATATATTAACTCAAAGTCAGGTTTCTAAATAGAAAAAGTATGAGATTAGTATGATCTAATGGACATGGGGGAAAGAACACCTCCCATTCCAACCTTCTACCACAGAAGGAAAGATTTCCTGTCCTTTTGTTAAAAATCAAAAAGCGGGGTTAAAAGGCCAAGTGAAAATATAATCCACTTGACAATAAGTTTAATCACATATTATAGGTATAGATTTTTAAGAGCTGATTTGATATGAGATCCTTATAAATCAGAGAGGAAATCCCCAGTTGTGGTTCCTATTACTCTGTCTCTTACTATTGGAGACTCGAAACTATAGAGTCTCTTTTTTCTTATTTTTATGTAATGTCAGTGTTTGGTGTAAATAATACGGAATAGGTTTTCACATTTATACAGTGCACACCCAGTAAAACTTTTTAAAAAGAGAATTCTACAATGACTATTCAACTATGAGACACAGAATTCTCTGGATACTGAAAGTGACTCGTTTGTGCTCTATGTTAAATGACAACCACCAAGTTGAAACTAGAATAATGCCATCACCTAGTTGTTTGGCACACATGTCACAAAATAAGCAACTGATTTTATTTTTTTTTAAAGATTTTATTTCTTTATTTGGCACACAGAGAGAGAGATCACAAGTAGGCAGAGAGAGAGGAGGAAGCAGGCTCCCTGCCGAGCAGAGAGCCCGATGTGGGCCTCGATCCCAGGACCCTGAGATCATGACCTGAGCTGAAAGCAGAGGCTTTAACCCACTGAGCCACCCAGGTGCCCAAGCAACTGATTTTATGTTTACGTGTTTTTGTCTCTGTTTTCACAATTTTAACCATGTCACTTTTCAGGCAAGTTTTTTACTTATTGAGTGCAATTAGAACTATTTGACTTAGATCGAGTGGTTTCTTGAAACATTTATTTCATATATAAGATTAACTGAAATTGTCTAAATTTTAATTACTCATATTTTCAAATTTGTGTGTCTCAACTTAAGCATGCATATCTTCTAATTATCAGAGGAAACTTTGCTCCCTTTAGTTTTTATTAGGATCTAGGGCAGGGTGTAGCAAACATTTTCTGTAAAGGATGTAGTAAATATTTAAGGCTGAAGTTGTTCAAACTCAGCACTACTGACACTTTGTACAGGATAATTTTTTGTTGAAGGAGTTGTGTTGTTCATTGTAGGATATTTAGCAATGTTCCAGTCTCTTCCAATAAGACCCCAGTAGTATCCACTTTACCCTTGTCACAACCAAAAATGTCTCCAGACTTTGTGACAATTGCCCTTTGGGGCCCAGGAGCAAACTCAACCCCAGTTAGCAATCATTGTTTTAGAATTCACAGGTCATCCATTCTCTGTTGCAAATATGAAAGCAGTCACAGATATAATTCAAATGAATGAGCCAAGCTGTATTTCAGTAAAAGTTTATTTATGGACACCAAAATTTGAATGTCATATAATTTTCACATGTCATGAATAGTTCTTCTTTTTTTCAATTATTTAAAAATTTTAAAACTATTCTTAGCTCATAGGGTGGACAAAAAGCAGCAGTAGACCCTACTTGCCAATCCCTAATCTATAGGAAAAAATGATAAACAAGATTATTCTCAAAAAAAAAAAAGAAAGAAAAGAAAAGAACTCTATTTAAAAACAATAGCCTTTGCTTCAAGGAGTTTCTGATCTACAACAACGAATGTATGTATATTCCTTCACTTGATAAACTCTATCAGGAAGATTCGTAAAGGGAGTGATGGTAGCAGCTCCAAGGAATATGATATGATCTACAGGGAAGGCTGCACGGAGAAGTGATTAAACCATCTTGAATTGGTGAGCACAGGTTCACCAGGGAATCCAGGTGAGATATGTATGTATGAACATGGATGTTACATATAATAAAACAAAAGCACAAGATAGAAAAATATCTTGAAGAATCCTAAAGCCTCATTTCTGAATATTGAGAGGTTGAAGAGATGTGATTATAATCATTATACTGTGATTCAATAAGCCAGATGGATCTGCAGAACTACTCCTAATATAAAACTTGACCCAATTTTGGCTTTTACTTCCATCTTTGAATGATCTGTAGCTATGCTATATGTCTAAAATGTGTTTTTCCCACCTAGAAATATTGAGGAGTGTGGACGTCACACAGAATATAAGGTGATCATCAACTGATATCAGTAATCATCAATAATCATCAATTGACTGATGATAACATGCATGGGAAAGTGATGAGGAATAGGAGCTTATTATATTATAATTTTGTGATGTTATATTTTTATTTATTATGAAGGAGCAATATCTAAGGAGACTATCTTTCAACCCTCCCATCTCCATTCCATTGTTGGTTGGGTGGTGGTGGTAGGAGTTGTTTTGTCTTGATTTGAGGTTTGCATATGTAGCAACAGGTCTTACGCACAGTTTTGCAACAAGTAGTTGCTTCTATGCTGGGAACGTTATAGCAAAAGCAATTGTACATGCAGCAGGCTTATAGACCAACTCATTCATCAGAGAGTATTGGAATCAGAAAATAGTGGCATGGATGTATTTGAAGGACACATCTGTTTGAACTCTTCCATGCAAATGTACCTGAAGGAGGCCTCTAAAGATTTCAAGGAACAAGCTATATCCATGGTAATAAAGTGATCTCAAGATAATATAGAGCATTCAGTTTTAGGAAAATTGATATTTTTCCCCATCATTTCTTTGAGTTTGACCCTGCTTATCAAGTTCCTGTCATCTTCTGAGTAGTGGTTTCTATAGCATGTACTGATATAGAAAACCCAATATCATAACTATATTTTCCATGTAACTTTAATCCCCAGCTTGGGCCACAACTATTCACAGTGACTAATGCCAACCAAGCTCTGCAGTTTTCAGTTGTTTGCAAGAAAAGTATCAGTGTCAGTTGTGGGAATCTATGGCAACCACCTAAATGGATAAAATTAAGGGTTAAGCTACCCTGTGGCCCAACCATTTCCTTCCAAGCATCCAGGCTGAGTTATTCATCTGACCTCTTCACTAAATAGCACCCTTCCACGGTTACTGCAGAATTTGAAATATATTGTTAACAATCCGGGGAATGGCTGATCTTGATTAATGTAATTTTCCAAACAACTAAAAGTACCCCTTGGGGGAGGAAAAAAAATATATACACACACATATTTTTCCTGTATGCTATGCCTCTATTATAAGTTTTATTTGTTTCTCTTTTGTATTATAGTTGGTAATCTACATTTCTCTGTTACTACACTACCCCATAACCGCTTTTAAGAGCAGCAGTTATGTTCATATCTATACATAGTGCAGTACTTTGTACAGCACTTGAGTATGTAATGAGTGTTTGTTGTGTTTCAATTTAACTACTTAATAACTTAGTATTGTTATCAAAAATATGCAATGATTGGTAAAGCGACACTTCAGAAACAATTACGAGTGTTGTCTTCAAGGAATTCTTTATTAAGCAATTAGTGAAAGATTCAGATCAGAAAATAGTCACTGGCCCAATTTTTTTTTAAATTTCCTTACGTGATAACATGCAGAAATGGACACGCAATCTAGCCTCTCATGCCTCTGTTTTCAAAGAGGAGTTATTTATTTAAATTTTTAAAATTAAGTAAATAAAATATGAAGAGAGAAAACCACTCCTCTCAGGAGGCTCATTCAAAATGAAGATAATCTAATGAAGGTGTCCCAAACATTTTGTACTTCAGAATCACCTATGGTATTTAAAAAAAAAACATATTTCTGGGCTCCACCCTCAGAGTTTCTGCTTCAATAGGTCTGTACCAGGAGCCCAAGAATTTGCATTTTTAACAAGTTTAAAGGTGACGCTGATGTTGCTTGTCTAGGGATCCCACTCTGAGAACCACAGATATAATTAAAGTTTCATGTATCCAAATTTACCATTTTTTTTTTCATTCGAGTTAGGTAACTTGCCTTTTTCTTTAAGACTTGAGAAAATTGGCTGAATTGATATCCAATTACAATGTCTTTTTTCTCCTTTGGATAATGTTTCCATGGGGGATTTGCTTTCCCACCTTTATTGGGAAATGTATATGTTTTTCCAAATCCTTGCTCTCATGAAATATCTATCAAGAAATCAGGAACACAGAAAAAGTATTATAATTCCCCTCTGAGGGGAATTAAAGCTTAACTAGAAAGATAGAAATGGTACTGGTCCAAAGGAAAACACTGTCTTGAAAGCAAAGTCAGGAGACACCTACATGCTGAGGCAAAGAACAAAGGTCAACATTTTTAAAAAGTAGGACAAGGCAGTAGGAGATAACTATTGCTTTTAGCTGTTGCTTGTTAAAAATTTGTCTTCATGGCCATCCATTGCTAATGGTGAGCCATTCTCGCAAACAGCAATAATAGTAAGTTTGAATGCATTGTGTACTTTGTACAAATCCTATGAGAGATATTCCAAGAAATAACACATTTAGGAAGCAAAATGTTTTTTGATTAGCAATTTCAACATATGATTCTGTGTAGTGTTGTTAACCTTGATAGGAAATCTGAATGTTACGTTATTCAAATACTGCCTATTAATGTTTGCAGCTGTGTTTGAATACTAGCTATAGGCTACAGTTCCTGATAAACACTTCAACAGAATCAAGGCAAGAAAAGAAAATGTGAATGTTTTTGTGGTATACTCCAACATGAAATCAGAAACTGCTCTAAAATCAGTTTAATAATGCAATGCAATATTAATTCCAACAGCAAATAAAAATCAAGGCAAGCAAACAAAAGCTTTTATTGCTAAGAATGGAAATGAGTTCATCATATTAAGCACTATGTACCAATCTAAAGATGTTTTTGAATACGCTTTTAAAAATCTGACCAATATTAATTCAAAAAGAAATAAATTATTCTGTATCTGGAATATTTGTTTCAAAACAAGGATCAATTTTATTGAATAGGGAAAGTAAGGTCTTGGGTGTGTTAAATTTTCATTTTAACAATGATAATTTGTAAATATTAAATACTTCATATTGTCTTTCCATTTTAAATTCTTTTTTTGGCGTTTATTTTGTGTTCCCTTCCTTTAGCAATTTTTATTATGAAATATATATATATCAGGTTGAGAGAATTCATATATATTATTGAAATACAAAATCTTGTCACAATATATTGATTAGTAACAAGTCATGCATTTAGTAATATATGTTTTTTATTTTACAGACAACTTATGAAACTGTAAATCTACTGCTGATAAAATATTCACTGTTTATTTTTACGGTTACTCATTATTACTAAAAGTACATACAGTGCTATAAAAAACACCAAATAATATGATTTTGAGAATTCTTACATATTCTCAGAAGTTCTAATTTCTCATTCCCAAATGCAAAGACCATTATCTGTCAAGGATTTGGAAATGCTACATTTGGGACATTAAGAGTCAAGGATTTTTGATTTTCAAATTTCCTAAAATAACACGCTTATGAAATTTGTTGTAGCTCCTCTTTGAGGCCATGGAACTTGGTGTCTTCTCTGTCTGGAACATTTTTTCTAGATACCTCCCTTGCTCACTCTGTCATTGGTGAGAACAAGTCTCTCTCATAGAAAATTGCTTGGAAAATATATTAGGAGACCACATGGATGTACAGCGAGCAATAAATTTCTCTACCATAAATTCCCTCTCTTTATTATTAGTTATTACAAGTGTCTCTTAGAAATAGACCATGGTATCCCAGTCATCTTTCTTCCCCAATTGAAGAAATTCCTTGCATTGCTTATGGCCTACCCTCTGCTTGTTAGGAAAGAATTTTTCAAGAGTACTTTGGCATATGTCCCTACACACACACACACACACACACACACACACACACCCCAAACTACTTGATTGTCTTAAAACTCTATTTTTTATTCTTTCTTATCTTTAAGATTGTTTCCATTTTTCTGTATTATGGGCTGAACTTTATCCCCCAAAATTCATATTGGGAAAAAAGTTAAAGTCTTAATTCCCAGTACTTCAGAATATGCCTTGATTTGGAGATATGGCCTTTAGAAGTAGTTAAGTTAAAATGAGGTCATTAGTGTAGGCTCTCTTCATTATGCATATGTCTTGGGTTCCTGTAAGTAGAGGAGATTAGGACACAGATACATACAGAAGAAAGGCCATGTGAGACACAGGTCTTCAGAAGAAACCAACCCTGTTGACAAACTGATTTTCAACTTCCAGCCTCTAGAACTGTAAGGAAATAAATTCCTATTGTTTAAGCCACTCTTGGGTAGTATTTCATTATTATGGCAGCCATAATGAACTTAATTTATGATGTAAAGCACTTCAAGTATTTTCTAATATATTATGAGTTAAAAGATTGAGTAAATAAACTGAATACCAGCTACATGTAGTAAAGATTTCTGGTAGGAGCCTAATGGACTCTTTTACCAGAAACCAGGGTATTTTTATATTTGTAGTAAGCAGGGTCTATTTTTCTTGGGAGGATGGTCACTAATGTTGTTCCCTGAGTGTCCACTTCTCCTTATGGAAATATGGGAGGGATGCATTTTTCTGTATTCTTGAAGGCAGAGGCAGCCATGTGACTTGTTCTGACCAATAGAACATAAGCAGAAGTGATGTCTATCATTTATAAGCTGAAGTTTCAAGAGTCAATGTCCCATTTGCCATGTTTACTTTTTCTGCTTCGGCAACTGTGCAGCATAAAGAGGGCAGTTCCTGCCTCCTGAGTTCCGGAGTGAGAGTGATGGACAGAAGAGCTGCCAAGCTAGCCTGCTGTGGTTCTGGAAAAAGGATGAGGAATAAGCTTCTGTTATTTTGAGGCATGATGATTCGGTGGCTCTTTGACACGGCAGAATGACTTATATACCTGATTGAGGTATTTTTGACGATGGTTTAGATACATAAGAAATTTTTATAGTATGCTTTTTTTTTTTTTTGAAGGATTGAAACTAGCTTTTGAGTAAGAATTCCAAAGGCAATGAGTGGGCTGCATTCAGAACAAAGCATTCAGCACATCGCTTTCAGGCCTCCCATGGTCATCATGATGATTCTGAATACCACTGGACACAGATCCTCAGGGCATATTTCTGTATATTGATGTGATTTTCTGTGATGCTTCCAAAATGTTCATTTCTTGCACATATAAATCAAACTCTCCTATATTGACCATAACAGAAAATTCCTTGAATTTTTCTTAACTAGCTCTCAACATTCTAGGTGCCACTTTTCAGTGGGTTAACATCCACAAGGAAAACTTTCTTTATCCTACTTCCTCACGGAGGGTACTTCAAAAGGCAGAATAGCCAGAAATATGCCAGGGTATAGCCACAATCCAAACACTCTCTCTTGAGAGTGGGAATAAACAAAATCCAGAGGCATCCTACCTCATTTCTTAGACCAGTATGCATTCTGACTGAAAAATCTACACCAATCTGGAAGCATATGGATGCCATTTATTTCATTTCCTTTGCAGAAGGGTACTTTAGGGATCATTTCACCCTTTCCCCCACCCCTCCACTTTCCTCTGTCTTATCATTTGGAGGCTACAGGGGAATTAAATTCATCTTGAAAGAGTGTTTATGAATTAGATTGTGACCACTACTTAAATGATTAAATACTCAAGAGAGATAACCCAACCCAGAGACCATGTCACAAGAGGGAACCATGGTTAGTGTCAATTACTGTTCATTTTCCATAAACATGGCTGTGAGCCAAGTGTAGGGGGAAAATGTAAAGTTGGTAAATGACATATTTGGCATCTCCATCTGTTTCTTTCCTTACCCCTTCAGCACTTGTTCTGGGATCATTGTGTTTCTCATGGCACCAAAACTCCCATTGTATAAAGGATTTTGTTTCCAGCGTAGATTCCTCAGATGCCCTCACATTCTGGAAACACAATTCCAAGTCTCTCATAATATTAGGGCATTATTATTGAGTTAAAGTCAGAGTACTATGGAACCTTTATCTCTGAAATGGATTCTAATTTTAGGGAAAGTCCAGGGTAAATTTTCAAAGTATTAAGCAGTTTCCTTCAGTTCCATTACTGTCTTCTGATAAATAAAGCATAGCATTTTAATAGGCTACCAATTATACCAATTATATGACTTTGGTATTAGATGATGGTCAATTATGAAGCCTCTTTTGGACTGGCTTCTGTCTCTATCTGACATTGTAATTGACTCCACCACATGGCTTCCACTCTGCCCATCTTATGTTACATGCATGCAGCTTGTGGAATCAACCTCAGGTCCAGGGGGGTGGCTTGTGGAGTCTAAGCCAATCAGAGCAACCCTACCGCTCTTACCTTGGTGACTCTCTCAGGGATGAGCCAATTAGCATAAGGACTTTTTCAGGAGCATGCAAGGGACCTGATTCAGGGCAGCACATGGGAGAAGACACTTGCTTGGAGTGTCTGGGAATGAAGTTTCCTTCATTTTATGAAAGACCTTTTGGAAGTGACCCATTTCCTCTTCTCCAGAGCAGAAGAGGATGGAAGGAGCAGTGGGAAGTATGGCACTCCTCTTGGATCCACAATAGGGCACCTGCCTTAACATAACTCTGACATCAGAAAATAGAAAAGAGAGAAGGAAAGAGTCCTTGATAACTTTATTAAACCTTTGAGAAAAACCTAACCTACAGTCCCTCACAATTAAATGAGATCTTTAAACCTCCTTTATTTTATTTTATTTAGAGAGTGGGGGTGAGCAAAGGGAGAAAGAGAAAGAGAAGCAGGATTCAGGCCCTGTGCAGAGCCTGGAAGTGGGACTCAATCCCATGACCCTGAGATCATGACTTGAGCTGAAACCGAGAGTCAGAGGCTTAACTGACTGAGCCACACAGGTGCCCCTAAATCTCCTTTATTTTTGAATAATTTCATAGTTGTCTTATTTCAACATGAAACAAAAATATCATTTCACTGTTAAACTCACAGAGAGTATGGGTCTTTTAATACTTTCTTTAAAAACATCTGCATATGCCCTGAGCCCTGGGTGTTCATACTATAACATGTCCATTTAAAAAAAATAGATCTGTTTGTCAAACAAATTTATGTTAAAAATAACTTTGAAGAGCCCCTTTCCATGTTGAATAAGAGTAATATGATAATCATGATTTTACATGCATATTCCCAATATAAATATTTGAAAAATATTATGGTGATTTTTGCTCGCAGGAAATTTAATATAATTTAGTAGTGACAACAGATATCATTGTTAAGTTGGGATAAAATACAGAGAGATAATATGTTTACAAACATGGATTTTATACTCTTCCTTCTTCATGTCTCAGGCATTTATTTGTGCCTAATAATATAATTTAAAAATTAAAGATAAAGAATGTATCCATTAATTTAGTATAGGGGGATATTTCTATTTCTTATAAAAAGAAAGATGAGAGAACAAAGAGAACTCTGAAAGCAACCGTAAGTAAACACATCAAATTAATGTACATAATATCAGAATCTCTGTAACTAATATTTTTCCTCAATTCTACTGTTAACCTTAAAAATAAAACTGTCTGTTATTTTAACAGAAGAAAAACAAACAAACAAACAAAAAACCACCCAATCCTTTATCAAGGAATATCAGAGAATTTCGACTGCAGACATGGAAGCTATGACAAAAGCATGTGCAAGTCCAGAGGACAAAGGAGGAAACAGAGGAAAGAGGGGAGTTAACAGGGATTGTTACAAATAAAAATCCACTGGAGTAAAATAAAAGCTCAGAGTGTAGTGGCTTTTCATTGGCTGAATTGTGACAATGTCTTATTGGCCTGGCTGATGCTGGATAAGAAGAAAACCTTTCTTCCTCTTGCAGGATAGTAAAGTAGTATCTATTTGCAAGGTAAGACTAGAGTGGTATGGCCTGAGAGGTCCCCCTTCTGGCCTCCTGACTCTATTTTAAATAAGATTTTCTTTTATTAATTTTTACCCTTGCGACCCTACATTCTTGTCTGTTAAGTGAATGTAGTAGGTTTTTCTTTCTCACCTATGTGTGATTTATATCTTTATGTACTTCTGCTCTTAATAAATGATTTCTCAGCTTACTTACTTCTCTGTGACCTCATTTCTTCTTCTGTAAAATGGGTTTTTTGATACTTAAATGAGCAAGAACTTACAAAATTCTTAGAACACTGTCTGGAGCATAGTATGCACTCATTTAGTATTATGCATTACTTATCACTGTTATTATTGGTAACAGTGTTATATAACACCATGTAGGGAATGACTTCTCAATCCTTCCTTATAAATGTAATTTTATTGGATAAGCAATATATTCTAAGAAACTGGTATATCATAATATATTTATCATAATATATCATCTATTTTGGGGTAACAGTTACATTGTTTGTACTTTTCTGTGGTCTTCCGAATTTCTGTTTTACTATTATAACTAACGACATAATGAATATCCTTGTTTATGAATCTTTGCACACAACTCTCTTATTTCCTTCAGAAATAGAATTCTAAGAATAGTCTTAGAATTGGAATCACCCAGTGAACAGGTATATTAATGTGACATAAGACCTCCAAGTATTCCATGGGCTTCCTTATGTTTCGCAGCTTCTTCTCATTTGGTTGGGGCATAGTTCTAGTCAATGGGCTCTGGCTGATGGGGTGTGGACCAAAGTAAATTGTGTCACATTTAGGTCAAATATTTGATTTCCAGGGTAAAAACTTTGGGTGTTTTGTTCTCTCTGCTTTAGTGATTATCTGTGTTCTTACATGGAGGGCAATAGACCAAAGAAAGTCTGGACATGAAAGACTCACATGAGCAAGAAGAAAATAATTTTGTTGTTAAGTACTGAGACGGTATCTCTTTGTTACTGCTATGGGGCAGGCTTAGCATCTGAGTGGCAAGAATTAAGGAAATTGGTATCAGAAATTAGCAGGATAGTAATCCAGTTTATGGCAGTGACAAAATTATTGGCAAAACTATCATATTTTCAATGTATTTGTGGATCTATGTGAAGAGTCTGGAAAGTAGGACACCAATGGTATAAATGGATTGCTATTGGCTGCTATTGACAAGTTATTATAAGTAAAATAAATTCAAGAAAGACTTGATCAATTTGCAGGTAGACTTGAAAGGGAAAAAACAAAATTTAGAAATTCAAAGACTTGCAGGTTTGGAAAAGGCATCTGCTTATTACCTCAGAACAGTAAAAGTAAGAGTGAAGATTATGAGAGTCAAAAATGCCCAGTAAAACTTTCAACTGATTAAATGCCCTCAGGTCAAAGATTAGACTAAGGCTATGGTGTCTTTCATTTACATAAATTAGCTCAACAAAAAAGATTGGATTCAGGACAAGGCCTATCCACAGAAGCTCTATGTACAATCTCAAAGTGGTCTATAGTAAATTAAAAGAAAGAGATCTATAATTGAGAAAATAAAGATGTATAGCTGATATGAAAACGATGTCTCAGAATGTACTGTGTTCCTGATTCCTGACCCATGAAACTTGACAAGAAATCTATACGGTCTTTTAGAAAGTTGTGCTGCCAATGAAATTGTAAGCATAGACTGAAATAATCCATGTTTATTCAAACTTTATAAACGTGGACAACCAAACTTTCAGCAGCAGGAGAGCGAAAGATGTCATGCCCCTAGGGAAGTCCTTTCCTCATTACCTTTTCAGAGAGGCTAAGGAAGTGAACAGAAAGGGAAGACTGGTTAGAGGATGAATCCAGATAAACCCAATGAGCAATAGATTTGGGAGCTCCTCTCAGATTGCAGAATCAGAAACCAATCAAAGAACATGTCACACTTCCACAGAAATGTTCTAATCAACCCCTTTCTAATACAGTAGAATTGCTATGGATTAGTGATTATAGCATATGTTCTACTCTTCCCCTTTCTGAATGTGAATGTTTATTGCTGTTGTCTTATCCTTGCTCCCCTAATGTACACTTGCTCTGTGGTGGTGAGGGAGATACTATACTTTGCTAGTTTATAGGCTTCTAGACCAAGAGAGGACAAATTTAAATCTGATGTAGAGACTACTATCACCACCCACAGATCCTGAAATTAAGTTGGATGCAGTAATCAAATAGGACATTTGGGTAGTTTTATTTTGGGGAAGAGTTTATTCTTCTATATTCAAAGCAAGGAATACAAGGATGTATTTTGTATGCACGTGGGAAGACGGGCAAAAAGCATAATGCTCACCAATGTATTTATGTCATTCTGGGATAAAGTAGTTAATCGCTAGAACAAGAGGATATGGTTTCATCTTCTTAGAGACCAAGCAGGTCTCATTTTGACATGGTGGAGATATAGGACTGAAGGAGTCATCACATGGGATATAGTTGTAAAACGTCATCCTGCTGTCATCAGGGTCTACCATCGTTTTCACATAAGATTAAGCCAAGTGTCACTGTATTAAGCCACTAAAGTGAAGAGCCTTGTGTTGTTCTTGTTTCTATAGACTCACCCAGAACTGCCCAACAGAGATACAATGTGAGCCCCTTAGGAGCCACACCAAAAAAGAAGAGAACCAAGTTCTTTTATTAATAATTAATGTTAATAATTTTATCTAATTTGACATATCCAACATACAATCAATATACAAATTATTAGTGAGGTATTTTATATTTTCATAGGTGTTCAAAACCACTTCTCATTTCAGACTGCCCCCACTCTTGTTGCTTGATAGCTACTGTATCAGATGGTCCAGGTCTGGCTGATCTAATGAATACAGTTCTGTAATTTGAATTGGTTCCTTCAAAAACGAGAAAAACCACCATCTTTTCCTGATGCCTAAAGTCAGAAAATAGGATGGTTAATTTTATGTGTCAGTCTGGAAAGTGTGTTTGGATGAGATTCACATTTAAATCAGTGAACCTCGTACAAATAAATAAATAAATAAATACATAAATAAACAAACAAACAAACAAATAAATAAATAAAAAATCAGTGAACTTTAGGTAAAACAGATTCCTCTCCATAATGTGGAAGTGGGCATCAGCTGAAAGCCGGAATAGAACAAAAGACCAGCCTTCCTGAGCAAGGAAGAATTTTTCAGCAGACTTCCTTCAGGGTTCATCTACATCATCAGCTCTCTTGAGCCTCCAGGCTGCCAGCCCACACTGAAGATTTTGGACTAGCCAACTTTCATAATCATGTGAGCCAATTCTTTGTAATAATCTCTCTCTCTCTCTCCCTTCCCCCCACCTAGAACTCTATTAGAACAAGTACTTTAACTAAATTTATCCCTTACCACCTTCTTCCATATTATCTCTCTCTATCACATAGGTTGGAAGTCAAAGACTACATTTTCCAGAAAACCGTGTAGCTAAGAAGTTAGATGCAATTAGGATTCTATTAGTGAGTTGCACTTGCAGGATTTTTAGAAAATAGAAGGAAGGACAAATCTTCCTTCAAATAAAGTCCATCGGGCAAGGGATTTTTCAAGGTTCTACATTCCTGTGCCTAGAATTGAAGCACTTGTAAAGGTAACAGTCATTCTGGAAGCAGCAAAAATCTTCACCCTGTTCTGTGTCACAGCCACAATAATATGACTCTAACACCAAACATTCAGTGTGGTGCTCTAACCTTACTCTTCTAAACTTTGAGCTATTTTCTAAGTGCTTAATCCATTCTACATACCTAGATACCTACATACCTAGAGAGGTTTCTGTTTCTTACATTAAACCTGTCTAGTAGAATAACACATTATATTGAATAAATTACTATATTCCAAGAAAAATCAGGATTAGTTATGATAAATGCAAAAGTGATATAACAAAGAGAGGCTAACATACAGTTACTGAAGGAAAAAGATAATTTCTCTGTTATAAAAAGTCCAGAGTTAAATATGTTTTTGTTAATTTGGATACATATTGCCAAAAAGTTATAGATTCTTCTATTAGGAAGATGGTGTGGTCAAACTTTATGCAGAAAAGTCTGGAGAGAATGGAAGCTGCCCACAGGAATACTGTATAAGAAAGTCACCCATATGCATCTGAAAAGGGCTTTCAGTGGTCTGCTAATATATAAAACCAAATCAGAGGGATAAAAATAGAGTAGGAGGAGATATTATTTGGGAAAGTGGGTTCTGTCAAACATAACATGTAACACATACTCTCATGCCAGGCTATGTTATTAGCCAGAACTATTTTGGTTGAAAATTTTGGAAACCCAACTTTATTAGACTTCAAGGAACTTGTTGGATCATAAAACTAAAAATTCCAAGGCTAGATCAGGCTTCAAGCAAAGCTGGGTTTAGGATCTCAAATGTCATCAAGACTCAGTTTCATTCTTTCCATCTCAGTTTTATTTTTCTCTTTTGAGTCCACACTAAATCAGTATTTCCCACTTTGGTAGGAAGGTGACAGCAAGCAGCTCCATCCTCTTAGCTACTCAAAAAGGGGCAAGCTTTTCTCTTCCAATAAAAGTCCCAGAACTGAAGACCCCAGAAAATGAGTTGAGTAAGGTCACGTATTCATCCTCTGATCATATCCTTGTGTGGTGATACAGGACTCTGATTTGGTGACATTTCTATCTCAAAAAAAGAGGGTAAGATCAACTCTCACAAAATTCATGGAATATCATTAGGCAACTAAATTCTTTACCAGTGAAAAGTAGTGTGTTTTTAGTAGAAGAAAGAGGTATGCATATTAAGCAGGTAATTCTTTTTTTTTTTTTTAAGATTTTATTTATTTATTTTAGAGGGAGGGAGAGTGCAAGTGGGGGGAGGAGCAGAGAGAGAGGGAGAAGAAAAGAAACCCAAGCAGACTCCATGCTGTGCATGGAACCCACTGTGGGGCTCAATCTCAGGTCCCTGAGGTCATGACCTGAGCCAAAACTGAGAGGTGGATGCCCAACTGACTAAGTCACCCACACACCCCTATTTTGTTTTCTTTTGTTTTCCATCTCTTACTGGACTTCAGTATACTTACATGAACCATTTAGTTTTAAGTTGGATCTTATAATTATGTATGTTAATTATTTTAGCATCAAATTTAATAATCTTATGGATAAAGACTTTTCTATGCTAAAGGTAGAAAACGTCACATAATGGATGCATGATAAACATTTGTGGTGTAAGAAAATGGATTGGCATTCTTCATTAAATTTATCAGTTATCTATTCCCACATAAAAAAATACCCCAAAACATTATGTCTTAAAATACCAGGTTTATGTTCTCATGATCCTGAATGTCAGCAATTTGGTCAGGGCTAAGGGGATGCATCTCACCCTATTATCCTTATTGGATTCATTCACTCATTTGCAGTCAGTTCTCAACTGGTCGGTAAGTTACAATAAGTGTGAAAATTTTCTGGCTTTTCATGCTTGGATTTTGTCTGGAGAGATAAGGGATGACTGGACCACATACCTGCCATGATCCTGTAGATTAACCACAGGATTTCCCCTCTGATGACTGTGTTTAAAAAGCATCAAAACAAAGAAATCCCCAATCCACAATATCCCACTGGCTAATGTAAGTCACAAGGAGTGGAGAAATAGACTCTGCCTCTTGATAAGAGGAGCTAAAAAATATGACAAGCTTTTTATTTTTCAATTTACCACAGTTCAACCTATGACCACAGCTATTTGCATCCTGCCTATTTGCAAAATAACTCATCGTCTCTAAAAAACGCCCCAAAATTGCAAAAAATTTCGGAATTAGGCTGAAAATCCAGTTTCTGATAATCTATATCTAGTCTAAGATGGAGGTGGCTTCTAAAATTCATCTTCTATTGATTCAGTGACATGTAAACTAAAAAGATAAATTATTTGCATTTATTCTGCACATGGACAGAACATCCACATATGACATTCCCATTCCGGGATGAAAGAACAGAAGACACTGGTCCATAACAATTGTGAAAGTTAGCCAGGCACATTGTATCAGATCACAACACTCTAGAGATAATTTTTTTTTAATTAGAGATGGCACCTGCTTCCTACAAGGAAATCTACTTCCCCAAGTCTATTTTTCTACATGGTCTTCAGCTCTGCCTTCAGAGTCACTCTTCCTTTTAGAAAAGAAATACCCAAGTAGCTTGCTCAGCCTGCTTTCTACCTCTAGAAAATTGGAGACCCCAAAACACTTCTTAATTTGAATTAATTTTCTAATTTTTAGTATATGCAGTAGTACTTTGATTATTACTACTTTCTTTAGAATTCGACAGGTTTCCTATAAATTCGTAAAAACCATATCCACATTTGCTGTCACATTAGCTAAAACGAGTCACATGGTCAAACCCAGATTCCAAGGGTGGAAAATAGGTTCTACCTCTTGATGGAAGGAGTTGCTGGTTTTTATGACCTTTTCATTAAATTGACCACACAACAGAAGGTTTAAACGAAAATGCTATTGGGTGATATTAAACTCCTTATTCTTTATGGACATTGACTTTTCTCCAAACAAACTTACTGCCAATTAGTATCTGGCATCAAACTAAATCAACCAAACAAAGGGGCAAAAAAACAGATGTGGGATGTATATAAGGTTTAGGCAAGAGACTCATAAAAGAATAAACAGTTTCCCAAATCCTATTACCTAGGCATAGCCTTTAAATATCCTCAGAATGAGATCACAAAGCCCAGAATTCTAAACAAAGCATTAATACTGACCTCAAATATTGACTCTAAAATGAAGAATTTATATGCAATTGCAAACTAATCCAAAGATATCCTTGCAGATCTTACCACCATTATAAGAGGTGACAGTTATTTTGGGGGGTAAAAGGGAATATTTGTCCTTAAAGTTCTGTTCTACAGTGTTGGTATTATATTACATTTAATCTAGGAAGCTGAAATTCATTGTTATAAAACAGAAAGGACAGTGAAAAATTTTGCAAGACAATAAATGTTTTCAAGTCTATCTTCAAGGGTCAGTGTACTTATACAGTTTCTATAGAAACCATATTTCAATAACTCAGTATCTAAAATAAAATCACCTTGAAGCAAACTAAAAATATTCTATGTATTTCATTACAGGATATAAGCTTTAGAAGAATAATCCAATGAAATAATAAAAATGCCTCATTTTTCCTAAACAGCTTAGTGAATCATACGGACTATGAAAATTTAAAAAAAAAAGCTTTGATAAGCATTACAATTACTCCTCTTTTTATTCCCTCAACACATCTTCAGGCATGGGGTGGGAGAGGAGATGTGGTGAATAGGAATGGAGGAACAGTTGGATGGAAAAATCAATCTACCCTCTGGAAGCTCACACTCAAGGGAAGAAATCTACACACAATAATTTAAATACGAACTATGGTATAATATGCCAAATTTTATTGAGAACTTCATTGATTCAAAAGGCATGAATTTAACACCTACTTACTCATCGTTTGGCCCTACAATAGGTTCTTTAGAATGGTGTTGTCATAATAGTATCATTAAAAAAATTAAGGGACTGATAAAAAATAGAGATATAAACAAAAATCTGCACATCAATTTTTATAGCAGTTTTATTTGTAATTGCGAAAACTTAGAAGCAGCCAAGATGTCCTTCACTAGGTAAATGGATTAAATGAATAATGGTACATTTAGACATTTAGAATTTAGACTATTACTTAACACTAAGAAGAAATGAGCTATCAAACCCTGAAAATATACTGGGGATGAGGCAGAGAACTTAAATCCATATTACTAAGTGAAAGAAGTCAATCAGAAAAGGCTACACAAGGTATGATTCCAATTAAAGGATATTCTGAAAAAGACAAAACTAAGAAGACAGTAAAAAGATAAGCTAGGGGTTGGGGAAGGGGGCAAGGGATGAATAGGCATAGCAATGGGGGTTTTTAAAGCAGTGAAAATACACTGTATGATACCATGATGAGGGATACAAGTTATTATATATTTGTCTAAACACACAGAATGTCCAGCTTCAGGAGTAAACTAAAATAGGAACTATGGACTTCAAATGACTAAGATGTATCGATGCAGATTCATTAACTAATAAATGCACCACTCTTTCAGGGGATGTTAATAACAGAAGAGGCTGTGCATGTGTGGGGCAAGGGGCATATGCAAAATCTCTGCATATTCCTTTCAATTTTGTATGAACCTAAAATCGTTCTTAAAAATGTCAATAAAGAAAGAAGGAAGCAAAGAAGGAAGATCATAGGGAAAGAGAGGGAAAAAATAAAAGAAGATTAAATTAGAGAGAGAGACAAACCATAAGAGACTCTTAATCATAGGAAACAAACTGAAGGTTGTGGGGGCGGGTAGGTTAACTGGGTGACAGATATTAAGGGGCACGTGATGTGATGTGATGAGCACTGGGTGTTATATAAATTGAAGAATCACTGACCTCTACCTCTGAAACTAATAATACATTATATATTAATTAACTGAATTTAAATAAAAATTTTAAAAATAAAAAGAAAGTTATCCTTGGTTTGTGAATATTCTTTAAAAATAGCCTGATACGAAGTTATAACTATATTGAAAAAAAGTGATTTCAGTATTAGTGATAACTCAATTTTAAATATAGCTACCTTTATTTGACAAAAAGAAAAGATTTTAAACCTTCACCTAAAGTATACATCTATCATAATAGAAACATAAAAATTCTTAAGACTATGAAAAACATAAAGATCTATTTCAATTTTAGAGAATTTAGCAGGTCTTATTGAGATTGAGGCATTTGTATTGGGCCATTGAATGTGTATAGAAAAATGTAATAATCCAGTAAGTGTTTTTCTTATAACTTTTCTTCTCTACCATTAGTAGAAAATATCTTTATATTTTAAACCACTTTAAAATCAAGGTCATCTATATCCATATAGCTTGACTACAAGGATATAGAACTGAAACCAGCTGTATCAACATGACTTAATTATTTCTTCTATGAACTTCTTCTATAGGAAGTTAAGTCCATAAACCAACAACTATCTTCACTCTCTGTTTTAAAAAATTCTTACCAATAAATCTTCTGGACAAGGAATTTTCTCTACTATTGGGTATTTACCCAGGCATAATGATAACACTAACCTGAAAAGATATAGGCACCTCTATTTTTATCACAGCATTATTTACAATAGCCAAGTATGGGAACATGCATGCATGCATACACACACACGCACACACACACAGAGAGAAATATTACACAGCCCTAAAAAAGGATGAGATCATGTCATTGGAGACAACATGAATGAACCTAGAGGGTATTATGCTAAGTGAAACAAGTCAGATAGAGAAAGACAAATTCCATACGATTCCATGCATAAATGGCATCTTAAAAAATGAATAAACAAACAGCAGAATCAGAATAATACAGAGAGATAACAAACTGATAATTGCCAGGAGAGTCAGCGGGGGAGGTGGGAGGCTGGGCAAAATAGGTAAAGGGGAAAAGGAGATACAGCCTTCTAGTTATGAAATGACTAAGTCATGTGAATAAAATAGAACATAAGAAATGTAGTCAGTAATATTATAATAACAATATAACGGACAGACGGTAGCTATACCTGTGGGGAGCATAGCATAATGTAAAAACTTGTCAAATCACTAAGTTGTACACCTGAAACTAAGATAACACTGTGTGTCAACTATATCCCAATAATAAAATACATAATAAAAAAGAATTTTCTCATATAGGCTATTAGTTCTTTTATCATTACTCATACACATCTGGGCAAAGAGATTGCTTACAAACTACAGAATCTTATGTAATATTACCTCGGTAATCTTACACCATTGTCTCATGCAATTTATCCAATTGCAATCAGCCCCTATGATGACTAATTTTATGTATCATCTTGCCTGAGCTAAAGAATGCTCATCTGGTAAAATTTTATTTCTGGGTATCTCTCTGAAGTTGTTCCCAAAAAATATCATCAGATTGAGTAGAGATCATCTTCACCAATGTAGCTGGGCATCATCCAAACCATTGAGGGAAGAACAAATTTTCTCTCTCCCCTTGAGCTGTAATGTTCACCATCTCCTGCCCTGGGACATTAGAGCACTTGATTCTCTGGCTTCTGACTCTGAGACTCTACCCCCTTCTCATATTGATGACTTCTAAATTATACCACTGACTTTCCTGGCTCTAAAGATTGCAGACAGCAGATTATGGGAATTCTCAAATTCCATAATCATGTGAACAAATTCCTATAATAAATCTTTTACAACCCCATAAATTCTGTTTCTCTGGAGAACTTAATATAGTCCTTCACCTTGAAAGATCATCTTTAAGGTCTTAATCTCAGATGTCAACTCCAATAAATGCTCTCTTTTGAACTTCCCATTTTGGGACAGTACCAAAATTCTGCCAAGTTGGTGCTCCCCCTAACTGGAATAGGTTTATAATTCTAGCTTTGCTTGGTCAACGGTGATTCTAGTAAGTTTGTGGAGGAGTCAACTTTTGACAATCTTCAAATGTCCACCAAAATCTGGTTGAGACACCCTTGTTGTCATGGCTAAACACGCTTGACTCAGAAAGTCCTTTCCTCTGAAGCCCGGAGCCTTCCACTGAGGTATCTTCATGACTAAGTGATGGTCACCCTTTCTGAAATAGGTTTAATAAACTACTTGCTTGATCAACAAGTTTTTCTAATGAACTTTTGGTGGATATTTGAACATCAATACCATGAGTGTCTTGCTCTAGAAGACTATACCATTCCATATACTTTATCTGGGTTTTATCTAGTGGCATACATTATTCCTAGAAATTTCCCACTGAGAATAGGAAGTATGACATAGGGTGAATGTCAGAGATCATTGTCAATTAAGGAACAGAGACAGAATTTGAATCCAGGTCTAGTTAACTCTAAGGCCATTGACATTACTGCTAAGTAGTGCTAGTTAAAAACTAATTATAGAAGAGAATCGTATTTCCAGAAAGATGAAATGGTTGTAGTTTTCCCTTCTCCTCCCGCTAAGTACAGCTAAGCCCTCATACATTATATGTAAAGCAAGTATAACCAGAGTCTGAAAAGTGGAGAGAAAATCCAGACTGGGTGCCGGAGAAGTTAGCTACCTATGTATGTATTATCTTCGATATAAATCTGTGATAAAAATTTATATACTATAAATAAGAAGAATGGTTTTGCTAGTTGCTTTTATTATGTTCATTCTACAGATAGATAACAACAAGATGCACAGTGGAGGTCAAACACTGGGTCATATGGGCAAGATTCTAAGATAAATAAAAATATATTCTTCAGTATGGGCAATTCTCAAAGGGCCCACAACCCAGAAAGACAGACAAGTGAACAAATTGCTTTGTTTATTGAGACCTTATTAAGCACTGGACACCAAGTTCAAATTAAGTCCTATCTGATCCTCACAATCTTATGAGCTAGATTCTTTCATTTTCATTTTACGAAAGCGACAACTGATACACAGAAAGGTTAAATAAATTGCCCAGTATTGCAACACAAGCAAGTAGCAGAATCAGAATTCGAACCCAGATCTGTGTGATTCCCAAGACCAAGCTCTCAACCCTACTCTATATCGCTTTTTATAAATGTTCACATAATAAGGAGATAGTGGGAAAAGGCAATAATGACATTCATATGTTTGAAAGAAGTAGAAACCATTATATTTATTTCCCACAACATCCTGGGTGCTGCCAGGTGCATGTAGGTAGTTTTATTCGCTAAATTGTGTCAATTTAATTCAAAAGAGCCCAATAAATTAAAAAGTATTTTCTCTTTTATAACTTCATCCATTTAGTATATGTCTATAGAGTATCTATAAAGTATAACACATAGAATGTTTAATTTATATTCTCATTCTAACATGCTACCCCCCACCTTTTTCCTCTGAAAATACTTACGTAGTTGGTTCTCCTCCTTAATTGGTCCCAATCCACACGTCCTCTACCCTCCCTAAATAATCTATGACCTAATAGTCCAATAGCCCAGTCACTTAAATACAATATTAATTGCTATTTTGTGAACAGAACACATCCAATTGAGCCTATTTATATTTTATATTTGTTTTTAAATATCCCATGTACCATTATGTCAACACATACTCTTTATTTTCCCTTTTCAGCATTTCTGAAATTAATAATAATGCATTGGCAATTAATTTAATTTAATTTTTAAAACACCTGCTGGGTATTTTACGCTTTTTATGGTTTCAGAGAGAAGGGTGAGTATGTGCGCAATATGGAAAGATTTTTATTTCTTTGCTCTCGCTCTTTTTTTAAAAAATTTTACTGCCACATCAAATTTATACTATATAGTCCCATGCCATAAAAATGCCTACTTTCCAAACTATTGCTTGTGCGGTTTTATAAGGTGCACCAAAGGGTATTTCCCTTTCCTGCATCGTTTTGATAATCACTCTGCCTTAATGCATGAAGGGGTTCTTTTGTATAATGGATGTTGGAATGTGTTGATAACTTTAACAGACAGTTGTTAAATTGAACATACATTTAGACAGCAATTTGTACTGGCTATAACTACAATACCTAGTGTGCTACCAGAAGAAACTGACATATTTCAGGAAGGGTGATCACTCGTAATTCATCAGATATTAAATGACAAGATTGGTTTAACACATTCTATATATCTCATCCTGGTTGACATGCAACTATTTTACTTATCCTAGAGTGCGAATCAAAATGCCATCTACTACTGTGTTCCCATTTCAGATAATCAAGGCCTGCAGTAATGGAACAAATATTGTTAAATGTGCATTATTGCAGCACTTACTTTGATCTTCATCCCCATCATTAAATTAGTTGAAAGCATGAGCTGGAATCATGACATGCTACTAACTGCTTCAAGCCTTTTAGGGAACTATACCAATGCCTACACACTGAATAATGACAATTAATTTGAATTAACAACCCCTGCATCAATATCCACCATCCAACCCTATTTGATAAATACACAATGAAAATCCTTAAGCACTGGAATGGTTTTGATGTTTATATTGCCTTTCTTAGAACATAGGGATACCCCTTCAAAGACAAAAATTGCAAAAAAAAAAAAAAAGTCAAGAGTGCTAAAAGGCAGCCCATGACAAATTGTGCATTTCATTTCTGACACAATGGTGCACATTTTAGGGTACAAATGCCAAACACCAACACCAGCCCCAATGTTGGGGGAATGGTCCCTGATACTTCTCCCTGACAGAGACCATTTTTGCCTCTGCTGATGCGTATCACATCGTTTACAACGTTTTTCTCCTTTCTGGCAAGAAACTACTCATTCTGCAAGTACTGTCCATGGAAAACACTAACTGAATCAAAAGCACACGCACCAAAAATTTATTAATTCTTATAGCCCCAGTTCTTAGAGGATGGCAGATACAAAACACTCATGACAAATGTTTATGGAATGAATAATCTGAATTCGACAGACATGGGTTTCAGTTCTGGCCCCATCTTGCAATAACTGCATGAAACTCAGCAAGTTGGTTAAAATTTCTGAGCCTATTCTTCTAATTTGTAAAATCAGGAAGATAAAAGTTATTGCAAGGCCTTGTAATCATATGAGATGTCCAGGTGAATGCTAAGCACAGCCTGTAAGTGGGACTCATTCTTTCCCCATTGTTCCTCTTCCACCATTTTCCTTCTCAGGTTTGTTTGTTTGATTTTTCCTCTTTGGTTTTCTTTCTTCCTTCTTTAACTTCCTAGCACCAGAATCAGCCTTTCCTCATACCAGAGGATGTGCTTACCTCCCCCTGATAGATGGCATATACCATTCATTCCTCCCTGGACTTCCTAATTGGTAACATTCATTATTAAAGGTGGGTTTCAGGTGACAGAAATCTCGCAAAACACAATTTATCAAAAACTTTGTAGAGTACAAACCTGTAACAGTAATATAAGCAATCTGATGCTCTGAGTATGACCCTCATCTCAGCATTCTAAATAAAAAACACTGTTTTGATGACCACTCTAAAGGGAACCTGAGTTGTCTGTCAATTTTTTTTTATAATTTTACAAAATCATTGTCATATAAAGAAGGAACTAGAGAGTATATGGCAAAGAACTGGAGAAAAATGAAAGGATTTTTAGCATTGTCTTGCAGTTATTTAATAAACATAATATGTTATTCTTCTGGGTTTTGTTATATTCATGGTATTTGTCAGTTCTTTCAAATTTCCAACTTGCATTTTTTCTCTTTAAAAATAAGTATTCATTTTTCATATTTAATTTTGTATCCTTTTTTCTATAAAGGGTACAAAATTTTATAAGCTTCAGAGTCTGCCTATAAAACCTGAATCCAGTCTTACTCAAACACTTGAAATTACCCATTTTTTGTCTTCTTACTTAGGTAGAAGCTCTATGTGTTCAAAAAATGGCATCTCTCCTACTTACCTCTGCATGTCTATGTGGAAGTTCAAACTTCAGGCTTCCAGAGAGATACTTTCCAACTTTAAAGATGACTATGAGGCATCTTGTTATGTCAGAGTCAACACTGAGTAGCACATTCAAACTTTACTTCACTTGAAAAGTCAAGGCTGGGCATCATATTCTAAAATACAACTGGTTTATTGGGATAGTGGTACTGGGGCTCATTGTTGGAAACGATGGATTGGGGAAAGGTTGCTGCAGGATATCCAAGCATCTGCCACTTGACTTTGTGTGGCACAGCTGGAAATGTCCCATGCACACTGAGACACAACTTCAAATGTGTTTCTTTGGCTGTGGAAGCCTGGAAAAACAGTAAGAGCAGACAGACAGCATTGCATGGAGTAATTAAAAACAGTAAGTCCTTTGGAAATCATCCTCAGAAAATTGTTGCACATTGGGAAGTCACATCCGAAAGTCTTACCACTGAACCTTCCTGTGTAGTGAGAGGCAACAGCCGACTGTATTGCTGGCTGGCTGAGCTGCTTCAGTCTACACTAACTTCACTGAAGGGTAATATATTCATATTCTCCTCTTAAAAGAAGTTACACAGAACTTAACCCTGAAAAGCCATCATTAATCTTTGTAATGATCTTCCAAATAAGAAAGAACGAATACACTTCATAGATGGGAAAACCTGGATATACAGGTTTTTGTTCAAGGTGAGAACTCCGAAAAAATACATTATTTTTAATAAATTTAGGTTTTTCTACGGTTTCTTCACAATTCTATTCTCTGCCTGCTATAAGAGAGTGCTTTTTTTCTGCCAACTGGTATTTCTATCAGAAATAAATACTTTATAAATCTATTCCCTTTGAAACTTACATTCAAGTAGAGTCAATCTTATTTTTAGAACATTTATACATTCTTATTCTCAAAAAATCATTTAAAGTTCTACTTATAAAGATCATATTTCTTCTTTACTGCCAAAAGATCACAAATGCCTACCAGGCAGAAAACTTCCTGTTGAACAAGGGAGATTAGATGAGGTTTTCAAGAAAAGATTAATTTGTCCATTGAAATACAGTTGGTATTGCCTGAACTGATGATTTTCTTAGCAACCATTTCAATGAAAGTAATATGACTTAATGTCACCAGTTTTAATGAGTGGACATTTTGCTACTACCAAATGCATTAGGCACAGTTTTAAATAAAGTAACCATTTACAAGTGACAAGAAGCAAATGGTCATCAATAAAACCATGTAATAGAAAAAGAGACTATGAATTGAAAGAGAAGTGCTACATTTTTAAAAGCCAAATTCTCAAATGAAATCATCAGAGCTTCTTCAAATTGCTGATATGGGCATAGCTTATCCATCTAATTATAAAGATTACATTGACCAAACCACATAAACAGAGGAGCATTTGTCCTTATTTAAAAGGGTACCCAGAACACAAATTGCTCTGTAGAATGCTGAATATAGATAAGCTTGAAACTGCTTTATTTAGTCTTCACACACACACTTCAGAATAGATGATCTTTGCATGTTTAAGCACTTCATACCCAATCCTGTCTTAGTGAGTTCTAACTTACAATATGATTATGATTACATAGATTTATAAAACCTCAAATATCTCCAGTTACCTCTTGGGATTTTTTCCTCTTTCCTGTTTTCCCATGTACTTAACTAGTACTCAGATAATCATGTATGGTCTGAAATGCCTTTCCTGCTTCTCAGACTCAATTTTATAAATCACTCCAGTCCCTTAAATTAAAATACCACCATGTCCATTAAACTGTCCTGTGCTCCCACTACCTCCAACACCATCCCCGATAGAAATGATTTCTCTTGAAAAATAAACTTCGGCTGGCAGCCCCCATTGCAGGCTTTTCAACTTCTCACTGCAAAGCCTATAGATAACCTGAACATTTGAATGCACACAAACAGAAACACTCACAGAAATACCCAAAACTCATTTTGACTGACAACCTACTCTCAGAATCTGAGCCATTTTCACAAAATTTAAGACAGATGGCCCCAAGTTAAGAAAATCTATAACAGACTGGTTTATGATGTATTTTATAAACCAGAGTAGTCCTATTTACCTGTAAAAAGGAAAAATGAACTGCATTGCTTGCTCATTCACTGGCTTTTAGCTAACTTGTTTATAGAGGTCTGTAGGGTGACAAATACAAGATTCGTTTGAATTCTGGGTTGGGGATGAAAGGGAGCCTGGCTTGGTGTTTTAGCTCGCCAGGAGAGAAGCATAAAATAAAAAGCAGGATGGCATTTCCCCTGTCAAAGGAGTGTTGGCAGGATGATTATTCATCAGAAACATGGACTTTCAGAAATCAGTATAGCATAAAGGATGGAACCAGAGAGATGGTGGAAGATCACAAAGAAGGGAGGTGGGATTGTGAAGATGAACGCTTCCATTTGGAGCACAGTGATGGATGGGAAGAGGTGAGATATGAAGTGCTGGTTCCCAGAACAATGGTTCTGTGGCATTCCCTTCAGGAGAGAGAGAATTAAGTACAGGCCAAACCAACAAAAACCTATTGCAACATCATCAGTGAGAGGCAAGAAACCATGGCCTCTGTGAAAAAGAACTGATATCGTGGGGCAACAAAATGATACAGAAGGAAAGCGTGAGTGTATAAAATAATTGGGTGGTACACAGAGCAGAGACAATAAGTGGATATCATCAAGAAGTAAAAGTGAGGAGAGTACTGTTCAAAAACTAAAATATCAAAATAAAAATCCACATAGAAAAGTTTAGTGGTGACAGTGGACGTGAGAATATTCAGTCAGTGGGGGTGGGGTGGAGGGAGACTGAAGATGGAATCACAGAAGAAATGTTAACAGACCTGAAGGACAGGAAAACAAAAAGCCCCAAGGCCAATGACAGCCCCTCAGAGGAAGTTAAGACAACTGAACCGAGGAAGAAGCAATGTTTGAAGAGAAATTTTTAGCAAATAAAATATGTCTGTAGATGGTAGATGAAAGGAAATCAGAGCATTTGAGGCAAGACATAAAAAGATTAAGACATCTAGACGTTTCACGTGAAGAAATTTTAATGGTAACGATAGAGAAAAAAATCCTATGCTCAAATATGCACGAAAGAAACAGATATGTGTGTAGAAAAGGACAAAATTGAGCTGTCCTCAGACTTTCCTATAATGTTAAATGCCAGAATCTACTAAGGCAACATTCGCAAAACTCTGATGAGAGAAAAGTTGGTGATCCATAAATTTTATACCGTGCAAGTTTTCATTGGTGTATAAAGCCAAAAGAAAGGAATTCTAAAATAACGCAAAGTCTCAGAAAAAAGAAACCACCCACATGGCTACCCAGGGGAAAAGGAGCTGAAGACATTCTCTAGCAAACACTGAAGTGAGTCAAAATCAAGGGCTCAATAACAAGGAAAAGTATTTCATAACACAAATGGCAGTTAGCACAGAAATTGGTGAGGGATAATATTGGATCTCTATCATAAATAGTATTAGCAAAAGGAAAGTAAACATGAGAATCATTATTGTGAGACAATATAAAAGTTATCATCAATAGCAACAACTGATATCCAAATTCATACATTTCATTAACATAACTGGATGATAGCAGCAGAAGTGGGAAAGAATGCTAAATTCTGTTTCATACAGAAGGTAGAGGGAAAAAATGCCTCGACGCTCTGGTAATCATAGAAATAGAGTCTGAAAACATATTTTAAAATACGTAAAAATAACCCCTCGTTTAAACCGAAAGTTTAAAATGGGATGTATTTTTTTTTCTAGATTTCTACAAAACAAATGCAAATAAATATGGTCCATAGCATTGAAGGAAGAACAGAAAGAGAAGATAGTTATTTCAAAGCATAAAATAAAGACATGAAGCCAACCAAATCAACTCTAATAATAAAGGAACAGGATTAAAATGATTTATTGAAAGACAAGAATTCTCTGACTAGGATAAAATATAGGAAATACACAAGTCTCACATCTAAGGTAATAACAGCTAGTGTTTATTGACCATCAGGTCTATGGTGAGTACTTCATAGGTATATTGATTTGTTCATCTTCACAGAAACCTCTCAGGAAATACTACTTTTGTTCCCATTCTACAGATGAGGAAACTAAGATGTTAAAGAAAAGAATCTCCCTAAGATGTATCTAAACTTTACAGGAAAGTTAAAAACATGAGCAAATATTCTGCAAGTCAAACCAAAATGCAGAAGAGATTGCAGTACTGATAGCCAAGAATTCTAAGCATTGTCACACAATTAAATACACAATCCACTGTTTGAGTGAACAATTGTCAACATTTTTACTCTGGGTATCAAAATGTTATTAGAAATACCAGGAAAAGCTGAGTGCCACTGTCCTTGTAAGAGCCTTTAATACAGCTCTCTTAACCTTTGAGAAATCAAATAATCAAGAAATAAATGTCAGAAATGTTGTGATGACTATAAAGCAAACTATGACCTCTTACCAAGCCCCAGCCTTTCCTTTCAAATATCATAGCTTTTTAAAAATACTTTGAAAAGGTGGCACATCTTCCATATGTTCCCAGGACATTTTTTCTTTGTATTTTATACATATTCATATGTATACACAGAAGGGTATCTGGCCTTACATAAATTAAAGGCTATACAAGTTTGGCTGTGCTTATAGAGGTTGGAGAAGACTTTAGTCATCATTGTATTTTCATATTCTCTAAATTTTTAATATGTCCATAAAGGACTTCTATAATCAGAAAATGTATCCATGTAAAATTCATGCATCCAAAAACTGCTTATTGAACACTTAATTAAGTGTCTGGATTGGTGCTAGTAAGCGGCAATTGACCCTGCAGGAAAATATTATAAGAAAAGGAAAAGAATGCAAGTTCTTTTATTATCAGGAAAGCATTCAACTTGATGCTCTGGACACAGCTGTACAAACCAGAGGACTGAGTGGGATAAGCTTTATAGGAAGGGCAAACATCCCTGACCACCAATTCCCATGAAGATATCCCACGGCAATCCCTACTGCCTGAGCAGGGTGAGAAATTCATCAGGTGCTTTGAGAAGCTCCGTTTGCCATTCCCATGAGATTTTTTTGTGGCCCCTTGGCCTCTCCCAAGTGCTAAGTAGACTCTGGCTATTTGCCTATCTGCTCACCAGGTGAAGGTATGGTCATTAGCCCCATGGTCCCTTGAGTGCTCACTGTAAAAAAAATATATCAAATAGGATCTTTGGGTCAGTTTCCAAGGTCTGCATTACCCTGGCTGAAGGCCTTTATGAATTCTGTCCTGAAAACTAGGTGCTCATAATATCCCCGAAAGAAAAAAAAATGCACTAACTTCTGCTTTCCTGGAATTCATATTTTAGAATAAAAACAGACATTGGATAAGTAATTACCACTGTGATGAATGGAACTAAAAAATAGGGGCTGGCTGGACGCCTTGAAAGTCTATTTTTCCTTTTTCTGCTTTCCCCTTTCACATTGCTTATTAACCCAATATGGCACTTGTTACCTTCTGTTTTGTTCTTTGCTTCTCTGTGAGCACATCTGTCTTTCCAAGTAGTCAGTTACTTGCAGGCATCTGAACAGTGCCCGCCTCAAATTAAATGCTCAGTGATGTCTTGCTTAAATGAAAGAAGAGGAAGACTTAGGTCTCTCAATAGGCTTTCCTTTATCAATATTTTCTATTTAAACATAATTTCAAGATACCAGGAGCAATGTTCATTTAATTAGCTTAAATCTTCCCCCAGACAATTTGTTAGAAACTTTTTTTCTTGCTTGTTATTACATAACACCAAAAAATGATGAAGTAAAAGTATTTACAGAAAGAGTAAAGTTAACCTTGTACTCACCTACAAAAATATGTGTTAGTTGTTAGTGACACATTTCACTGTACCAAAAAGATTGAAATACTTACTACTTCCGTTGAAGGGAATGTGGGAGAGAAGACTCCATAACAAGGGCTTTTTGATAAGAGGAAGTATGCACCTCCTACCCATACAGCTGAACTCGGAAAACATGGCACCTTTCAACCAAAGATGACAAATAATGACAAACTAGGGAATTTTGCTGGTTCTTCCTAAGATTAACAACCTGGGTGTTAATTAATTTATATCATGCTGGGATGATTGGATTCACTTGTTCCCATTGAAGAATCAGCTAACTCTTCCTTTATACCTAGTGCTTGATTACAGGGATTGTATATTGGTGAGCTATCTGGTGGAGACAAAGTTACAGAGGTTTGAGACACTAGAATCCTGAAAGACTTTGACTCTGAGACCTAACTGTTATATCAGGTGATAAGCAGAAAGCTCTTCTGGATTTTGTATGGCATGTCTTCAGGCTTCCTCAAGAGGTGTCACACCTGCTCTGGTTTTATATATCCTATCCTGAGTCAGGATATATGCCCTGCCCACCTTCTCTAACTCATTTTTCTAACTAACTCAGGAGACATATGGTATATCATTGCATCGTGAACAGCCCCATATCTATGGGAGGGCTTCAAAAGTAATGTTTGCTGATGATTATAGTTAAGGTTGAGTTTCAATTCTGGCAGGCCTAAAATTGGGAATCAGATAAGGTTACACTAGAATATCTTTTTAAGCTCAAAAACTAATATATCATCCCCTTCTCAGCTGGATGAGAGCAACCCAAATCATCAATAACCAGACCCTAGCCTGATAATATTTTCAAGACTGTAATAAAATCTTTGGTCTTTGTGTATGTGCAATATTCCCACACTGCTTGAGTTAATGGAGGCTCTGCAATCATCAGTACTAAAATAATATATTTCAAGATCCATTTCCATGTGTACAATCAGAACTTTATCCTACATACCAATCTCAGCTATCACTGCTCTGTGAAAGGGATGGTCAGCCCTTCCCCATGTCCATCCTCATGATGCTGCTCTTCCAGAACCTTCAACTAAACTGAAAATTTTAGGCAACAAGTGTTGAAGAACTTCCCAGAGCCCATCCCAAGCACCATGCTTAGGCTATCTCCTTGATCTTTTTATCACACCATGAGAGGAATGGCATTCTCCATTTTTCAAATGATGAAACTTGTGCTCATTGTAAATAAAAAGCCCAAGTCCAAACAGCTATAAATCACAGAGAGAAAACCATGTTAGAATTAGATATAGTGATTAGAGGAGAAAGCTACCAGTTCTGTTTGGGAGATTATAGATAGTGTGAGGATGGGGCTCATTTGTGAACTTGAGCTGGAAGCAGTGATTATTGTAGCAAGAGAATTAGACTGTTGGCCATCTAGCCAAAAAGCTGGAATTTAACCTAATACCTGTTCATTAATACTTATTCATTTAGCAAACATATGTTGATATTTATTATGAATCACTGTTTTTTTACAGTGGAATCCAGCTTATACTGCTTATATTAGTGATGCAGGCTGGCTGGGTCCTAGGACCCCGAGGGGATCCCATAGGACTAACCAAGAAGGTTTCTGGCTTTTCTCAGGATGGAAATCAAATGAGAGCTGAGAGGAAGTAAGAGCAGAAGTTACTGAAGACAGAGGGAGAGTGCAGATACAGACAGCATCTGGGAGACTCAGAAAGGAAAGAAGAGTGAGTCTGCTCTTTGCTTGGGGCTGCAGTTTTTATTGAGGACTGTGGTCCAGTGTGTGTGTCTCCTCATGCATCCAGGAACTGGTTAAAACAAAGTCTAGTGTTTAGGTGTCCTCCATAAGTCACTTATGCCCCAGAGTCAGGGGTCCTGGTGAGTCAGTGGTCTTGGAAAACACTCTTGACACCCCCAACTAGTCACTCCATAGATGTTATCTATTGTGCTGGAAGACTCCAAAGAAGTCTTTAACTCCTTGACCTGTGCAAGGAGGACACACATTATCTGTTCTATAAAAGGTGGGTAAGGTAGGGGAGTAGGGGGGTGCCTGGGTGGCTTAGCGGGTTAAAGCCTCTGCCTTCAGCTCAGGTCATGATCTCAGGGTCCTGGGATTGAGTCCCGCATCTGGCTCTCTGCTCAGCAGGAACCTGCTTCCTCCTCTCTCTCTGCCTGCCTCTCTGCCTACTTGTGATCTCTCTCTTTCTGTGTCAAATAAATAAAATCTTAAAAAAAAATGGTGGGGGAGTAGGTCCTAGCAAGAATAGAGGTGGCAAAAAGCAGTCTTTCATGCGGTTCCTTCAGATTCCTGTCTCACTAATGGTCAAATATTGTACCCTCATAAGGCTTATATTCTCTTGAGGAGAGGAAATGAGGCAATGTGCAAATAAAAAAATAAAGACACAGCACATCAGTTTGTATTAAGTCCTCTAAAGATGAATAACACAGGTTGAGGGGGTGGTGGGGCTGCCATGTTTTATGTAATTGTCAGGGACAAACTTGCTGAAGCTCAACAACCTCCAGGAAGGCGGTAGCCATTGACACATCTGGGGAAAGAATATTTCATTGCAGAGGAGTAGAGTCCGGAGATCTTGAGGCTGAGGGAAGAGTGATAGAGGCAGAAGATGAGGTCAGAGAGGGAGCTGAGACCGGATAACTCAGAGTCGTATAGTCGGTAAGAACATCTTTTATCATGAGAAAAATATAAATGGAACATTGGGTACGTTTGAGCAGAGGAATTATATTTAAATTTTTAAAGGATTATTCTGGCTGCCTTTTAAGTGATGAGTCCAGCATTACAACTTCAGACCTAAAAAGACTAGAAAATATAACTCCTACAAGATGCATTCAGGCAGACTCACTATAAGGCAGTATTGAATCCTAATCAACATCTTACTATTAAAATAAACCTCTAAGCCCAGGGTGGCTAACATAGAAGTTCCCTTAGATTCTCTGCAAAATATCACATTCAAAACCTAGGAGTAATCACACAGTGCTCTCAGGAGTTCCAAAACTAGTTTAGAAACAAAGGAGAAAAAAGTAAATCCGGTTACCTCAGCAACTGAAGTGATTTGTCTTGCAGTAGGAGGGCTTCACAGAACTGCGCCTCTATTAACATCAGCTGGAGGTCAGATGACAATAAGTCTAGGCACTGGCTATGTCACCAGGAGATTTCTAGCTCTTTATCAAACTTGCATCTTGTACAAAGACTGAAGATTGTGCAGTTAGGCCAAAATTGCTCCCACTAATACTTCTTTGCTAAGCCCAGTCTCCATATATGCAGGTCAAATTTCAAGACCTCTGATCTGTGCCTTATACTTCACATTAGTCCTTTTGTTTCAGAGACCTAAAACTAGATGTTCAATTCTTATTCCAGTTTCGGAAAGTCCATTATCTTCTTCTGAAGGCATCTGGTTTTTTATTCCAGTGTCTTCTTTTCTAAAATCTACATGGTCATTAACCAAACCTTCTAGACTAGACAATCTGATATCATCTTCAAAGGCTCTTTCTTCAGATTCAATATCTAACCTGAAAATTTTTAAAACTCAATCAGGTCTTCCTTTTAAAATGTTTTGCTAGTCTCTCTGCTCCCACTTCATTCTTCTTCTGTTTTAACCCATCCTACACACTTTTCTGGACACATATGTTAGGAGATTACTTGGGTCATGGCATTCCTTCAATTAAGAGCTGACCCAGCCCACTATTTCATCTAGCAAATTAAGTCATAGTTCCATTGTCTGTTGTCTAGATTTAGACACTTTCTCAGGCTTGACAGTCCCCAAGTACTGTCAAAGAAATACACAGCTGGATAGTAGTTAAAGGAATGAAAATATTGAGGAATTCTTACACGAGAGAAAAGAAAAAAATCTCAGGATAGAATTGGACACAAATCTGAATACAGTAAAAACAAATGGGGATTTGTAGCCAAGGAGCGGGTGGGGAGTGGGGAGTGGTAGGTGGGTGGAGGACTAGCGGGAGGAAACATCAGGGGTAGGGAGGAATTCTTGTTACACAGATCTCCTGGGATTCTGGCTGAAAGAGGCCCGGATGAACAGGTATCACCCAGAGGGTGGCAGGAGATTGGGAATTCATTTGGATATTGAGAGTGATCAGGTACAGATGGTGGGGATTCTTGATCAATCAGGACTTAGCAGGATTTTTGCCTCAAGTTGCCAATGCAAAGAGACACAGAAGCTGAAAGTTTACGGCCTAGTTGAGCAGAGGGTTAGAGAAGCCTGACCAAATTTTGGTCAGGAAGAGTGTCTTTTCAGTATCTTATCTTATTCTAAGCAATTGGAAGAATTTAGTTGGATTCTTCTCTTTAGGGACCCTCACATATAACACCCTTACACCCTCCCCTGACTTTCCTCATAAGAAACTCCTGCATGAATCACCTACACACACCCTCCACCTATCCAAATCTCAGTCTTCAGAGCCCAGGAAAAAAAAAATCTACATCTTCATAAAACCTTTCTGAAGTCAAAAGTTCTTCACAGCTTTCTTATATCTCAGGGCTTACTGTTTCTATTGATGAGATTTTTTTGAACAGGGACTTTATATCAAAGCCTATGCTACATGCTGAGAAAGATATAAAAAAAATACAAGACCCCTTTAGTAATGACTGCCAGGTACTACTAGATCCATTCTCTCCTTCCTCATTTATAATAGAAACCTAGCGTTTAGTGAATTAAATGTGACAAAAAAGTAATGTACAATTTCCAGGCTATACCTTTAAATTTGGTTGTACCCTCTACTTTTCCTATCCCTCTTTAATGTTGGACTCAATGTGGACATGATGCCAAAGCTGGTGAACTAATCTTGGGCCATGAGGTTGAAGCCATATGAAAAACAAGGAATTGGTTTCTGGGTTATTGTAGAACTCATCATCCCATAAACATGAGGTAAAGGTTGTGAAAGACTTAGTAGGAGGACCAGCATATCATAAATAATTTAAAAAGTTTATAATAATGATGTCGATGATGAATGGGGTACGGAGTTTGTTACACACAGGATGGCAAAGCCAAGAAGTCAGATAGAAGTCCAGTGGTCACCAAAACATTAGCAACATTATTCTCCTGGGACAGAAGGACCAAAGAGGTAGTAGTGGTTCCGGAACCTGAGGAAAGCTAGAACAATTTGGGTCTGCCTGGCAGGACCTGGACCATGGAGGAACTGCAGCTGGGGCTCAGGAGTCAACCTGAGGTAAGAGAATGATGAAGAAATACCTCAGCTTCTCCATTCCTCTCTCCATTCTGCTCTTAGGGCTCCAAACCCAACCAGAAGCCAGGTGACATGAGAACCTCAGGCATCCAGCCAGATTGGAACTTCCTCCCTCTTTGAGTCAACCAAAAGCAAATGAAGAGCCAAATATGGCTCTGAGAGAAAGTAGGCTAAGGGGTAACATGCCAGCAAATTAATTATACAGCACTCCAGCCAACACAGTCCAGATATGTTCCCTTAAATTCTTTCTTAAAATAAGTAACTATCTTTTAAGGTAATAGTTTTTTGTTATTACAAATCCTTAGCTTGAGCTTCCTACATTATTGCATTTAAGGAAGAATTGCAAAAGCACAGAGGCATGGCCTAAAAACTGGAGTCAAAGAAACCTAGTTCAAATCAAAGCTTTGCTGCATGCCAGCAAGATGATGTTTGAATAACTGCCTTACACTTTTGGAGTTTCCATTTTTTTCCCTTTATTAACAGAGAATAGTGATGCTTGCCTTATTGGGTGGAGTGAGGAATAAATAAAAATACCAAGTACTAGCCACAGTATCTGGCCCAGGCTAAGGACCCAGTAAAAGCTTTGTCTTTTTCCCTTCCCTTTAAAAAGGCCTTTTACATTCCTTTTTATTTGAAAGATTATTTTTCAATAGTTGTCTTCTCTATTTCCAACCACAAGAAATTCCTGTTCTGATAGAAAAATGCAAACGAGGCCCATGCTCTGGACGTCCTTTCCCACGGTCTCCTGAGCAGATGCCCATACCACATCCTCCAAACCTCTCATTTCTGTTCTTTCTGTCATTTATACCCTCAGCCACTTTAAGTGTCTTTCCTGCTGCCATTTAAATTATCTTATCACTTAGCTGTCTTGCTTTCCCTTAGTGAAACAATTTTCACAGAAAGCACTAAGCTCTTTCCCTGGCATTCCCTAATGACAGCATCAGTAAAAAATGTGGGAGTTCTGGGAAAGGAATGAAGGAGCAAGGTGTCAGCACTAGCGTTTTTTCCTTCTGGAAAACAGTACACAAATTAAAAGAAAAATTAAGAAAGAGAGATCTGTTTATATACAAAATAGCATACAGAACTGTGTTTCTTTCCCTCTCTAGATTTGTGGCTTAAGAAAATCTTCCTATGGGAACTATTTCTCCTACAAAATTGTGAAATGTGGAATTTCAGTCCCTTCTAATCTGTGTCCTTCCATCGTTTTCCAGGAGGGAACAGCACAGGACAATTTCTGAGAGCATGGCAGGAACTGACTTTCCTTTTTTCCCCCAGCCTGCCTTCATTTCATATAAGAGATACCCAACTGAGTATGGAAAGCAGGCATTTGCAAACATTTCTTTTGTTAAAATAAATTCATTTATGGAAATGGAATCTCCTCCATATTTTTAGGGTTCTTTTCTTCCTGCTTTTTGAACTGCATGTGTGTATTTGGTTTTGTCTTGTTTTGTTTGGTTTCGCAGAGGTCTCCTGCATTTTAAGTCTTTCTCTGGTGTTCCTTGAGTTTAAATTATTGGGCTGGCTGCTTGTGGCATCCAACCGCAGTGGTTTCCTTGAGCACAGAGAACCTAACAGAAACCAGACAAGGAGATACATCCAGGAACTCCAAATTGTAAGGCCTTTGCTGTCCTGTTTGACCCCATTCCCCTCTCACCCACCCCCAACACCACACACCAGACACTCAAGCCTCGTTATTTTTTTCCTCAAACAATCCAAGCGCCCACCACACTTGAGACTCTTGTATATGGTATCCCCTCTGCAGGGAACGTCTTTCCCTTATAGCTTTGTTTGCTGCCCCACCTTTCATCAGTTCTCAGGTAGAACATCACCTCCCCTGAAGCACATGATCTAAAATAACCCCTACAGACCACCATTGTCGATTCTATTAGGTCATTTTCAGAGCAATTGTCTGGGGCCATCTCATTCACGCCTTTGTTCACAATCAGTCTTCACTCACTAGAATATAAATCCCTGGGAGCCAAGAGAACATCTGCATTGTCCACCCCTAGACCCCCAGGTGGCACCTGGCACATAGTAGATGTTCATGAAATGATTGTGGAATGAGTCAATGATTGCCTAAAGAATCACTCAGTGATGCCATCTGTAGTCAGCGAATGTGAGCTCATGAAGACTGGTCATTGGGTCTTGATCACTATTTTTCTCGAGCGCCCATCACAGCACTTGGCATAACAAAGAGCAGCTGAATATCTGCTGTGTGTCAGGCACCATGCTAGGTGGCAGGGAGACACAGTTCAGCAACCAAAGGAGAAGCCTTATTCTAATGGAGCTTGTAGTGCCTACAAGAAGCCAGGCAATTAAACAAGCAATCATGTTACCTTGTGATAAGTGCTCCACCATAGAAAGTAAAGGGTCTTTTGAGATGTTATGAAGAGAAGCTGATACTCTGAGGACAGCTGGCTGTTGGCAGGGAAGAATTGAATAAAGGAAGGAGGAGAGGTAGGGGAAGGACAAAGACAGAAGGAGGATAAAGGGGGATGGGAGAAGAAGGGAGCCAAGCTCCAGAAGTACCCCCAACATGAATCTACGATTAGAAGATATCATTCTGGGGCGCCTGGGTGGCTCAGTGGGTTAAAGCCTCTGCCTTCGGCTCAGGTCATGATCTCAGGGTCCTGGGATCGAGCTCCAGATCGGGCTCTCTGCTCAGCAGGGAGCCTGCTTCCTCCTCTCTCTGCCTGTCTCTCTGCCTACTTGTGCTCTCTCTCCCTTTCTCCATCAAATAAATAAATAAAATCTTTTAAAAAAATCTTTAAAAAAATCAAAAAAGAAGATATCTCCATCCCAAAACACTCCTGTAATATAATCATCATTGCCCAATTCATAGATGAAAAATGTGAGGTCCTTGCTAGTTAAATCCTTCACTCATGGACCCCCAAGTTTACTCATAGAGCCAGGACCAGCACCTGACTTCCCAGACCACTGTCCACTCCCTGTATCTCGTGACTCTCTGGCCACAATGCCTCAATACCAGTCTGGTTATTATAAAGACAAGGAGTCCTTATCTTGTGCATTGCCAGGGACCTCTTAGGGAGGATTCTAGTTGTAGAAAAGATCTCAAAATAAGTAATTTTGTTAAAATGATATGGTCAGGTAGAGGGCTTTAATTCTCTTTTGTATAGGTAGCTTTTTACTGGTACCAGTACAAAAGAGAAATCATCAGGACCAGAGAAAGCATTGCCTCTAGACAGTAGTAAATATCTATGAGAAACCATTACAGGGAAGGAAAGAAGACATAATATAACATCTTACATTAATATAACGTAACTCAACTCTGTCTTTATACTTGAATTTGATCACATGTGAAGACTATGCCTCTTCAAGGCACTGGGTGACTCTTTTAAGCTGTTAGTATGGTAGTCTTCCCTTTCCAAGGAGGATCCATTTCCAAGAGCCCCATGGATGCCTGAAATCATGAATAGTACCAAACTCTATAGATACTATTTTTTTTCTGTGACTACAGACCTATGACAAAGTTCAGTTTATAAATTGGTCACAGTAAGAGATTAACAATAGCTAATAATAAAAATAGAACAATTATAACAGTATACTGTAATAAAAGTCATGTGACTATGATTTCTTTCTCTCTCAAAATATCTTATTGTTATTGAACTCATCCTTCTTCTTGTGATGATGTGATCTGATAAGATGTCTGCATGATGAGATGTGAGGTGAATGATGTAGGCATGTGATGCAGCGCTAGGCTACTATGGACCTTCTCCTGAAAGCTCAGGAGGATCATCTGCTTCCAAACTGTGGTTGACCACAGGTAACCAAAACCGTGGAAAGTAAAACTGTACATAGAGGGGGCATTACTGTAATAGTTCCCAATATTTTTTGTGAAGTTAGGTGAGCCAGGCATTGCTCATTATGCTTCACGTCCCACTGCCTAATTTATCCTCTCAACAACCATATGTGGTCTGTCCTCTTATTAACCCCATTACTCAGGAAAGGAGACTTGTGCCTCAGAATATTATTTCTTAAATTTAATAAATATAAGCAGCAAAGTTAGGATTCAACCCCCAGGCTTTCTAAATGCAAAACCCATACCATGAACCCCTGGTCTGCAGCCTTCCTACTGTTGTAAATGTACACCGAAGTGGATTTTAGAGTGATCTGAGAACTGGAAACTCCTGAGCATTCAGGTGAGAGATAGAAGATGGGGCACCATGTTTCTCTACACATTCTACATACCTGACATTTTCTCCAGAAGGATTTCCTAGGCATTTTTTGAAGACCTGCTTGGGTTCTAGATATACTTACAATTTTAAGTTTTGTGTTACTCATGGTGGCCTTTTATTGGGAAATATTTTCCATATGGTGGTCCCTAAGATAAGAAGATCATCACTATAATCACTAGTCAAAGGTAACACTGATGTTGGACTCTTTCAGGCAATATGGTTTTCCAATGCTTTCTCTCTTTGAGCTAGGGCTCAGTTTGCAGCAGAGGCAATAGGAGTTCAGAGAAGTTGAGTAACCATCCAGAGCACCATCTTTGAAGTAAGGCCAGCACAAATTCAAATAACAGCCTAACTATTCACTCTGGACAGGCCACTTGATTTCTCTGAACGTGGTCTTTCTCCATGAGAAACACGTGACTCCACAGGTATCATGATGACTGAGTACTTGAGAAATGACCCATACACAGAAGGTGCACTTTAATTCTAATTTAACTCTCTCATACACCCCCACACACATGGATTTGCACACAAACAAACACACATGCTGAGGACAGATGTAGGCTCCAAAACCACGTCTTTAAACTTCAAATCATATACTTTTACCACTCCGTTCTTTCTGTAAGTCAGGAAACTCCCAATATGTTCTGATATATATATATATATCACATGTGTATATATATATACACATATACAAATATATATACATATATATATATATATTTACAGAGAGAGAGAGAGAGGCGGGGGGAAGGAGGGAAAGATATGCCCCATTTCCTTGTTATTTCTTCTTCCCAAATCTTGGATAGTTTCCCCATGGGGTTCAGATTGAAAGAATAACCCATATCCACAAATTCTAACTTTTGAAAAGCCTGCATACTTTCTTGGGCGGATCTTATTACTGACAAAGACCTCAAAGACAAATTCAAACACTTCATTTTACAGAAAGAAAAAAAAAACTGAAATCCAGAAAAATGGAGTGACTTGACTAGATCTCAGGTATATCCTTTGAAATGCATAATTAAATTGTGTAAAATTTCCTAGGCTATCGTCGCATGTATTGAGTATATCGTTTTATTCTTTTTCTTTCTTCTGGCATTATTTATGAAATTTAACTATGATAAATATGCTTTGACTTCATTATACTTACACATATTAATGCATCTGAAGGAAATTTTATATTCAGGCCCTATTAGTGCACAATGTAAATTGGAAACAGATTCTAAATGGTCAGCTACTAAATTTTTTAAAAACTTGATAGGCCCACTGGAAGCAGGCAGCTGCACTGACATTCTTCCTAGAGTGAAGCAAAAAATCAACTACCAAGAAAAAAATGTACTGACTCCTGGTTTGGTGTTCTTCCATCACCAGATTTATTGACCTGCAAGAAAAGTCAGTGGCTGTTTTGCCCCAGTCAATATTAATTTCTAGGGTCAATAAATCCTGATAATGAATGGAGAATGTGAGTCAATGTATGCTCATTAGATGTGTTCACAAAATGTGTCATGAATAAAATAAAATAGCAGTCAATCAGCCTTATCAATGTTTAAATATTATTTCTGACATCTTTTTGGACCACTTTTTTTCTTTCTTTGTTTTTCTTTTGGAAATGACTTTAATTTTTTTTTAAATCATCTTTGAAAGTTCATGCTTGCCTCTTTGTCCATTTGATGTTCCCAGGACAGGGACAGCAGCCCATGAAAGGAGGGTAATTTTCCATTCTGCAAATAGATTTTGCTACTGCGAGCCTTATAAGCTAGTTGCCTCTATCCTCTTTAGTCATAGTGGAGTGGCAAAAGACACCAAGAACAGATAATCGTGCTTTTGGTTATATATCCAAAGGAAATGAAATCTGGATCTCAGAGATATTCTGTACTCCATGGTCATTTCAGCATTATTCACATCAGCCAAACTCTGGAAACAATCTACATGCCCATGATCCGATGAACGGATTACAAAAACATGATATATACATAGAACAGAATATTATTCAGCCTTAAAAAAGAAGGAAAATATGCCATTTGCAGCAACATGAATGAACCTGGAGGACATGATGCTAAGTGAAATAAACCAGACACAGAAAGACACATACTGGATGATCTTGCTTAGATGTAGACTCTACGTTGAACTCATAGAAACAGAGCAGAATGGTGGTTGCCAGGGTTTGGGGGTCAGGTTGGTACACTACAGAGATATTGGTCATAGGGGGTAACTTTCAGGTATGAGATGAATAAGTTCTAGGATTCTAATGCAAAGCATGGTGATGCTAGTTAACAATAATATATTACATACTCAGGATTTGCTAAAAAAATAGATCTTAAATTGAATCTTCTATCACACACATGCACACAGACCCAGGCACACACACATACATAGGTGGTGACTATGTAAAGGTGATGGGTAGGTTCTTTAGCTTGATTTTGGTGATTGTTTCACAATGTGTGCATACCTCAAAAACATCATTCAGTCCACCTGAAATAGATACAACTTTTATAGGTCAAAGATATGATGTTAAAAGTAACAGATAACAATGAGCATATTTGGCAAAAATTCCTACACANGGCGCCTGGGTGGCTCAGCAGGTTAAAGCCTCTGCTCTCGGCTCAGGTCATGATCTCAGCGTCCTGGGATCGAGGCCCGCATCGGGCTCTCTGCTCAGCAGGGAGCCTGCTTCCTCCTCTCCCTGTCTCTCTGCCTGCCTCTCTGCCTACTTGTAATCTCTCTCTCTGTGTCAAATAAATAAATAAAATCTTTAAAAAAAAAAAAATNCTTTTATAGGTCAAAGATATGATGTTAAAAGTAACAGATAACAATGAGCATATTTGGCAAAAATTCCTACACATAAATCTTTTGTAAGTATATATCTAGGTGGTATGTAGAAAACGTGATGGAAAACAATAACTAAATAATACTACCAGTTATTGAGAACCTACAAGTTCAAACACTACAAGCTAGGCCCTCTGTTAGACATTTTACTATATTATTTCTAATCTTTAAGAACAATTCAAGGTATCTCCATTTTTTCCAACTAGGAAAGTACATCTAAGTAACCTTCATCGCTTTTCTCAGGATTGCTAAATTCAAACCTCCTGTTCTTTCCTCAGTGTCTTGTTGCTTATTTTATAGCATGAGTTCAAGTCAAGAGACAGAGTAAAATCCTTGAAAAGGTGAAGGTGTGCTATAAGCTAAGTCACATTCATAAATGGTAGTAGCTACATCACGAAGGAATTTTTAAAGCTTAAATCAAGTCAATTTTGGGGGCACCTGGGTGGCTCAGTCGTTAAGCGTCTGCCTTCGGCTCAGGTCATGATCCCAGGGTCCTGGGATCGAGCCCCACATCAGGCTCCCTGCTTGGCAAGATGCCTGCTTGTCTCTCTCCCACTCCCCGTTCTTATGTTCCCTCTCTCACTGTGTCTCTCTCTGTCAAATTAAAAAAAAATCAAGTCAATTTTTAAATCACTAAAATATCATATTGTTGCTTATGTCCATATATATGTTTTAGTTGCATTTTTAAAAATTCTATTGATCAACTTTATTTCAAAATGAAGACCTATTTTATAAGCCAACCAAGTTCACATTTCCTCCAAATCATTGAATAAAAGCCTAATGATATTTGAGGGAATGGAGAAACATGGAGAAAAATGTAATGAAGCCCTTTTGCTGTTAGTTACATTAAACTATGGAAAAGAACACACATAAAAATCCATGTTTATTTTCAGATTAATCATTATCATGTTAAAGANGGAGAAAAATGTAATGAAGCCCTTTTGCTGTTAGTGGAAAAGAACACACATAAAAATCCATGTTTATTTTCAGATTAATCATTATCATGTTAAAGAAATAAGGCACACATTTTGTGTTAAATTTTCAAAATTGTTTTCCAAATTAGAGTCATGAAGGACTATTTCCTGAGGCCTACCCACAATGTAAAACAGGTTTCGTGCATATACTTCCAAAGTAACTGACAAAACTAATGAGTTCAACCTCATAAAAGAAGCCCAAAGAAGCAACATTCAAGGTGCAATGGAATCGCTCAATCATCTCAACCAGTTGGTGAATGAGCGCAGCCATCCGAAATCCTGCGCATCCTACTAAATGGTCTTCACCGTCTGTGCACAAGTGTTATTTCACATGGTTCTAAGGTAGCAGTGGTTGGTGAGAAAGATCGCCTTCTGAGTGTTCTGGCTTACATTCTCATTATGAATGTGATCATTGCAAAAATGTGTAAGAGAGAGAGAAAGGGGAAGGAAAAAAACCAGAATATCATATGTGAGAAAAAGAGAATTAGACATCAGATGACCAAATTGCTGTTTTTGAGGAAGGAGGATAAAACACAGGTCTTTGTGAAGGGAAGACATACAGATTTGTGGACTCTTTTCTCTTCAGACTCCTGGAACACTATCCCAGCACATGAGCGCGAAGTGGACTCCTCTGCACCAGCGTCCAAACCTCAGATTTTCCCAAGAGAAAAGGTAGCCAAGGTGGGTCACCCTGCCCACGTGAGTCATTTGAGACGAGCTGGGCTCCTGAGGGGGTTCATTCCTCTGTCAATGGGAGCTTCTGGGTGGCCCCATGAGTATCTCTGAGTAGATCACATTGCAGTAATTCAGTCCTTTACTGTTTATGCTTTGGACCAACTCCCAATTTCAATAACATAGTGAGAAAAATGCTACAACTTGTAGGCATGAGTGCTTGAATGCCAAACCTGTGGCAGCCAGTTTTTGATCCATGTTACTTTAACCTAGATTCTCATTCATATTCAATTAACTTCTCTGTGCATATTTATCTATATATCTAACCAAAGAGGTGCATGAAGCTAAATACACACACGAAGGGTTTTCCATTGATCTGGTATTTACATATATAGAAATATGCACTGATTAGTATCAGAATCCTGTAAAGCACAAACATATGCACATAATTACTCTACTCCCTTTCTCTGATTGCAGTGAGGAATATTGTTCCTTTTGGGCCTGTGCTTCATAACCTGCTCTGTCCTTTCTGGCGGCCAGCTTGGAAACTGTAAGATTTAATGTCTAAGCTTGGAATCAATTATCTATTCCTTGACCTGCTTCAGAATTTATATCTTAATTTCTCATGATCTTCCTGCTTTATGCTACTATTCTTCATTTCATAAAAAGCCAGGATTCACCCGTCTTTACAAATGTGTTGTACTTCTAAATGCTAAAGATGAGCTGAAGAAACAAATATTAAAATCTCCCCCTCTCTTTGGCTAGTTTATCTCCTCCAAGAACAAAAACAAGAAAAGAGTCACCTGTAAACAATCTGATCTCATCGGATTAAACTTTTTCCTGTTGGATTATCCAAAGTTCCTGAATTTTAGGAATTTTAATATGAATAACAGAGAAGGAGAAAGTTCTTCATAACAGTTCCAATCTGAAATGGTTTCTGCTCGCTCTTCTATACACTACTTAGTAAATCTGAACTTCTGCTTTTTCAAGATATCACTTCTTCTTTAGTAAGTGTACACAGAGAACATATTAAATGAAGTGGAGCCTAAAATGTGTTATGAATAATATAGCAGCCCATATGTGAACTGAGTGCAATCAGGGACCTCTTTTCTTTCCATATTTATTTTTGTTGTTATTTTTAAATGTACTAGACCAAAAAGATGGTGCTAATCATAAAGAGACAATTAAATATTGATTAATTTAGTGATTTGAGATGGGACCAAGCTTTTGAATTAGACTTTGTTTTTGTGGATTTTTTAGCCAATGGAGTTATAGTAAATTAACCACATTGGAACTATTGGCCAATTTTTGAAGTCTTATAAAATCAATAAAGTAAATTGTTTTCTTGGTCAAACAGTATCCAGCGCACTCAGTCATGTGAGAAGGCCTTGCTCTACTCTGTCAGTATTTTCTGTGAGCACACCCATATATACCTGGTGCCATTCTCACCTGAACCAGCCTTCTGTGTGGGAGGATTTATCCTGTCCCACCCATTTCTCTTCCCTCCTAATTTTCCATTTCAGTGTTGTATTGTCATTCCTCCAGTTGGAATAAAACATTAAAAAGTGGCATGGTGACAGAGTAGAAAGAACAGCTACAGAATACCCTGAATTCTAATAGAAGTTAAAGTCCTTGTTCATTCAATGACTTTGGACAAGACTCTTAACTTCTGAAGTCCACATTTGTTCCACAGTAAAAAGAAGATGCTAATTTGCCAAATACCGTCTCTGAAGCAAGTACAAGTAGCTTTTTCTAGAACTCATCAGAACTATGGTCATTACAAATTAGAAAGTGTTATAGGCTCAATGTGTCCTTCCAAAATTCACATGTTAATGTCCTTTCCCACCACCTCAGTAACTCAGAATGTGATAACCTGGAGATAAGGGCCTTAAAGAGGCGATTAAGATATCGATGTGGTCTCTAATCTACTATGACTAGTGTCCCTGTATGAAAAGGAGACTAGGATAGACACAACACGGATACAGGAATAGCCACATGAGTACACAGTGAGAGAGAAGCCAAACCTGGCCACACCTTGGTCTTCTAGCCTCTGGAATCATGAGAAAACAAATTTCTGTTGTTCAAGTCGTTCTGTCTACGGTATTTTGTTAGAACAGCCCTCACAAACTAATACGGAGAGTATAATCAGAGGTAAAATAATTATTCTCAATATCAGTCCTATATCTTTTAGTCATCATTCCATTCCCCAAGTCAAGCCCACTCGCAAAATTCAGAAAGTAACGCACATGTTTATATACTCCTAAGAACAAATAAATGTTAACGCCCTCTATTTACATACAGTTAAAGATCATTCTTTTCATCTGAATGTCACAGTTGGAAAATAAGTTCAAGCTTTGGTCAAATCTTTAATTACATCAGTAATCCAGTTTTAGGAGTGGCTGTTTAAGAGTATGGTCATGATCCTCTACCAGCAGTACAAAACTATACACAAGTTCCCATCTATCCAGTAGAAATAACCAAGCAGTTTATGAGGAAGATTTTGTTAAATACTGAGAAAAAGCCATCAGTATGTTTTCAAAGACCTCTAAATAACCCCAACTGGTTCTTGCTCAAACTCTTTCCAGTTTCTTCATACCAGTAATTTTCATTTTAAACAGAGGCTCAGGCATGTTACACTTTTACACAAAGGTCAAAAATCTATGAAATCACCTTCTATTTTCCTTCCCATTCCCTTCTCTGATTGGAAGTCTGTAAAATTCTGTCTTTAACTGACATTTTAGAAAACATATGTAATCTGGGGCACCTGGGTGGCTCAGTCAGTTAAGAATCTGCCTTCGGCTCAGGTCATGATCCAGGCCTAGGTCCTGGGATTGAGCCCTGCTTTGGGCTCCCTTGCTTCTCTGTCTCCCTCTGCCCCTCCCCCCGCTCATGCTCTCTCTCTTGCTCACTCTCAAGTGAATAAATAAAATCTTACAAAAAATTAAAAAATATATATATATATGTGTATATATATATATATATATATATATAATGTTAGCTATTTTTTAAAAGAATGCAAGTAGAAGTGTGCTGGAGAGATTAAGCAAATTAAGATTTCCAATAGATTTATAAGACACCCTTGGGAAGCATCTATTGCTTTAATTTTTTTTTTTTAAGATTTTATTTATTTATTTGACAGAGAGAGAGATCACAAGTAGGCAGAGAGGCAGAGAGAGAAGGGGAAGGAGACTCCCTGCTGAGCAGAGAGCCCGATGTGGGCCTTGATCCCAGGACCCTGATATCATGACCTGAGCCAAAGGTAGATGCTGAACTGACTGAGACATGCAGGTGCCCCTATTGCTTAATCTTACATACTAATTGTTGAAATGTTTTTGCACTACAAGATATTAAAAACCTGAGGTACAACATTATAAACCTTACCATGAGACTGTCATAAAAAAGATCTGGGAGCACTTTACTGCAAATAAAGAAGAAATACATATAAGTGACTCACTTGTCCATCCAATTTATTAACTAATTAAGTACTAACATAGTCAGGAGTGCAGTGACTAGTTGGATAGATAGATGATGATAGATAGATGATAGGTAGGTAGGTAGATAGATAGATAGATAGATAGATTTTTTTTTTTTTTTACCTATCCTGCAACCTTTTGCTTCTCCATGCTTCTTTTAAAAGAATCTCTTTTTTCTTGTGACTCAGTTAGGGCTAAACCCTTCCCCCCAACTTGGAGGACCCATGCCTGGCTGTAGAAAGCATTGTGTTTAATAATAATTGGTACAGGAATGAGCGAGTTGGCCCAATCAGAGACCCTTGAGAATTATTCTGAAATTGATTTGCAAGGGTAATTTAAACCTAAAATAGCTCAACATCTTGAACATCAGATGGGGATAGTATGCCTGAAAATTCCACCATCAGAGAAAGAAAATAAAAACCCTAACTTGGGAATCATTGATAGACATGATTGCTGATGCTCCTGTTTACTCTCCTTGACCTAGGTAGACCTAATGTGAACTTTCCATTTAGTGAACTCACATATTCATTTATTATTATTATTATTAAATTTGTGTTTGTGTAATCAATGTGATAAACAGAACTCATGGAGTAAAATTATAAAGCAACTTTTTTCCCTATTGTACCTTAAAATTGAGTAAGTGGAGAAAGTTCTTTCTTTTTCCTAATTATGTCATGATTCTTTGATCATTCTTAGATAAGAATAAATTCACTTTAAGTAGAAAAATGCATTCTCTGTTTAATACTGTAAAGTGTCCAGTTATTATAATAACCAAACACATACTTGATTTAAAGTTGCATGTACATCCTGTTACACCTTTTTTGGTGGGGGGAAGGGTTTTCCTCCAACCAAAATATATATGATTACTATACCTAGGTACTATGTGTATTTTGGGTCAGATGAGACAGCATTATATATAACTGTGGTTCTCAAAATGTGATACCTGGAACAGCGGCAGTAACAGCATTTAGCACCACCTGGGAGCCTATTAAAAATACAAATTCTTGGGCCCTATCAATGAACCTATTGAGTCAAAAACCCTAGGCTTGAGGCCCAACAGTCTATATTTTAACCAACCTTCCAAGTGACCTAAGATAAGCTAATATATAAAAATGATCTATCTACAGTTTTGGTTGGTCGAACATTAGAATCACCTGGGCAGCTTTTAAAACCAAACTCTGGACCCCAGACATTCAATTTCATTGGTACCTGTTGGGGCTCAGGTACCAGTATAGTTTTTAAAGCTCCCCAAGTAAACATAATGTGTCATCAAAAGTTTGAACCATTTTTCTACAATACTGGTTTTTTTGAATCTCTTCATTAAGGGTAGAATTGTTAGCAGTTGCAGAGCAGTAGGACCCAAGGACTTTACAGTTATTGGATTCTTCACTTCAAGAACCAATTATGTATGTTTAACTACATGCAAACAAAATGTTCCCGTCCATTCAATCTGTTTCCTCAGTACTGAATTTCACTATATTTTCCATTTCTTTATATGCATTTGTTTAAACTTTGTGAAATTTCAAATTGAAGAGAATGCCATAAAAATCTGGAATTATGGTTCATTTTAATTTGTGTGTGGTTTTTGCCTGTGCTGCCCATGGATATCCAGAGATATCTGTCAATGAGTAGCAAAACTTGAAAAGGCATTCACATATGTTTGCTTGATGCTATGACAATATGTTTTGAGGATTTAAAAGTGGATGGCATTTATTTCACTGGAGTGCAAATCTTGTAACAACCTACAGTGTGTATGTTACAAATGATAATGTGGAAATATGATTGTTTGCAAAAGGGTACAATTAATCTGCAAATGACCACATCAGCCCAGGACCAGCTGAGGCTCTTCAAAACCATTAAGACTATTAGTTCTGACCAGAGATAAGCAGAATAAACAAATTCTGGCTGAACAGGAATAAGTCCTGCTACCTTTTAAAGCCCTCCAGAGGATGATGAAGCCCAAAGATTTCACTGGTATTTTCCTTTTTTATTGTTTTGTTTACATTGTTCTTGCTCTGTCCAGAAACTTAATATTTGCATTGCTAAGGAACATTTTTGTTGAGACCATTTCTCCTCTGGTTGACTTTGAGGGGGGAAAAAAAAGTTTAAATGATTCTTGGGTTTGAAGTTGTGATAATTTGAAAAAAGATAAAATAGATACACCAACTTTCAGCTGGAGGCAATTTAGATTAAAAGAAACTCAGAATAAAAGTGCCTAAATTATTCAAATAAATGGATGACTTAACACTATTTTTCAATCTACGGCTTTCAGCCTGTCTGAGAGAGCTGGCCTGCCCTAAAAGAAGTTAAAATATGTCTAATAAGAACCCCTAACCCCTGACTTTGCCTTGAATTGAGAGACACACCCAAGTGAAAGGAAGGCAGGAGTCTACTGGGAGGGCTGATGTCTGTCTTTCCCTTTACGGCTTACTAACTTTTGGTCTTTTTTGATTTGTATAAGTATATAAAGGGGTAGAGAAACATCATAATAATCCTTCTGTGTGATAGGAATATATTTTGAATTACAAACTGATTTTAAATGACTTCACAAGCTAAAAGGAGAATGTGTAATTGATAGGTTTAAAGACTTTAATCTGACATAGCATACAAAGCCTCACTAGTAATTCTTCATGACACTGTCTTACTTTATTCTACAGATCCACACCAGGTCTCTCAAAATAATTCACTGAAATGTTCAAGGCCATGGATTATATGGATCTTTTCTCATGAAACTCGACTCTGTCAATTCTCTACCAATTCTCTACCATCACTACCCTGTCCCTATACTTACTACAGGAAAAATAGTAATAATAATTAAGTAGAAAATTTTTTTAATTGAGTAGAAATTTTATGCAAACTAAATATATTCATTATATCAAAGGCAAAATAATTATTTTATAACAGTGCAGAAAGAGTATTTTCTCCATACCGCTAAGTAATATTCCAAGTGGGTAACTGACTGAAATGACACCATTAAAATGACCCAAAAGGTAAAAGCCATTTCCAAATGTTAATGCAGAGTTACATGATCCCACCTACGGCATCCTGAAGGGCGAGGCAGTTAGATTAGAGGATGTGCCATAACTTTCAAGAATAAATGAAGGCATGTAGCTGGATCTTCTACCCTATGGTCTAGAAGGTAAAGTGCATAAATCTCACGGAGGATGAAAGAGAAAGAAGTAGCCTTTTTATGAAGAGGCAAAAGGGAAAGCTTGTCTCTCTTCAGAATCCGGAAGCTCTGTGGAGATGCCCTTTGGAGCCAGAATGGGGCTAATTAGGCTATTTACATGAAACCCATAATGGAGCATGATATTTAATCACATCGTTTTGACAAATAATTAGAAGATAAATCATTCAAATGAGAGTGCTACTGTATCCTAAAAATACAGCGCAAATACTGTTGACAGCATTTACAATTGCACCTATTCATTTAATCTTTTGTTTAATAGAAAAGAAAGCAGAAGGCAGATTTGTGCTCCAGCCAATCTAGCCTTCAAATTCTGGCAAGGGTTGAGCCTGGGCACACACCATTCTTGCATAAATTGAACTCTGCTTCTCATTTATAGCGAACATTGAAAAGTTATAAAATATAATATGTGGTTTGGGGTCTTTTCTTGTTAACTGATGGTAAATACTAGCCTTTGGGTTATGTGGGAAATACCAATACATGTTTATGGTCTTCAAAGGGCTGCCCAGAAATTGCTGTGGAGGCAGTCCCAAGATTTCTCATGGCCCTCTGAGTTGTTTCAATGTTTAGGGAAAACCTCTTTTTGTATGCTGAGTTTTATTCTAAAGCATTTATCTTTGAATACAAGCAAAATGAAAATACCAGGGAAATACTCTGAGTACGTACATGCTATTCTTGAATGCCCTGTCTGTTAGCATTTATAAAAGAATTAGAAGAAGGAGCAGGAATAATGGAGAATTTAATTTTCCATTAAATGCTAAGTAGTTTAAATGTATGGCATATGCCACACTTATGCTTTTATAATGACAAGGTCATTTCATGTTTCATTTCAAGCCAAAATTCAACAGGACCAGAACTAGTCTTTAACTGGTTGCTTTCAAACCAGATTTGTGTATACATGAATTTGTGTGTGTGCCTGTCAACGAGTTCATTTCTTAAAATTGGTTTTTTACAGAGTCAAGTCATAAGATAGGTGTGTGAAGTGGGCATGTGATTTGATCTGACTGTTGAAGGAAGTCTTGAAGGATTGTTCTATGTTATTAAAAAAGCAAGAAATTCATCAGCAGCGGTTTGCATGGCTATGCTGGGTATAACGTAAAGTAGTTCTGGAGAAGGATCAAATTATACAAGTCTTTCTTACTGATTATTATACTTTACTTTGAGGAGATATAGGATACCGGCCTCATGTCTTTAATACGCATCCCTTGGGATACCACTTTCCTAAAGAGTCATTTTTTTCCCAAGGTTTTTACAAGTTGACTATGAACTATGTCACATCATGTTTGCCCAAGAAATTTAATGATTTTTTAAACTTAGTCTTTCACCTCGAAGAATTATAAATACTAAAATGATTAAACCTCATTTTTCCTGGTCTGATTAAACCACCCCGATTTTTTAAGGATTCTAACATAGGGAATAAGGCTGAGACCAAAAATCGAAACTGAGTCTTAGGAGGATTGAGCATTCTAGCCCAAGGACACCTAGTATGTGGCAAAACAAGTTTCTGAACATGGATTGGAATTCGCTGTTTTTATCCCATGCACTATGTTGGTTCCAAGATTGGAGAACTCAACGACTTCATGGACTTTCTTTAGTCATCTTTGCAGTCACTAGAACATTCTTGAGGTCCAGGTCTTGTGCAACCTAATTTATGTATGTAAATATCTCACCAGCCTCTTAGACATATTCTCACACAAAGATATCACCCCTGTTCCAAAACTTCACCCTGGGGGATTGAACTGGAAATCCAGGACAGAGCAGGGCAAAAGCAGACCTAAGATTGTGAAGCTGAATTAAAGCAGAAAATTCATCACATATAATCACATGTAATCATAAATGCTGGTGAGCAGAATAGACAATGGGTGACATAAGAAACAGGAAGTAAGAGTCTTACTACTCAGAAAGGACTTCAAACGTGTGTGTGTCTGTATGTCTGTCTCTGTGTGTGTATGTGTGTGTCTGTATGTATTTAAATCAAGGACTATTTAAGCTTTTTTTTAAAAAAAATTCTGAATTCTGGTGCCCACGAAAGGATTCAAAAGGGAGTAAGCTGGTTATAGCATGTTACTGTTTTTCAAGCATCTACCACTATTACGGTCTCTATGAAGACTGCTACTTTTCTGAATTTTTCAACTGATTTTAAAGTGAGCTGTTTAATGTTTAATGTTTTTGAACATTAGTAAAACTGTTATGTTTTACTCAAAACAAACAAACAAAAAAAACTTAGGTAATGTTTTTGAGTCACCAAACTTTTTTTTTTTTTTTTTCTAATTTTAGCTTGTGTCTCCCCCTGCCTGTCTAAATGGAATCAGATTACAGAAAAGTCTGTTGGTATCCACATCACAGGGTAGGGAGTGAATAAAGATCTGGTCACTTTTTACTCAACTTTTAATAATTTCTAAGACTACTGAATTGTACATTTTCTTACAATGGTGGTGAACTGCATAGAAGAAGAGCTGGATGGTCAAGGAAGAGTCCAGAGATGACTGTTGCCTAAAATTCTCTAACACACACTTACCAGACTCTTTCAGGTGTTTCCCACAAAGTGGAAGACTTTGGGATTAAGAGACTTTCCTAAAGAGTCTCTGCTTAATGCCACTACCTAAGTGGGATAGAGTAAGACATCATGTTCTACCATTACATCAACCATTAGTACCTCAAAGTGGCTGTCAGTGGTGGGAAATGGGATAGGGGAGAATTGAGTCTAGAAACATAGGGGTGGGGCTGGTGGATAGGGAGGGAGGCAAAACCAAGCAAGGTAGAATATTAGTCCATAAGTGGGAAACACTGCATTTTAAAAGGGGTTCCAAAGATGTATGTTAGCCTTATTATTTTCTTGCTTAAGGTTAATAGGAGCAGAGAATCTGAGTATTAAAAGGGACCTATTGGCATTGAGTAAATTCTCCAACTGAGAGCAGTATTCCTTCTTCAATACACCAAGCAGAAGGTCAGCCTCTTCCTGGTATCTCATGTGATAAGGCAACTTAAAACGGCATGAGGCAGTTTTCTCTCCATCTCTCTTACTCTCTCTCTCTCTCTCCCCCACCCACACAATCTCCACCATCACCCCCCTCTTTTTCTCACTCTTACTCCTCCCTTATTCTCTCTTAACCTTAAGGACTCTAATTTTATCAAATACCATCTTTCTCTAGTTAATATCTGAGTCCTTCAGAACTCAGCTCAAGTGCCAGCTCCTTGGTGAAGATTTACTTGCTCTGTCAGTCTGACAAAGAGCTCTCTCTCCTCTTTTCCCATCACCCTTTGGTCAAATGCTTATTTTTCTCACAAAAGGAAGCTTCATGAGGGTAAAATCAGAACTTCCTGATATTTTCCTCATAGGATTTGGCTTAGGGCCTTGTACATAGATGCCATTCAATAAATATTTCCCAAATCAATAAATCGAAAGCCTCCAGGGTGAAGCTTATATTTTTTCTTATTTTTCATTTTAAACTGAAAAAGAATTAGAAAAAAATGTTACTTTACTTGAATTTAGTGTTCACTATAGTTTTAGATTTTTATTTTTGGAAAAGGACAGTTTTTATTTCTGACTTTCCATATTAAAGTCCTTGGTCTATAAATAAACAGCCAGATGATAACCAAACTGCTTATTACGAAACCCTCACTAACAGTACCCTTGTTGAAACTCCACTAGTGATGGAATGGGATTGAATAATGAATCAAATATCAAATGTATATAGAAAATATTTAAAAATAAATTCCATTTCCTCTCAATAATCTATGTAGAGAAAGTATTTAGGAATAGGGGATAATATCAATTTCCTCAGATACTTTGAAAATAAATAAAAAGAATTACTCAAAAGTTAAAAGAATAGAAATGCAATATATTTTATTTATTTGCTACATTTTTTTCATATAAACAGCCCTTTTCTGTTAAACATAAAATATATCAATCATCCTGACAAACTCTAGACTTCTTTCCATTTGTAATAGGAATAGTAACCTAGAGTTTTGCCTAAGATGTTTGGATAATTACATTGTCATGAATTGTTTTTACTGAATTAAATTGTTTTTCATTCTTCCAATGTGAGGTGAAATTTAATACCATTCAAATAGTTAATTTATAGACAATGATAACATTAGTAAAAATCATATGGTGCTTACATGAACAAATGAATGTGTAGACTAAATCATAATCTCAAACACATGAACATTATTGTTAAAAATGTCAGAATTTTTTTTATTTTTTATTTTTTTTTTGAGAGAGAGAGAGTACAAGTGAAGGGCGAGTAGAAGAGGGATAGACTGAGAGGAAAAGAATCTTAAGCAGACTCTTCATTGAGCTGGAAACCCTATTCAGGCTTGAACTCAGGACCCTGAGATCATGACCTGAGCTGAAGTCAAGAGTCAGACACTGAACCAACTGAGCCACCCAGTTGCCCCAGAACCTTTTTAATAATGTTTATTTTTCCATCAATTAGTAAAAGTTAAAATATGAACAAAAGTTTATGTAAATTGAAACCTGAGTGCTGGAAAATGCCCAGTAGTAAATAGGACCCCATTAGACCAAGTCCTTAAAAAAATCCTCTACAAAAGAAAATGAAAAGTCATTCCTCCCACTCATAGATCAAAAAAGCTCTGTAGGATGCTGACTTTACGTTTGGAAAAACATAATGTTCTATGGCTCTGTTTCCGGTTTCTGACCTAGCATGACTGCTAGCTCTCTCCCCTAAGATCAACATGAACCAAAAAATTGAGAAGACTGAGAGGATACCCGAGTTCTTGGTGGCTGTTGGGAATTGGTGTTGGAAGAGGATTTACTCTTTGAAGCAGGAGGCCACCAGGCTGGATGTGGGAGGATGAAAAAGGGAAGAACTTGGAGTTCTCTGCTCATGCATCTCCCCTCCACTGTCTACACAGCAGCATCCCACACCTGCACCAACAAAGGGAGCGTGGCATGAATCAAGAGTTATGTTTTGGGGCACCTGACTGGCTCAGATGGCTGAGCATCTGCCTTTGGCTCAGGTCATGATCCCAGGGTCCGGGGATTGAGCCCCATGTCAGGCTCCCAGCTCATCAGGGAGTCTGCTTCTACCTCTCCCTCTGCCACTCCCCCTGCTTGTACTTTCTCTGTCTCTCAAATGAACAAATAAAATCTTTAAAAAAAAAAGTTATGTTTTATTCCATTCTGTGCACCTGAGGCCTGAAGGAAAATAAAGTACTATAAATAGGGGGTGGGGTGGAAATTTTTTGCTTGAAAGCAAGGAAAAATGATTGGAAGTCACAAACTCAAATGCCTTGGGGTTTGGGCAATTAATATTAGTGAAGTTAATAGGCTTCTCAGGGGTAAGATGAGCATGAACAGTGAGTGGGTAGTGGTGAATTGCCCTTTCTGGAAAGTCAGTGGCCACTTAGCATCAGCAGATGGTTGCTGTGTTGTGAGCCCAGGAATGCCAGATCTTCAGGTATTTCAACAGAAGCAAGAACTTCCATTTTTCTTAGAAATTTACTAATGTTTAAGTGTTGCTTCCTTTTTTTTTAACTCAGTGCAAGCCGAATGAAACACATCTGTGAGCATTTATGACCAGTCTTGCCATCTACTGTCCATTTCCCACAAAGCAGATGGAATGATTTTCTAATTACACAAATTAGATTGCTTACAATTCTCCAATGTCTTCCCATTTCACCTGGAATAAAATTAAACCTAATTTCATAGCCTGTATGATCTGTCCCAGGACTTCATTTTCACACTCCTCCTCTCTGTGTCAGGATGCTTTCTGATCAGGGTCTAAACACGTTTTTCCCTCTGCAAGCAATGTGATTACATTAGCCCTTCACAGTTTCCTCTCATTTTTGTGATCTTTGCGCCATTGTTTTTTCCTCAGACCCCCTTTCTAGCATAATCTCCCTCTCCTACCTTGCCAGTCACTCTCTATCTCCCTTTTGGTTTTGTTTTCTTCTAGAATATATGGTCATCTGGAATAACATTATTTATTTTTTCTTTTACTTTATTATTATTTATTAAATATAAGCACTGTGTCTTTAAAGATTTTATTTATCTATTTCAGAGAGTGACCGAGCATGCACAATCAAGAAGAGGGACAACAAGTAGACTCTGCACTGAGTGCGGAGCCCAACATGGGGTTCAGTTTCATGACCCTGAGAGCATGACTTGAGCCAAAATCCAGAATAGGATGCCTAACCAACTGAGCCACTAAGGGGCCCCTCACAGCTGTGAATTCAGCATCACTTTTAGCACATCGTAGGTCTGTTTGATATTCAGCTTTTCATTTTCCTCAATTCTGAATCCATTCTTCTACATTCTTCTCAGTGAGACTAGAACGTGGCAACGTATATTCCTCTGTTGCCAGCTGGATTCCTGTCAGTCGTTAGTCGGTAACTCCTGTTAGTCAGGAGCACTCGAGAGGTCCTGGAAGGCCAGAAGATGGGAATGAACTTGCTTCTTCCTGCTTTCCTGGGGCTCTGGTAGTAACATTCCATTTTGGTTTCTACCTTTTTCCCACATTCCCACAAGAAGAGTCTCATCAGAGACACCAAGGCCTGCCAAGCAGGAGCCTTCCGTAAAGGAAATTCCCCCTCTACAAATCCTGCTCTGAGGTTTCATCTCCTCCAGGCAACACTCATCCTGAGAAGTCTTGGTTCCCACACATCCATGGGGCAGTCCACCAAGCTTCTTGTTTGTAACAACCTGAGCCTCCAGCCTTTGATCGACCAACCCAAATCTTTCTGCAAAATCCTCTCTTAGCTGGTGTCATTTCTACTTTTCTTACTGGGCCCCGACCAATACATAGGCATTTAATATATAGCTAACATATTTATGAATGAATAAATGTGGCCAAAAGACATCCAGTTTGTAAGAGGTATCCTAGAGATCCTACTCACAATTTCCTGTGACAGTGAATCATCCTTACACAAACAACCGTGGCATATGTTCCCTCTGAGGCATTTGAATGTCTTCGTCGGATGCCTTGTGCTCCACCTCTTTGTATCATAACTCCAGGGTGAGAGTACAATCTAAATGTAGAGCCCCTTGGGCCCTGAGATTATGACATCTTAAATAGGTAATTCAAAGTAACATATCTATATGGAGGACAATAGAGATAGACATAGTTATTTGTAATACAAATGTAAGCCTCTCAATGCTCTTATTTTCCTCATACTATGTTGATGCTTTTTATTTTTATCTTTCAATACCCAATTCCTTCCAGAAAAATACATTCCCCCCTCCTTTCTTGATGTCCCTGATGTCCCAGTCCATGTATTCTGATGTCCCAATCCATGTATTCTGCCTGTTGCATAATGAACTCTGTTAGCATTCTTAAAATAACAATATGAAGAAAAGGCTTAAGAGCATTAACTTCTGGAATAATTCAGGTAAGCTCTGCACTCTCCCTTCATTTCTTGACCCTCTGGAAAACTCCACCCCATCCTTAGATCACCTTTTCTGTAACTTCCTGAAGTTGTCTGATTTATTGAGTGTTCATTATGAGCTCATGCCCACGCTAGACACTTTATACATATTGTCTCACTGTAGACTGGCAAAATGACTATAAACTAGAAATTAACCTTTTTTATGCTCTAAAAGACCTGATAGAGTGCTGAGTACCAAGGTACTCCATAAAATATGATTGTGTCTCTCTTCACATTTTTAAAAGCATATCATGTGCCAGAAATTCTTCAAGTTACTTGGCTCATATTAATTTATTTCATCATTAAAGCAGTATTTTTACTCTAATTTTACAGAGAGAACACTGATAAACAGAAAACACCTCACCCAAATTTACACAAAGAATAAATAGCAGAAATGGGATTTAAAACCCAGCAGTCTGGATCCTTCTAGAATCATTTACATGTGTCTAGACAATGAAGTGTAAATAGCTTTATTAAATTTCCCAGATCTAAAATGGGTTAATGCTTTGGGAGTAACTATGTTCAAAAAAAACCTGTGCTACCATGTTTAGCCCTTCCTGGGTTATCCACAATAATGGTCCCCAAAATGTTTAACTAGGAGCACCCACTTCCATGTCAATCATAGTAGTCCTTTTCATTTCATTCCATTTCATTTCATTTTTCATTTTTCATGCAAAGTAGTACTTTTCATTTTTCTTAGTTGACAACACAGATGGCAAAGTGTTATGATTGAATCAGTGCTTTATAGGAATTACTGGAAATTCTTTAATATTTTCTTATTCTCCATAAGACAAAATTCAAAATCCATAGCTTGGCCTTGCCTGCTTGGCCCACGTCTTCCTTTTCAATCTTGGTTTTGATCACATTCCCATGATGACTATAGTCTGGCCATATGAGTCTTCTTTCAGCTTTTCCAGCAGATGCAGAACCTTCACATGAAAGCTTTCCCTCTGCCAGGAGTACTCCCTCTCAAAGGTCACTTCATCCAAGAAGTCTTCCTTAATCCTTTAATTTTGGCCAAGTCCCCTGCAATACACCTCATTAGTTCCCAAACTTCTCCTTCAGACCACTTACTATGCATTACATAATTCTACACATATTTAGTTAGACACCTATGTCCCATAGAGACATAAACATCTTCTGACAAGAGATACATCTACTTTATTCATCCCTGTATCTCCAACACCTATTACAGTTAAAGCAGGAAGAAGATTTTGGATTCCCAAGATACAGATAGCCTTTTCAATGATTATCTGGAAAAATTGGACCCGATTTCCTATTGTCTCTTGAATTTTTGAAACAATGACTAGTGTTAATAACACTGCTAATTACTAACACTTAAGGAACAGTTTCTATTTTCCAGGCACTATTTTAAGAGCTTTGAAATTTGGCACTCAATTTATCTTCACAACAAAGTGAAATTGGTACTGTGAGGTTTATAGAATGCTCAATCCATACATGCTAAACTCCAGCCAGGGGATCGAACTTGTTGAAGAATCGTTCCGCTCCCTCTTAACCCAGACCAAGACCTGAGAGTATCACTTACTTCAAAATGGTCCTTACAAATAATTCACTTGCAGAAAAACTGGCCTGGCAGTTGAATTTCCCAGGGGTTTCAAACTGGACAACACTGGTCCCAGTGTCTGAACAATGATCATGGGGTGAGAGGTTATGGCTACAAGGATATCCAAGTCAAACACATATAAAACACTAAAGGAGTCTCAACAGATAGCACAACACAGAGAAATGTCACAGTGTTTCCAATGTGAGTGGATGTTAGTAAACCACATGATTAGTAAACCTCAAATTCATTGGAAACTGTTCTCTTGTTAATTGTGTGTCTTGTTATTTTCTCAACACTCAAAGCAAGATAACTATCATTGCCATTGTAAAGTTTAGGACCCACTATTATGGATAGTTTATGAAAGGCTATAGACAATTGCATCCTTTTTTTCTGGACATCTACATCCAAAAAATAGTCACAAAACTTAGCTATGGCAAATCTGATAAATCTATCTACATGTCATGAGCGGCCTATGTAAATACACAAGAAGTATATAGCAATTTTTTACCATCCTTCCTTAGGATAGTTATCCTTCCAAGACTCTTCCACCCAGAAAAAGACATCTGGTCTCCTTAGATTAACAAACTGCAAATGAAGGCTGTGGAATTCTGAAAATAACCATCACTTTTCATGTTTCTAATCCAAAATAGTGTCATCACCATCTCTATACACTCAGGAATTAAAATTAGATTAATTACTACATAATGATTTACCCTTAAATTAAGAAAAAGTGGGATGGAAATTCTAAGTAATATTGTAATCTAAAAATCTCTGATAAGAATGTGGACATCACAACTTGGAAACGCATGCATGTTTCTAAGTGAGAACATGCTACAAAATGGACTGTAACCCACTTGCTATTTGGGTCATAAACAAATCATTTTACATTTTAAGAAATGTTATTTCCAGTAACAAATGATAGTTCCTTTGGGTTATATATAAAGAACGAACCATGGTCTTTCAGCTTTGGCTCTAGAAAATTTAGGGGAAAAAAAGGATTATAGAAAAGGAAAGGGAAAACACTATGAATGATAGGAAGATAAATATTTTGAAGAGGAAACTTTTTAGATTTCTAAGATACAGAAGAAAATTGCAAGGTTTATCTAATTTAATCACAAAAAAACTTAATAGAAACTTAATGGATGCAAATTACTAATGTGCCTTGAGTTTTCAAGCCAATGGATTGTAATATTAATTATAACTAACAGGGAGAGGTACTAAACTAGTAAATTAATAAAATAAACAGCATATACAGTGGAGAAAAGTAATACAGAAAAGAAGGAGAAAGAAATGTGGTGAAAGGGAATCATATCATGAGGGACTGGGGGTATAGTTTAAATACAGTGTCTAGGAAGTTCTCTGAGATAAAGTGATCTTTGAGCAAAGACCTGAATGTGGTGAGAATTGAAATCACAAGGTTCTGACTTTTCTGTCAGAGAGAACAAGTTTGGAAATGTATGAAATATAAGGAAGTTTGGAGAAAACATTGAATAATACCCATTTTTGTCCTTACATTAACGGATTTCAGCATGTATGGGTTTCTTTATTTTGTATCGCATTCGGATACAATAATGAAAACTGAGAAAGGGAATATGGAAGGAAAAATTACACCTGCTTTCAACTAATTTGGTTTTTCATGTTGTATTGCACATTTCATAGATTTAAATACCAGTTTTTCATCTGTAGCCCAAAAGGGCCCCTCTGGAAATGACATAGTACATCTCTGTGGGATATACTTCCTGCATTTAAAAAATACACAATAAAAAAGTAACTACATAGTGTCTGTGTTCCATCAACCGTAGCCTATTTTCTAATTACAACATGCATTTTCCTTTTAAAGTTGATTTTCTCTATATATAAACATCTTAGACTTATTTTTAGATCTTTGTTTAGCTTGATTTTATTCCATTTAGAAGAAGAGCATTTTGATTTTTCAAAGAAGTTTGTATGTTTATGATTATCAAATACGGAGTTCTATTTAAAATAAAAACTATTTTATATGGTAAAGAAGAAAAAAATATTCTTGTTTCAACAACTCAGTTTGAGGGAGATAATTCATTTTAATTCTAAATCTGCAAGCATTTTCAATGTGCTTGGCATTTTACATAGAAAGAAACAAAGCCCAAGATGTTACATTGGTAATAATAAGTTAACTAAGCAAGCAAGTTAAATTATTAAATTTGGAGAATACATTGTACTTATTATGTTACTTACCCTTGCAGTGAACTAGAAAATGAATGTGGTCATTCCAGACTGGTTAAATTGGAAATATATTTTATACAGATGTGTCTAATGTAGTTTCCTGGCAGAGGAATAATGCACACAACTTATATTTATAAGTATACAAATCTGGTTTTATATTACAATGCAGTTCTGTAAAATCAGATTTCCCCCTCTGCACTTTGGTTTTCACTTTCAGGATATATTTACCTCCTTTTATCATTTAAAGTATCTTTATTAAAACACTATTTTTTCCAGATCCTTCAGAGTTTGTTTCATTTATGGGTAGGTTGGGGGTTGGGGACTGGAACAGGGGAGAATTTAAGAATAAACAGTGAGCAATCTATTTAAAACCAAGGGATTCACCCTCCTTAATTAGTGCTAAATTGATTTTTTACAAAATCCTATTTTAGCTGCCAACTTAGTTGAAATTCAAGTTCCTTTTTATTTTGTTTTGGATCTTTTTTTATGTTAACTAATTGTACTTCCATCTGTTAAGATAGCTAGACAGTATTAAAGTGTTCATTTCCGTTCTTTCAGCAATGTTCATTAGATTGATCCAGCCCCAAAGACAATGCAAAATTTATCTAGACTAACTCTCCATTAACATCTCTAGTATTTTGGATTTTATGATAGTGTGTGTGTATGTGTGATAATTGTTTATTCAGTTTTAGTGCAAGTATTTTAGGGGAAATTTCAGTGAATTGGATTTATTACAGAAATAAAATATATTTTGTTACATTTACTTTTTGGTTAATGACTAATGGGTCTTACACCCTGCTGCTGAATCCCTAAGAGGGCGATTCTTAAGTTATCCCACTCAAAGAGTTGGAATTTTCATGTGATAGCAGTGCAAAGACAGCATAGAAGGGCATAGTGTGTTCTAATGAAATCATCATGTGTCAGTGTAAAGGGCCATTGGATGGCTATTCTATTACCAAAGGTAACTAACACTTACGCTCCCCTCTAGGTACCCTGTAAAAGGCAGTCTTATTAATTCCTAACTTTCTCAACCCAGGACACAGAAACCCAGATCTGGATGTCAGATCACTCCTGGAATATATTTTTAGCAGTGGATTATTACACCATGCATAAGAGAGTGCACATTCCAAGTTGGGCCTTTCATTTGTGTCCAATTGGTCCACACTGTACTACACCGAGAGGGTAGAAAAAGCACACTGATATTTCTTGGGATTTGCCAATGGCCATGACTGATGAGCTCAGGATCGGTCCTCAACAAAGTTATCATTTAACCAAAGGTTGATTTCAGTGTCATTTCACCATTTATTTTCTTGCCTGCAGGATTGCCTCAAAGCCTACTTGTACTAGAAATTCCTCCCCAGTGATCCCTTATTTTGGACCTTTTTCCAACAATGGAAAGTCAGACAAAAGCAATGAAAGGCAATTTGTGCTAAATGGCATAACAAAAGCTCTATGAATGTACAGAGGAGGAATGCACATGGTGGCCTGTGCTGCTCAGGGAAGACATTCCAGAAACAATACGAAAAGAGCTGCTTATTACAATTTACAATCAGGCACTATCATAAATCCTTTATACATATTTTCCTATTTCATCACTCCTATCATGTGATAAATTAGGTAGTAATTAGTCTTATGCAGGTAAGAAAACTCAGGCTAAATTTATTTATGTGTCATTGCGTCATGTTTGGAATCACATGTTCTTAGACAATGAATCAAAAATACCTCCTTCTATGCATAAGGATGACCACAAGTAATTTCTTATAATACTTTCTTGCAAAGGTGGGAAGAGTGATGGCAGTAGTGATGGGCAGAGGAAGGGGGTCAAAGATAAAAGATTAATGAGCAAGAACTTTCCAGATTTAAAATGAAATTTCTTGGCCTTGTTGAAATATGAAACTTAAACCTAAATGCAAGCAGGGAATAGCATACCAAGCTGAAGATGTTCAATTCAAATAAAGTTTATGCATGAATCACTAGATTGACAAGATTTTTAAGTTGTCAGTGGCATTTGGCTGGTTTCTTAGCTTTAAGCATTATACATGGATTTGAAACTCTATTCCCCATCCCCATACTCATCTTGAAAAATGGGTAGATATCAAGCTTAGATAGCAAAGGGAAATATCTTGGCAGTAAAAGAACATCATTTTAACTAGTAATTATGAACTGGTAACATAATTTCATACCTACTATGATTGAACAAATGCCATTATGACCTAGAAAACTGGCTGCTGTGCTAAATGATCCCCCTTCCTCACCTTCTGCACACATTGAGTTCCCATAACCTACTGAGTCTCTATCTGCCGTTTCTTTCCTGACTTCTTTCCAGAGCTTCAACAATGAATAGAACATTCATTCAATGAACATTTATTGAGCTCCTACTATGTTCTGGGCATTCTTCTGGGTGCTGAGGATAAACCAGCAAACAAAAGTAAAACACAATTTGAATGTAAATTCCTTGAATGCAGAAATCTTGATTTCTATTTGTTTCTTTTTACTGTTATATTGCCAATTCCCACAACAGTAAAAGCTTGCCCCATAGAAGGCACTCAATAATTATTTCTTGATTAAAAACAGACTAGGGCGCCTGGGTGGCTCAGTGGGTTAAAGCCTCTGCTTTCGGCTCAGGTCATGACCTCAGCGTCCTGGGATCCAGGTCCGCATCTGGCTTTCTGCTCAGCGGGGAGCCTGCTTCCTCCTCTCCCTGTCTCTCTGCCTGCCTCTCTGCCTACTTGTGATCTCTCTCTCTGTGTCAAATAAATAAATAAAACCTTTAAAAAAAAAACAAAACAGACTAAATCTGGGGCGCCTGGGTGGCTCAATGGGTTAAAGCCTCTGCTTTCAGCTCAGGTCATAATCTCAGTGTCCTGGGATCGAGGCCCACATCGGGCTCTCTACTCAGCAAGGAGCCTGCTTCCTCCTCTCCCCTCTCTCTCTGCCTGCCTCTCAGCCTAGTTGTGATCTCTCTCCCTCTGTGAAATAAATAAATAAAATCTAAAAAAAAAAAACAGACTAAATCTCTCTAAATCTCTGTTCTTGTCTAGATTTATATTCCCGTGTGCATGTGTGTGTTGCGTATGTGTGTGTGTGTGTGTATGGCAGGGAGTGGGGGGTAGGAGGGTGGGAAGGTGGAGGCGGGGAGCCTGACAGTCAAAATGAGAGGGGTCCCTGGGTGTTTCAGTCCATTAAGCATCTGCCTTTGGTTCAGGTCATGGGCCCGGGGTCCTGGGATCAAGTCCCTTGTCAGGCTCCTTGCTCAGTGGAAAGTTTGCTTTTCCCTCTCCCTTTGTCCCTTGCCCCCACTCCTGCCCTCTCTAGCTATCTCTCTCAAATAAATAAATGAACTCTTTTAAAAAAGCAGCATATAGGGGCACCTGGGTGGTTCAGTGGGTTAAGCCTCTGCCTTTGGCTCCGGTCATGATCTCAGGGTCCTGGGATTGAGCCCCACATTGGGCTCTCCACTCAGTGGAGGGCCTGCTTCTCCCCCTCTCTCTCTGCCTGCCTATCTACCTACTTGTGATCTCTCTCTCTGTCAAATAAATAAATAAAAATCTTTAAAAAAAAAGCAGCATATATTAGGTTACATGCTAGTAATATGCATAAAAATAAGGGAACATTATAGATGCAAAGTGATCAAGTATTGGGGGGGTGCTTTTTATTATAGGGGTGTCAGGAAAATATTCTCAAATGAGATCCTATTTGAGCAAAGAACAGAAAGATCTGAGAAATGATATGGCTCTTTGGGGAGACTATACTAAGGTCCTGTGGCATTTTCATGGAACTGAACTAAGAATTTGGTCAGAGCACTGTGAGCAGAGGGGTTGAGGCATAGAAATGAGATCAAGTGAGAAGCAATTCCGTGGTCCATGCCAGTTCATACACAGCCTTGTGGTCCTTAGTGCAGGCCTTGAATTTTAATCTAGGTGAGATGAGAATACACTGGAGAAATTTGATCAGAGTGATGATCTTATCTGTCTTTTGTTTTAACAGGATCCTTCTGGGGAGCAAAGGAAGAAGCTGGAAGACTAGTGAGAAGGTGAATACAATGGCCCAAACAAAAGACTAAACTAGAGTAAAAGTCTTTCTACCTCTGTCTTATTAACAATACTTCTACTCAACCCATCTGCCACCTCTGCACCAAGCAGATCTTTCCCATATGTAAATAAAACTATATCAAGTCCCTGCTTAGAAGTCTTCCAATCCTTCCATTACTTAAATGATAAAATCTAAACTAACTTCTATGGCACATAAAATAACTCTTTACCTACCAAGATTATCATCTGAGTTGATTTGGTGTCCCTTTCCTGCTTCTGTTTCATTCCTCAGTCCCCACATACATTATAATCTGATACAGATCTTCCTTAATTATTTAAAAAGATTTTACTTATTTATTTGAGAGAGAGAGAGTGTGTGTGTGTGGGTGTGGGTGTGCATGTGTGTGTATGTGCATGCAAGTTGGGGGAAGGGGCAGAGGGAGAAGGAGAAGCAGAGGCCCCATGGAGCAGGGAGCCCAAGGCAGGGCTTAATCCCAGGACCCCAAGATTATGACCTGAGCTAAAGGAAGACACTTAACCCACTGAGCCACCTAGGTGCTCCAGATCTTCCTTAATTTTTGATGGGGTTATGTCCTGATAAACCCATCATAAGTTGAAAATAGCCTAAGTCAAAAATGTGTTTAATACACTAACCTACAGAACATCGTAGCTTAGCCTTGCCAACCTTAAACGTGCTCAGAACACTTAACATTAGCCTACAATTGGGCAACATCATCTAACACAAAGCCTATTTTATCATGAAGTGTTATAAAGTTCATGTCATTTATTGAATACAGTACTGAAAGTGAAAAATAGAATGGTTTTATGGATACAAAATAGTTGTAAGTAAGACTCACATCATCGTAAAGTTGAACCATTATAAGGCAGGGAACTTCCATATATGAAATTATTTTCAGCACCTCAAACACATTATTAATTCTGCAGTCTCTGCTCATTTAACTTCCTGTATAGGCAGATATTCCTCGCTTTTTAGAAGTTTGCATTAAGCCATTTCACTTCTATGAAGGACCTACATTAGAGCCTGTTTCTGGCTAACCAAAAGAAATGGGAAGAGGAATTTTGCTTCTGGAAAAAAAAAAAAAAAGCAACCAGGGAAAACATCATTCAGCCTTAGTTTTGCAGTGAGCACTGGGGGCAGCAGACACCAGGACCTGGGAGAGAGATGCCCCAACCTTCTTCCTTGGGGACCACACTCAGCATCTCGACACCAAGCAGCCAAAGCTCTGACCTGTGTCTGTGAGCACCTGTGCTTATCTCCCCTTACTGTGTCCCTCTTTGCAAGATAGGTCCTAATGTGATCAGAAAAGCCTAAGAGAGGTGGTTGGGGAGAGATCTGAGAACACTCAAGAATTTTTCCATATAATTTTTTTTAAGATTTTATTTATTTATAAATAAATAAAGAGAGAGAGATCACAAGTAGGCAGAGAGGCAGGCAGAAAGAGAGGAGGAAGTGGGCTCAATCCCAGGACCCTGAGATCATGACCTGAGCCGAAGGCAGGGCTTTAACCCACTGAGCCACCCAGGTACCCCAAGAATTTTTCCATATAAATTAATGATAATTGCTTCTTCTCTTTAAGCCACTTCAACCTTGGAATTTCCTAAGTGAGAGAGTGATAAAGGTGTCATTTTTATGTTACTAAGGTAGCTTTTGGACCCCACCCAAAGATGGGGGCTGTTAGAACTTTCAGCCCCACCCCATGACCTTCAGGGAGGGGAGAGAGGCCGAAGGTTGAGTGGATCGCCAAGGATCAATGATTTAATCAACCGTACCTGTGTAGTGAAGCCTCCATAAAATCCCAGGAAGACAGGATTTGGAACAATTTCTGGTTAGTGAACACACGGATATTTAGGGAGAGTGATACGCTGGGAGGTGGCATAGAAGCCCCGTGCCCCTTCCCACATATCTTGCCCTGTGCATCTCTTCCATTTGGCTGTTTCTGAATTATGGAGTGGAGTTATCTTTTTATAATAACCCTATGAGCTACTAAATAAAATATTTCTTTGAGTTCTGTGAGCCACTCTAGCAAATTAATCAAACCTACAGAGGAGGTCATAAGAACTTTCAATCTATAGCTGGTCAGTCAGAAGCATAGGTGATAAACTAGACTTGTGATTAATGTCTGAAGTAGGGGTGGGAGTGGGGGAAAGACAGTCTTGGAAAACTGAGCTTTTACCATGTAAAATCTGATGTTATCTCTGGGTAGATAGTACCAGAAATGAAATTAATCGTAGGATGCTCAGCTGGTGTGAGAGAAATGCTGGTTGGTGTAGGGAACTCCCACGCGCACCCATTGGAAATGGGTGCAGAATTTTAGTCCCTTAAAATCTTCCAACTGTCACAAGAGCAATATCATTTGAAAGATTTGTGGTGTAGCTAAAAATGAAAGAACAAATAAGCCCTACTAGTAAATTGAAATGACCAGATTGAAGTTAAGCAGGTTTATCTAAAGGTGGAAATAGGAGACCAAGGAGCCCTTCTTCACTTGATTTATTTACTCCTCCTTCACTTGTGAAGGTGAAAACAAGACTGAGTGAGTGAAAAGAGCCTATTTTTGTCTCCTTTTTTCCCTCCCAAGCTTCCTTTATGGAAGGAAATTGCCCCTCCCTCATTGAAAACTTGAGCAAGCCTGAAGTCTTGTTCAGTCTTAGGTAACAGGAAGCCCTATGATCCCTTTAAGTTTCAAAATGCTATCTAAATTTAGAAATTAGAATATCAGTCCAATATATTAATTAACACTTTCATCTTCATCCCAGGAGGAGACTTTTCACTTTCTCCCAGCTGAGGCTGGTTGGAGAGGAACCAGCTGGAAAAAGGATTTGTCCATCTCTCTCTTCTTTTTGCTCCCCTCCTCATCTTGATTTGTGTGTGTGTTCCTCCAATGTAAGAGTTAAAATAGGGACAGTGTGGCCAAGTAAGGGAATGGGAAATTACTTACTTGACTGGAATTGCAATAAGATGGCTCTGCGTCTTTTGCCACGGTAGACACATTTTCCTAAATTTGTCACAGCCGCCTTTGCTGCATCTTTCAAATTTCAGCCCCTTTGATGGAGGTGCTGCCTCTTCTCCTGGCTGCACATCACCACCACTCAGCTTCCACCCCTGCCACTACACCCCACAGTCTCTCACTCTGGAGTCTCCTGACTCTGGCAGGAAGCCCTCCTGGAAAGAACATCTTTTAAAAGGACTCCAGACAAATGGTTCCACCACCATACAGAATGTCTAACAAGCCCTCTGAGTAATTCTCAGATGTCCCTTTCACCAGACCCCAAGTGAGAAAGAAACATTCCCTCTCCCTTGGAAGATAAAATTCATAGTATCGCTCTTTCCTCACATCCTCTCTCAACACCCGCTCTTTCCTTGGTCTCCCCATGAATGAGGGCCTTCTTGACATTTCCTTTGGACTTCTAAGTCTTCTAAGTCTTTGTGTCCTTTCATGTACAAAGCTCCGAAATTTCTTAATCATGTTTCATAATGACCCTGAGGATTTTATAATAATCAACTCTGTAACTCTATACCAGAAGTTCAATAAAGTGGGGGGGGGGACTTACAACACTTGACAATTACAGAGTGTTCTGATGCTTCCAAGTGATTTTGTTAATTTTGTCATCTTTCAAGTATAAATGGAGCATAAACTTTATAAAACAGCTTGGGATACAAATATGTATGGCATATCTGCCCTCATGCATATGGATATGTATAATACACAAGGTAACATACCAACATGGAACAATGTAAGTACTAAATGATGAAAGCTAAAATAGAAGGAAATATTTCATTCATTCATTCATTTTTTTAATTGAAATAAAATTAATTTACAATAAATTTTACATATTTGTGCACAAATCAGTATTTTGACATCCGTCCACTCCTGTGAAAACTTTAGCATAATCAACAAATGATTATGTCTATCACCTCCTCAAAGTTTCTTTTTGAATTTATGTAATACAGTTACAATAACTTCAATAACATCCTTGTCTACTGAGCATTACATCTGTGTCAGTTTTGTGTCAACTTGAAATTGATTGATATTTGTCTCCATGGCAGATGATATATTTCTGCTTCTTTGGACACCTGGTTATTTTTGATGCATGTTAGAAATCATGAAGGTTGATTTTTTGGTTGCTGGATACTTTTATATTTCTAAAATATTCTTGGGTTTCTTTTTCTGAGTTACTTGGAAACAGTTTAACTCCTTCAAGTCTTGTTTTTTAAGATGTGATAGTTGGACTACAAAAGTGCTTAGTCTAAAGCTAATTTGGCCCCACCTGTGGTAACTCTCTCCACCCGATGTCCTGAGTTATGAGGTGTTCCAACTTGGGCTATGAGAGTGGCTATTATCCCCTGAATTGTGTGACTCCTGGACACTGTTACCTATCGTCTTTTAGGGTGATTAATTCCTTGGCCTTGGGTAGTTTGGGCACACACATGTGCTGTCTGGTACTGAGTTGATACCTGAGAAGAACCCTCTGCAATCTATGGGGTTCTCTATTCGTGCCACTCTCAGCTACTCTGTCTGAAAATTCTAGCCTCCTTGCTCTCCCTGAACTCTCAGCAACAATCTGAAATGCAAATTTGTATTCATGACCTCTTTTTATATTATTCTTCCCTGAACTGTGCCTCAAGACTCTACAAAGGCAGAAAATTGAGGAAATTGAAAACTCATTTACTGTCTCTAAAGGATCACTGTCCTTCATGGCTGATGCCCAGTAAACTGCTTTTTCATATCTTTTTCTGTTTTATTGTTGCTTCAGCTAAGACAGCAAATCCAATCTCTGTTACTTCCTCTTGGTTGGAAGAAAAATCTCATTCATTCATTCATCCTTTTATTGAATTTCTGACATGTGCTATAGACTGATACATATTGGGGAAAGAGCAATGAATAAAACAGAAAAAAATTACTGCCTTTAGGTGGCTTGCATTTAACATGGTGTTACAGGGATGGTTAAAAATAAAAACATTATCTATTTTTTAATGTTAGATAATAGTAAGTATCATGGAAAAAAATAAGACAGGGAAAGAAGGTAGGAAGTACTGACAAGGGATACATTTAAAATAAGGAAGGCCACACTAGAAAGTCATAGAGGTAAAAGAATAAACCATGTTCATATTGGGGTAAGTATTTCCGGCAAAGGAACAATAAGTGCAAAGGCCCGGAGGTAGGACCATGCCTGAATAGAGTGGAAGCCAATGCGGTTAGAGCAGATTGATTAAGAGGAAGTGTTTTTGCAAATGAAATTTGACAGACATAAGAATCAAGTATTCCAGACCCTCAGAGTCCATCTTAAATATTGTGGACCTCCAGGGAGTGGGGGACCGCTAGGATATGCCATATGCCTCAACATAATTATCCTGGCTGCTGTCATCTTAAGAAACTGAATGAAGGTTGGCAAGGTCTGAAGCTAAGGAAGCAGTTACTTGACTGACTTTGGAAATACAGCTGAAGAAACAGTGATACAATGAATCAGAATCACAGCAGAAGTAGTGAAAAAGTATTAGTTTCTAGACAAATTCTGGAAAGTAAAGTCATCAGGACATGCTGTTGGATTTGATAGGAGGTATGAAGGAGAAAATCAAGGATAGCTCCAGAGTATCTGACCAAAGTTATTGGAAGGATAAAGATAAATTGCCCCAAACAGTGGGTAGAAGCAACTGGCTTGGGGATGAGGAGGAGCCCATGCACATAAAGAAAGATCTAGGAAGGGCAGTCCATGCAGATGTGTGGAATGGCCAGGAGCTGAGTTATCTGAATGGCACATGGGGTTCATATTGCCACATAATGGTAAAAAGGGGTGTAAAAATTACTTGTGGTCAGATCACAGGAAGCCGTGGACACCAGCAAAGGATTTTTTAATTTGTACAACTGGGAGAGAAACTAGGTAAGAGTTTTTGAGAGACTTCAGTGAAAACTTTATTTACAAAAGCTTTGCCCAGAAATTTTAGAATTCTACAGGTAGTACTGTAGAGCTAAAAGACAGGGCTAAAAGGAAATCTGTGCTAGGAGCTTCTCCTTGAGTTTTTGAAACCCTGAATAAGGCAATGTGGCGTAGTTGTAAAATGCTGAGGAATATGGCTGTGGGCCAAGTTGGTGTATAGTAATCAAAAATGCAGTGACTCATTTTTAGCAAAGGTGTCATACAGACTGTGATATACCAAGACATAAGTTACAGATGGCAGATGACACTTCAAAGAACATACAAACATTAATAAACTCACAGCCTATGGGGGAAAGTGATAGCAGGAAAAGCTCAGAATGCAGGATCAGAAATTTTGATGTTGTCCTAATTTCACTGTGGTCAACTGTGATATTTAAGTAAGGCATATGATGTCTCAGTGATGTAAATATTTTATCTGTAGAGAAAATATCATATCTATCTATCACTAAGAATCATAGGGATTCAAAAAAAAATAAGTAGGTTCTCCTCCTTCTCCCTTCATGTGATTAATTTTGTGTCAAGTGGATTGAGCCCAGATTAACGTTTTTTCTGTATGTCTCTGAGGGTGTTTCTAGATAAGATTAGCATTTGGATCAGTGGATTCAGTAAAAGAGAGTATCCTGCTCAATGTGGGTGGGCATCACTCAGTCCCTTGAAGGTCTGAATAGAACAAAAAGTGGAGGAAGGAAGAGTTCACCTCGGTAGGGGGACCTCACTGACTCACTGACTGAACTGAAACATCTCATCTCATCTTCTGCCCTTAGACTAAGATTTATGTCATCTGTTCTCCTAGCTTGCGGGCCTTTGAACTTGGACTGAATTATACCGCCAACTTTCTTAGGTCTCCAGCTCCAGAGGGCAGATCCTGGATGATGATATAGGTATAGCTATAGATACATAGATAGACAGAGATACATATAGATATGGATATCTATATCACCCAGCTATTTAGGACTTAGGCATACCAAGCCATTTTCACTACTTGTGTTCAGTAGAACATAAACACATCAGCAGTAATTTAATATATTTTCATGGACCAAGGAAAAAAGTGGATCCTCCCCTTCTGTAACCCTCATGATTGTTCTGAAGTTTGGAATATATGGAGACAAGCTGGGTGCTTTCTTAAAACCTTTGTCTCGGGCCACCTGGGTGGCTTAGGTCATGATTCCAGGGCCCTGGGATCAAGCCTTGTATCGGGCTCCCTGCTCAGCAGAGAGCCTGCTCCTCCCTCTCCCTCTGCCTGCCACTCTCCTTATTTGTGCTTTCTATCTCTCTGTCAAATAAATAAATAAAATCTTTAAAAAAAAAACCTTTGTTTCATGGGATGGAGATAATATTTGCATTATTTGAATGGAGAAATATGGTGGCCACAGTCAGTGAAAACAAGATCTAAGAGTTTAAGTTGTTTTTATAAGCTGTTTATATGGGGAAAAAACATTAAGTCTGTTTAGTTATTTATTTATGCTAAATGCTCCATACCCTTATCATTTCTATGCATTTATTTTTTAGTCTTCCCTGTGCTCTGTCTGCCATTCTGTCCAGAAAATTCCCCATCTCCATCCATAATCCTACAAAAAGCCATTCACTCAGAAAATGGAGCTATATTCTGCATTGGATTGCCAACTCACAAATACATACATTTTTTTCAACCCCTTTCCAGGATGGTGGTTATGTGGCAGGAAGAGAATCTAAGCCTCCATGTTGCAATTCTTAACAGACACCTCTTTCCCACACTCTGGTTTTTCTGAGGGTCCCTGTATTGGAGACCTTTATCATACTCTGTGTCCCCATCTTCCCGGAGTCCCAAAAACAGCACAGTGCTAACCAAATGACTTGAGTGAATATATCCTGATTGAAATCACCTGGATATTCTTGAATATTTCACTTGTCTTCTGCTAAACAAGGCTTCAGAGAGCCTAGATACTATGGAAACAGATTTATATAAATACTTCTATATGAAATGTGCTCTGCCAAAGCTCTCAACTACAGAATGAATTTCTTCAAACTGAAATCTCTTCAAATAATTGCACTGGAAACCTGCACAGTCAAGCCATGCTTTTCAAAAATGCTTTTGCTCTATCAGATCACATTAACCACCTACATACTAGGAGAAGTGTCACTTCAGAAGAGCCTGGTTGGCACAATTTTCCTTGCTACATCAAACCTCATCTTAAATTGTTAGCTTTACCATGGTTTAGGATAGATAAGTGCAGGTGAGAGTTTGTACTTTTTTTAAATGTTATTTTATTCTCATATAGCCTAAAGTACTTAGGAAGCATAAAAACCCCTTCAACAGAAAGCAGAAGAAACCTTTTCCCTTTGACATTTTATGCTTCTGAACATATGCATATCTAGATATATCCGTCGATTCATTCAATAATGAATTTTACAAATATCTAATGAACATATATTATATTTTAACCAGGCAAACTGTGAAGGAGTAAAGGTACAGTGGTGACCAAAACCATATGCAATCTTCCCTCATGGATTTATAAAATATGATATATTTTTAAACAAGGATGCAGGGCGCCTGGGTGGCTCAGTGGGTTAAAGCCACTGCCTTCGGCTCAGGTCATGATCCCAGGGTCCTGGGATCGAGGCCCACATCGGGCTCTCTGCTCAGCAGGGAGCCTGCTTCCTCCTCTCTCCTCTCTCTCTGCCTGCCTCTCTGCCTACTTGTAATCTCTCTCTGTGTCAAATGGATAAATAAAAAATCTTTAAAAAAAATAAATAAACAAGGATGCAATGAAACTCAAAAACTGATATATTCCTTAAGGATTTGATCATTTGATTCCAGTTCATATTCTATAAGTTTCTGTTCCCAGTGATATTCATTGGTTTTTAACAGCCTCCTGACTACTGACAATTAAAATGAAATTAACACATTGCCTTTACTGATGGCAAAATATAATGTGCTGAAATTTATTTCAGAATGAATCAGAATTATTAAATAATTAGAAAGATTTTTCTTTGCCAGGAAATAAAAAGTGGGGATAATTAGAGCTACCACCTGGGCTGGGATCCTGAGATGGGTGACACAGTGGGCGAATTGCCCAAGAGTCACATAAGATGAGAGTCTGATTCACTGTTCTCAGTGGGAGCGGTTAGTTATTTGATATTACTATATTTTCATCATTTCCCAAGCCCATGCGAATTTCCTTTGCAAGTTCGGATGTTTTAATCTTTAGAGAAATTTCTTGATTAAAAAAAATAGAAAGAAAAGAAAAGAGAAATAAGTAAGCAGGAGAGGGGAAAAGTAGACTAGAACTCTATGTCCAGGAGGCAGAAACCTAGCATTAATTTTACTTGAAAAGCTGGCTCCCGAGAATTCTTACCATCTCAAATGTAAGTAGTGACGAAATACAACTAAAACAAAATAAATAGGAAATGAAAACTAAACAAAGCAACAACAACAACAACAAAAACACACAACTTCCAGCCTCCAGGTTTTATCTATGTTCTCTGTTCTCCCAGAGCAAAACCTCTGAACATGTAGGGAGACAACAGATTTTGCAGGCAGTCTGCATGAAGAGTGGATTTCTACCTAAATAATAGAGTTTTGTCAAAACAATCAAGGTCTATGGGTTCTGACACCAAAGCTTCCACTGAGAGTCACAAATAGAAGCTGAACTTCAATTTCCCGGCAAGACAGTAACCACCATCTAATGTCTCTTTGGTGAAGCTATGAACATAATCTACATGTAATCATATTAGGAGCAGATGTGAAACTAGTTAATAAATCGGTTAGCAAACACTCAAATATTTTCAGACTGAAAAGGTCAACCAGTGCTCCATCTAATTTCTCTGCAAGCACATCAAACAGAAGAGCTGCTTCAACTCTTTCTAGGATTGGAAACTGCCCTCCAATGACCAAGCCAAATAGAGCTTTTCCACCACTCTCTCTTCCCTCCTGGTTTTCTTTCAAGAGCAAAATAACATTTTCTGAAATTAAGACAAAAGCAACACTTACTTCTATCAACATTTGCTCTTAGTCTACAGGAAATTAAACTGCCCTTAAACTTTTTTCCCCCCTATTGACTTAACTTCTTACTGAAGGCCTGCAATTTTCTTCCTCCTTTACAAAATTAAGTTTGAGCATGTTTGGACCTCTTTTGCAAGGTAAAAAGATAAAAAAAACCATTTGCCATGTAATACCTAGGAGGAGCTAACATTTTGTGGAGGTCTTCAGAGATTATAAATAACTTCTCATATACAATATCTCACATAATTTTCATAATGGTTATTCCTCTCAATGGTTTATCCATACTTATCTATTTATTTTTTATCCTTATTATTCCTTTTCCAGTTGGAGAGCAGAGAAAAGGTGGAGCAGTATGACCAAGACTGTCTTCCAGTTGCCATATGCTTATCTTGGATTTTCCGCCTTTGCTTCTATTCTCTGGGTTTTGTCATTGTATTTGTTTGATTTTTTTAAGGATCCAATTACTGCTTGGTTTAAAATTTCATTTTAGTTCAATAAATGTTGCAACACAAATGTCCTGAGAATGGGTGTCTGGACTTTCATTTCTGGAAATGTTGTAGACAATATATCCTAGAAATCCTCTCTCTAAAGAAGACCTAGACATATCAGGCATATATAAAATAAACTTCAGGGCGCCTGAGTGGCTCAGTGGGTTAAGCCCCTGCCTTTGTTCGGCTCAGGTCATGGTCTCAGGGTCCTGGGATCGAGTCCCGCATCCGGCTCTTTGCTCAGCGGGGAGCCTGCTTCCCCCTCTCTCTTTGCCTGCCTCTCTGCCTACTTGTAATCTCTCTCTCTCTNGACAATATATCCTAGAAATCCTCTCTCTAAAGAAGACCTAGGCATATCAGGCATATATAAAATAAACTTCATTTTAAATCCATAACTGAACTCACAATAAGACAAATTGAAATCAATACCTAGAAACATATTGAAACTGTAGAATACCAAAGACAATGAAGGTTTAAAAGCAGCCAGAAAAACCAGCAACAAATTGTTACAAAAGAATAGAAAACGGAGAGCCAAAAGATCATTAAGACTAATGGAACACGTTTTAAAAGATGAGAGAAAATAACTCTAAATCTAGAATTTTATGTCCTGCAAGTCACTAAGTATGAGGACAAAAAGATGTATTGAGAATTCTCCCCCTTCCCTTCCCTCACTCTGTCTCTCCCCTCTCCCCCATCCCCTCCTCAAAACTGACCATCATAATGATGTTAGTAAAAAACATTTACAAGATGGTAAAAAAAAAAAAATTATCCAAGCTTTGNTAAATAAATAAATAAATAAATAAATAAAATAAACTTCATTTTAAATCCATAACTGAACTCACAATAAGACAAATTGAAATCAATACCTAGAAACATATTGAAACTGTAGAATACCAAAGACAATGAAGGTTTAAAAGCAGCCAGAAAAACCAGCAACAAATTGTTACAAAAGAATAGAAAACGGAGAGCCAAAAGATCATTAAGACTAATGGAACACGTTTTAAAAGATGAGAGAAAATAACTCTAAATCTAGAATTTTATGTCCTGCAAGTCACTAAGTATGAGGACAAAAAGATGTATTGAGAATTCTCCCCCTTCCCTTCCCTCACTCTGTCTCTCCCCTCTCCCCCATCCCCTCCTCAAAACTGACCATCATAATGATGTTAGTAAAAAACATTTACAAGATGGTAAAAAAAAAAAAATTATCCAAGCTTTGGAAATAAAACTGTCTGAGCTGTTAATGACGAGTCAGAGAGGGCATTTTCTAACCAGCTTCCTGAATGGTCAGTGGATTCTCTGAGAGAATGCAATCCTATTTGCAAAGTTGTTTAAGGTTCAGACATTTCACAATACTGTAGAACTGTTAAGGTAGGATGACATTTTATTTTTGTTTCTTTTTGTTTTAAAGATTTTTTTTTAATTTATTTGACAGAGAGAGAGAGAGATTACAAGTAGGCAGAGAGGCAGGCAAAGAGAGAGGGGGAAGCAGGCTCCCCGCTGAGCAAAGAGCCGGATGCGGGACTCGATCCCAGGACCCTGAGACCATGACCTGAGCCGAACGAAGGCAGGGGCTTAACCCACTGAACCACTCAGGCGCCCCTTGCTTTTTAGAGAAGACACCACAGAGGCCATGGTGAGTTGTTCTGGCTCAAGTAATACAGCATCTCCTGTGGGCGTTCCTCTCTCCTCACAGCCTGTACCTCCGTGTTTCTAAACTTGTCCTTTGAACCAGCCACGTCATGCTACCATTACCAATGAGGTAAAAAAAAAACAAAAAAACAAAAAAACCTTTATCACATGTTCACTATTTTTGAGGAAGTTTTTTTTTTAAGATTTTATTTATTTATATGACACAGAGAGAGAAAGAGAGATCACAAGTAGACAGAGAGGCAGGCAGAGAGAGAGGAGGAAGCAGGCTCCCTGCTGAGCAGAGAGCCCCATGAGGGGCTGGATCCCAGGACCCTGAGATCATGACCTGAGCCGAAGGCAGAGGCTTTAACCCACTGAGCCACCCAGGCGCCCTGAGGAAGTTTTTTTAAAATCGTTTTTTGAACAATTCTTTGACAAGGATATACTTTAAAGTGAGAGAAATAAAACCCCCAAAATAAAGAGCAAATTGTAAGAAACAAAGGTATAAAACTAAATGCCTATATATGTAGGTAAATCTAAATGAACACCCATCAGCTGAGATTATAATAAAATAAATAATTTAGAGGAAAACTAAGAAACTGAAACTGAAAAAGAACAAAATTAAGAAAAGTTTGATTACGATTAATGCACTCTTGTTATTACTTGGGAGAAGGCTAAAGATATTGATTAACCTAAGACTTTATTGTTTAAGTTTATAATTATTAAGGTAGCCAAAAAAGTAGAAGTTGAAACAGCTGACTAGTTGAGAAAAATAATGAATAGAAAAACACTTCAGTGATAGAAGCAAAAAGTGAAAATGGAGAACATTAAAGTATCAGAGTAATTCCAAAGCAAGAAGTATAATCATAGAAATGAATCAATAATTAAGATAAAAGTGAGTGGACTCCTTTTACTAGTGGCTGAGCCCATCACATTGGATTTTGAAATTTGTTGTTATTTACAAGGCACGTGCTTAAAATATAAGGACATTGAAAAGCACATTGAAATATCAAATATTGGGAAACAGAAGTAATTGCAAACCAAAAGACAGCTCCTATACCAATATTTGCCAAAGATATAATAAATAAAGTACATTATTATGGATAGAGGGGATCTGACTTATGATAAAATGTGTAATCACAAGGAAAATATAAAAATTTCCAGTATTTGCCTACCTAATATTCACAATACATATAAAGAAAAAAATTAAGAACTTCAAAATGGGAGGTTGGAACACAATCTGAGTAATTAATAAATAAATACATCAATTGATAGCATGTTAATTTGAGTTCCTGTTTCTTGGTAGATCAGAGTCTATAATTAGAAATGGCAAAATAAACCATGTTTAAAAGGAAAGGCAATTCTTCCCTAAGTGTTACCTGTCGAAACACTGTCTTCTATAGACATTTAAGCTTATATATCACACGAGTGTTCCAGAATAATTTATTGATTTGTGCTTTGTTTTGTAGCTGTGGAATAATCAGGAATATAGGCTCTCCATCCTGTCCCAAGTAAAGCATTCCTACGAAAACTTCATAAGCTGAAATATTGTAAAGCAAAGCATAAACCCAACTTCCCAAAAGTTCATATTCCAACACTTCACTTTTACCAAAGACCTATATTAGTTCAGCAAGGGCTTTTTTCCTGCAACTGAAAATCACGTGGATTTCCATCGGTTAGCAAAAACAGGGACTAACGTAGTTCCCTTATAAAAGTAAAGCGGTGGAATGTGAACTTTCTGACAGCAGGAGATACCTGTGATAAGAATTACTTTTCCCTTCGTCCCCTGCATGCACTCCAGGACTACTATGTGCTGGAGACTTCCCCTGCAGCCATGCTTAAGAGGTTTGGTTTGTTCAAGGAGAACTACATTATAACCAGGCTCAGGGTGGAGAGCCCCTGGGGTTTGGAGAGGGCAAGGCTGGGTTGCCAGGAGCTGGCAGGCAGCTTCCAAGGCAGAAAGAAGTAAAAAGATTTGGTCCCTGTTTGTGTTTTTCTATGGTGGTCACAGTTGGATAGGGGTTACAGGGTGGAGATCCATTCCACCCTAAAGTCTCTAGTAAGTTGTTCTACAATCACTGAGATTTAGGGAGCCCAAGGGCCATAGCACTGAGAGCTCCCGGAAAGAGTCCCTTGTCCTGCTTTGGCGGAAGACCCCAGGGCACCTCAGCAACGCACACAATGAAGGGAAGACTGAAGTCTTTTCTCTTATTTCCCAAACACCACGAATACCTCACCCTGATTGTGACTCAGAGGAGGTGAAAGGTGAGGTCAGGAGGTCCCCTAAAGCCCAAATTAGGTTAAATTGCTCCCCCTTCTAGCAAGGGAGAGCTGGGAATAATATTCAATTTAATTTTTGAAAGTGTTACCACATTTTTATTCTCCAGAGCATTAAAGAGTACAATTCATATTTAATACATCCTATGAAAAGTTTTCCTGTAAAACCTTTTACTTCCAATATCCATGTGTTTGACCTTCTCCAGAGGACTACATTTGAGACCTCTAGGTCTTATAAAAATCCTTTGGTCTAATTGAGACTGATTCTGTATTTTGCTCTCTATGTGTTGCTGAATCTCTATTTTGGGGGTTGTTTTGTTGTTTTGTTTTGGTTTGTTTGTAAAATAATGAAAATAGCATAGTCCTTCGATTAATGAAAAGCATTCTCAATAAACATTAGCTATCTTGATCGTCGTATTTGAAAAAGATCTGGCACTTGGTAGATGTTCAGTGGGTAACTAATGAACGAGCCCCTTTGCCACTGTCAATTCTGATTCTCCTGTGATGAAACTGAGCCAACACAGTTAACTGAGTTTTACAGACTTTACAGACAATGTCAAAGTCAGAATTAAATTACAGATCTAATTCAAATGTCTTTTTCTTGGCATGAGACCACTATTTCAAACTCTGGGGCAGAATCCACCAGTGGGCCTCAAAGTCAATATAATTGTTCAGGATTGGCATTTCGTAAAAAGAAATAGAAGAGGTGAAAAAAACTACAGAAGAGCATGAACAGCATAGAGTAAAATAGACTGGAAAACAGGGCAAAGCAGAACAAAACAAAAGAACAGCTAGTGTGTTTAGCATAGTAAGGGCTAACGAGTGCTTTGTAAAACTTTTGGATATATTGGGTCAATAGGTAAAATGCCTTTCCTGCCTTGAGTCATGGCCCGCGATGTTAGAAAGCCAATAAAGGAGGCCACTTATCTTCTCAAATTGCTCCTTAACATTTGCTAGAAGAAAATATCATTTCTAACCTGACTTTTCTGATTCTTTCCTCTGGAAGTCACTGTAAAATTTATTTTACTCATGAAATTTTCTGCCATTCCAAAAAGTTAAAAAAAAAAAAAAACAGTAACAGTAACAGACATAGCTATACACAGATACACATTAACCTATATTTACTGTCTGCCCTCCGGTCTGCTCCCTTCCCTCGTCCCTCTCCTCTTCCCTCCCCTTCTTCCTCTACACCACACATCTCTCTCGAGGAACACAATGCTACAGATGCAGTAAAGTCTCCAGTCTATCCTTATCATAACCAGCATTTCTTCCCGGAGGTAACTATTATTTTGAAATTGGTGTGCCTTGGCCCAATGTATAATTATGTAATTTTGCCACCCATTTATCCATTCATAATTCAACTGCGATTGTTATATACATAGGAAACACATGGTTACTTCTTTCCTAGCCCAAGTTTTTGAGATGTAGCTGTTTGCCCTGCGTAAGATTGTTATGTTATTTTTAACAGGCAGTATTACAATGAGTATCTTTACACATATTCTCTGTCCACGTGTGAGGTGAGAGTTTCTCTAGCTTAGATATCTGGAAGCAAAATCAGTCAAGGCTCCTAGGTTTTGAAAAATAATTGTTACCAATTTACACTCATGCCATAAAATATAGTAGCTTTTGTGTACCTATATTTTCAATAGTATTTGAAGCTATCAGAGCTATTAATTTTTTACCATCTATTGGGTAATGAATTATTTACTTAATTTTAATTTTGCTCATTATTAATGAGGTTGAGCATCTTTCTAGGCACAAAAATGGTTTATTGGCCATTCCTGTTTCTTTCTTTGTATATTATGAGATACCCTTTTCTTGTGGGGGAGGGTAGTGGTGGTCTTTTTCCTTCTTGATTGGTAGAAATTCTTTATATATTATGGTTACTAATCTTACCTGTGCACATTACAAGCCTCTTCTCCAGTCTGTAGCATTTCTTTAAACTTCATGATGTGTTTCATTGCATAACAGTTTGAGTTGTTGTTACTTTAATGTAATCAAAATACCCATCTATTACTTTATAGGTTGTAATTTAGTTTTTCTTCAAAATCATTTCTCATTCTAATGACATAAATACAACCTCTGAATTGCATTCCAATTTTTTTTTATCATTTTGATTCTCACAACTTGACCTTTAATGCATATGAAATATATTTGTGTGTCTGGAGTGATGAGAGAATTTGGTTTAATGGTTATTTGAATAGTCAGATGTCTCAGCATTATTTATGAATTGTCAACCCCTTCTGACATGATTTCTAATGCTATTTTTTAATTCATGTACCAAACATTCATATAAATTTTGGGTCTTTAAAACTGTTTTATCTCCTCTGTTTTTCTACACTTGCACAAATAGGAGCTTACTTCAATTATTTAGTTTTTAACAACTTAGAATCTAATGAGCCATTTCCCCCCTCATTTTCCTTAAGGATTTCTTATCAATTTTTAGGCCCTTTCCCTTATATTCAAGTTTATAATCACTTTTTCAGATTTCGTGAGAAATGATCTAAACTGAAATGATCTATAGGTTAATTAGAGGATAAGTCTCATGTTTATAATTTTGAGCGTCTTCTCCCAAGAAAATGGCCTAACTTTCCATTTACTTAGGGCTTTTGTCTTACATTTTTATATTTGATTAGTTTTATTCCTCACAACCTTATGATTTTGTTGCTATTATGAATGATGTGGTTTATTCCTTACATTTTGTACATTTTGTACATTTTGTAATTGTGTATTACTTGTGCATAGAATCACAGGAGATTTTTGTATATTCTTATATTCTCTAAACTTGCTGAATTATTTTATTAATTATAACCATTTATCCATAAAATTATATGGATTTCTGATAACAATCATATAGTTTTCAAATAATAATTTCATCTTTTCTTATTTGAAACTTTACATCTGTGACTTCTTTACCTTTTTTTAATCTATTCACTAATTTGTCTACTACAATTTGAATAGAGACAGCAATAGCAACGTCCTGTCTTCTATTCCTGGTGTTAAAGAGTTTTTATCATGGGTATCCACAGAATTTTATCAATTTTTTCTGCATCTATGAGATGACTCTATTATTTTTCTCTTTTAATTTAATATGATAAGTTACATGAATATATCTTCTAATACTAATCAGTTATTACCTTTTGTGATTATGTTAATTTTATTCTCAAATATACTCAGATTTGGTTTGTTTATTAGCTTTCTAGTACTGCATAACAAATGATCACAAACATAGTGGCTTTAAATAACACAGTTTCTTATCTCATAGTTTTCATTTCTGTGAGTCAGTTCAGATTTGAGTTGGGGCCTTTGCTCAGGGTCTTACCAGGTAGAAGTCAAGGGCTTGGTCAGAGCGATGATCTCAGCTGGAACTCAGGGTCCTCAAGTTCCTTGGATGTTGCAAGAATTCATTTCTCTGTGGTTATGAGTGATGTCTCATTTTTTTTCTCTGTATGTTGGCTCAGGCCACTTTCAGTTCTTAGAGACTTACTCCAAGCCAGCCAGAGACTCTCTCATGGAAGAGCTCACCTGATTAGATCAGATCCACCTAGGATGATATGCTTTTTGATTAAATCAAAGTAAATTGATTAAGGACTTCAATTATATTTGCAAAATTTTCTTATCATAGCCATATGTTGTTACATAAGCATGGAAGTGATAGCTCATTATATTCACAGAATCTACTTACACTCACGGGGAGAAATTAAAACAAGAGACTCTTGTGGGCCATTTTAAAATGTTTCTTTTTGTTTGTTTTTTAAAGATTTTATTTATTTGAGAGAGAAAGACAGAGTGAGAGAGAACATGAGAGGTGAGAAGGTCAGAGGGAGAAGCAGACTCCCCATGGACCTGGGAGCCTGATGTGGGACTTGATCTCGGGACTCCAGGATCATGACCTGAGCTGAAAGCAGTCTCTTAACCAACTGAGCCACCCAGGCACCCCCATTTTAAAATGTTTACCACAGTTTCCTACCATTACTTATGGATTTTCTTATCAGGTTTATAAGTGAGATTGGCATATCATTTTCCACTTTATACTGACCTTATCTGTTTGGAGTGTAAAATTAATCCTAATCATGATGTGTATGGACCCTTGCTTTATTCTCTTTACGTATACTTTAATATATGTATTAACATTTAACATTTTCAAAGTATTGCTTCAGCTGCAGTTAAGCACTTTCCCTTATCCTCCTACCTGAGTCCATCTTCTAGCTTCTGCAATATTAGCTCCAAACTGGTAGGAATTATAGAGATATTATTGTAAAACTCTTAGTTCCCTCAGTCACTGATTCTCTCAGTCTCCTATAAGGACACATAATACATGCATGATAGAATGTATCATTCTGATCATGAAATGGGAAGTTGAGAGACTAAATTTTAGTTTCAGATTCACTACTGGCCACCATTCTATTGGCGTTAATTAATCACTTTCTAATTTCTGTTAGACGACAATTCCAATGACGATTTTCATGTTTTTGCATGTTGTGGGCCTTCTGAGCAAAAATTATGGTCAAACTTTGTTGAACAATGACTGAATGACAAATATACCTTAGAAGTTATAGGTAGCATTTTGCTTCCGAGAAGAAAGACAATAGAAAAGGAAAAGAGAGAATAAGAAAGAGAGAGAAAAGAAAGGACAAGAGTATATCCAATTTCTGTTACGAAGACCAAGATACTACGGAGAAGGAGAAACATGGATATGGGTATCAAAGGCTTCACACCCAAGATCTTGATTCTTTTTTTAAGGTTTCAAACATGATTCTCACTTGCTTTGCCTACCCATCTCTTGCTCCTGACATCACCATTTATCAAAGTTCTGTCTACGGAACCTACCTTATTATTCACTGTGAGAATGCACATTGCCTTTCTTCCTTCACTACCCATCCAAAAAAATTCTCATTTTATGATGAGAAGAAATATATTACTTACATTTCCCTTCAAAATCTTATTTGACAATGAAACATGAAAAAAGAATGACTGACTAATTTGAAGGTGTAAAGACACAGCAACGAACGACCTACTGACAAGCATTTTGGAGTATGAGCAATGTGTAAAACATTTCAACTAGTTTGGATTTCATGCTCCCTATCTACCAATGCTTAATTCCTAGAAGGGAGAACAATTTTTTAAAATTTTCTCTCTAATAGCTGAGCCAAATCAAAACTCTAATACTTAGAGAAATTAGTTTGCATTTATCTTTCTCTATATTTTTCTCTTCTGAACATCTTAGCCTAGATATATAGTTTTAGTCTCACATAAAGCTTATTTTGTTACTCAAGTTATTATATAGGATTGAGCTTTGTGGTTTGGTTTGCTAAACCTATGGTTGAAAACTAAACATTTCTGGAAAAAAATGGATAAGAATATCTTATATTTATTGAACATAGCCAAGAAATTTATTTTTAATAACTGAGCTACAGATGGGATGCCATCTGTCAGCATATGGCATTGGCTCTTAAAGCAATGTTTACATCTGGGGAATATGACGCTTTCTTTGAGAGAACAAGAGGCATTATTGGACTAAACATGAAGAAGAGTGATTTTAGACTCATGAATATTGTAAGTTTGCTAAGGATAGAATCAGAGTGTTTATATGCATACAGTTTTCATACATTTGGGTAGATAAAAAGAAAGAAAATCTGTCCATTGAAATTCTGTTATAATAATAGAAAATAATTGTAATTTTGAAATTGTTAGTTTTTTTTTCTCCCATGACAGGCAAAACTATTGGTAAGAAATGATCAGATCACTAAATTTGTGGGTTTTTAAGTATCTATTCTAAAAGTTCCTGTAAAGATACCAATATAGCATTTTAAGTTATTAACTATTAACTTAATTTTATTCAGAAGCATCCATAAAAGACATAATTTTATTCCTTAAGTTTCAATAACCTCAAAAATGTATATAATATAATTTTGTCAGTTTTACTATGTTTAAATATTCTTATTTTTAATCAACTTTGCATTTTGAAACATAATTGGAATGTGCTTTTATTAGTTTTTATTATAATTGCACTAAACTGATATTTTTCTGCAACAGAATGCATCTAGGAAGACAAAGGCAAGAAGATAAATCACCTTCAGTAAAAGATGTTCAAATCTTACTATATAATACATGCTTAAGTTCTTTGCTGTAGGACATTATTGAAAAGAAAATTAAATAAACACAACAGTACTAATGAGACACGATATCATAGGCACCTGAATCTGTACTTTCTTAAAAAATTTCCTCACTTAACTTCTGAAACTGAGTTTTCCCATTTATAAGATGGAGTTGGTAATAGAAACACTCCCATAGGATTTATGTGTGTAAAAATTATTTAATATATTTAATTTGTTTAGGTAATTGCCTAGACCACAATAAATGCTCAGTAAACGGGACATTTTATTATGTAGAATTAATTATAGAAAAGAATAGAAAATGTGTTAAAAGGTATTACAGCAATATATATGATCAAGGAGGCAAAAAGGAAAAGTTTTATCTGTTCAGGAATTATTTAATGGTGAATGTATTTTTTTTTAGCTTTCCAGAGACATCTACAATTATGATTAGTTAATTATTTTCTTCTTCTTCTTTCTCTCCTTGTGTGTGTGAGTGTGTGTGTGTGTGTGTGTGTGTGTGTGTGTGTATTTAAGTAGGCTCCACGCCCAATGTGGGCTCTTGATCTCACAACCTTGAGGTCGAGAGTCACATCTTCTGCTATCTGACCCAGCCAGGTGCCCACCCTCAAGATCAGTTAAATTTTTAAAGTAAAAAAGAAAAGAAAAAAAAAACTCCTAAAAAGGCACTCTGGAAAGAAAACATTGGGGGGAAAGAACTGTAACTGTCCAAAAGAGAAAAATTGGAATATCATTAATTTTTTCCAACATACTGTTTTTCATAAGAGGATGAAATTTCCTTAGTGTAAAAACAAAACAAAAATTTTCCTTTCCTTTAACTGTATGTCTGGCACAATGCACTACCTAATACCACACATTCAGTTCTATTTTTAAAACAAAAGCCAAATGTAGATACTAATTACTTTACACGATGATATTTTATTTTTTTTTATTTTTTTTTATTTTTTTTAAAGATTTTATTTATTTATCCAACACAGAGAGAGAGATTACAAGTAGGCAGAGAGGCAGGCAGAGAGACAGGGAGAGGAGGAAACAGGCTCCCCGCTGAGCAGAGAGCCCGATGCGGGCCTCGATTCCAGGACGCTGAGATCATGACCTGAGCCCAAAGCAGAGGCTTTAACCCACTGAGCCACCCAGGTGCCCACACCATGATGTTTTAAATCCAGGAAATCAACTATCTTAAAACAAGGTGTCTGGGGTCTGTATGTGAGTTTGTGAGTGCACAGGCACCTCCATGGTCAATGAGTTCGGATAGCATTGAACTTAATATTGTCCGAGATCTGGGAATTGTCAATAAATGATTCTTCCTCACCTACAAATTCAATCAACCCACACCACAGAAAAATTGCAGGCACATTTTTCATACTACATTTCATGAAGACCTCTGAATAATTTCTCTGAATCAAGGGACACCAAACTTTCACTGCTCTAGGAATTGGCTACATCAAATCACATATGAGCATTAGTTAAAAATAGAGATTCCTTGATCACCTTTTCCTCAGTCACAGAATGTATCCCAGGAATGCGTTTGTCCAGCATAGATTCGAGGTGATTGTGATGTGTGAGGCACTCCATGGTCAGATCAAGTTTCTGGCTCTCGAAGGCTGTTTGTCTTTTTCCATTTAGGTTCTGATGCAGAAGACAGAATCCATCTGAACTAGTTTGAACAGAGAGAGATTTATTACTGGGTGTTGAATGACTTTCTCAGGAAGCAAGATAAAATAGATAAGAGGAACCACTCTCAGAGTGACAACAAATCGAGAAAGTACTGTTTCTGCCTCTCCTAACATCAGGGGCTTCCCAAGAAGGAAGCTGCTATATCAGGACACTGATGTGACCGCTTCGAGCTCCTGAACCACGCTGCCTCCATCAGCCACACAAGCAAGATGGATGCTCCACCACCTTACGCTTGTATTCAAACTCTATACAGTTGTATTGGATTAGTAGACACACAGAAACTGGGTGAAAATGAGTCTGACTGAGGTAATTTTAGTTTTTTAGCTTCTTCAGCCCAAGAAGAAAAATTAGAAAGAAGTTGGGAAAAAAATAATGAGGTGGCCAATTTATCATAACTGTGACGATCTCCAGGTTCTCCAGTCAAATCTAAATTTAATTGGTTTGAAACAAGATTATTCAGAAAATGATTAAATTTCATACTATGAGTTTGTTTCATTCTCTCTCTCTCTCTCTCTCTCTCTCTCTCTCTCTCTCTCTGTCTTTTTCTGATTAATACCTTCATTCCTCTGAATCATCAGATCATTTTATCTGGACCGCCTTATCAACATGTGTCACTTTCTTCCATGTCCTATGGATATCGTTTTTTTTTCCTTACTGTTCCAGAAGAAAATCTGTAAAACCATTTCAGTTGGATTTATGGTATCTGCATCAAATTTAGTGTGGTTCTTTGAAAGAGGAAGTGCTTATTCTCAAAAATCAGCTCTTCCAAAAGTGCACACTTTTTAACATTCTTATTATTTATGCTGCTATGACTTTGAAAAAATAAAGGAACAAATGTTTCAATTTTGACTACTCTCAGTAGATTTAAGGTATGATAGAATTATATTTTATACAATTTAGAAACATTCAGATTGAATATGATAAATGTATATGTGTGTCAGTCTACTCCTGAACTTTAGTATCATATGATAACATTGGATGTAAAGTCTGGAAAGTTCAGTTTTTCCACAGTAATTTGTTATTCCCACAATACATGTCCCTTTCTTCCAAAAATAGCAGGTCCTCACTCTCCTCTTGACTCAGATTATATTCCATGGACCATGCAAAAATTATAGCCACTCATTTGCATGCACCAAACTTGTCCCACCAATCTGTACATTCTTAGTACTTGGAGAACTCTACTGCTGGTTAAATCCAACTTTCTACCACTCCGTACTTGCCTTTTCCCAGCTGAAAATGCCTGGAGGAAAACACAACTGTGCTGACTGAAGTATCTGTGACCCAAAAGGGCTCTCATAGATACCCAATGATACTGTTCTATTTCCTGGGGCCAGTCATTGTCCCACTCCCCAGTGGACAATTTCATAGCTTTCTGTCTTTTCTACAATCTCTTCTACAACCTTTCTCTTCTGTAAGCCTGTATTGCCACGTCTTCATTATCTTTTCATGACTATGTTTCCTACAGCAGTACAAATACTGAAGCCATGAGCATGAACCTTCCAGGCTCCCAACCACACATTAACCCATTTACCTACCTCTCTGCCCATTTATCCTGTCTTGTCCTTTGTACATGTTATCACAGAAGAACTATCCATATTCCTATCTAAGCCAACTACTTGGATCTATCCCATTCCCTCCTGCCTTCTTAAGTACAATGCCCCATCAATTAGTTTCCTCTCTGTGGAATCATCAAATTTTCCTTATTTACTGGATTAATGTGTAAGCGTAAAACACATTATTTTGGCCATCTTAAAAAACAACCATCTATCTTATGCCACCTCTTTTGTCTCCAACTGCCACAATTTGCTGCTTCTCTATACAAAAAACAAAAACAAAAAACCTCCTTAAAAATGTGGTCTATGAGAATTATCTAAATTCCTCCTTTCCATTGCTCCCTTAAATCCTTGCAAATGAGTTTTTTTCCCACAATTGTACTTAAACAGGCAATCATTAATTCATTGATTCTACTAAAAAATCATTTGTCCTTCATTACTGAAGACTTATCTATTGCTAAATACAACTGTCAGTTCTCCATTTTTATCATACTGGACTTATCAGAAAAATTTGGCCTAGCTGATCACTCCTACCTTCTGAATGGCTCTTCTTTGTTTAGAATTTTAGATACCACACTTTCTTTTTTCTCCTTCTACCCTCAAGCCAATCTTTCACAGGATCCTTTTATAGGTCCTTCTCCTCAACTTGTCTTCTTACTGTTAGTTTCCAGGCCTCAGTTCTCATTCCTCTTCTCTTTCCCATCTATATTTCCTCTTTATGGGATCTTATCCAGTCTCTTGGCTTAACTAACACCTATGTGCTACAAGGCACAAACTTTGAACCCTACCCAGGACTCTGCTTCACAGTCTGAACTAACATCTGCAACAACCCACTGGATATTTTCTGTTTAATTGCTAGTAATATTTCAAATTAGCATGTCTGAAACTAGGTTTCTGATATTCTCCCCAAAGCCTGTCTTTCCTATAATAGTGCCCATTCAGCAAAACAAAAACCACAATCCCATTTTTTACAGTTGGTCAGGGGGAAAAAAAAAAACACTTGGAATCATCCATAACCTTTCTTTTTACTCACACACTTCATATCTGTCAGCAAGTCCTTGTCAGCTTGGCTTTCAAAATGTGCCCCATATCAGACACCTTTTCCACACCTTGACCAATAACACTGTAGACCAAGGTGTTATTTGCCAAGATGACCTCTTACTTGGATTATGTTGGTAGTCTATAAATTGGACCACCTACACCTTTATCCATCCACAGTTTATGATATACACAATTGCAAGTATTATCCTTTTAAAACACAAATCAAAGAATGCCTTCCTTTCCCCAAAACTCTCTGCTGCCTCCAATCTCACTAAGCCAACGTCTTTATTTTAGCCTCTAAGACTCCATTTGTCTTTTCTCCACCAAATCTGATATCATCTCCTCTCTCTTTATCATTTACCATGCTCCAGGCCCATATGCTTTTTTCAAATATAGCAAACAAATTCCCAAGTCATGGCCTTGATCATTCTTCTGTCTGCACCACTCTTCTTCACTCAAATAGCTGCATGAATGGATGTTCACTTCAGATTTCCTTATCAGACCAATCATTCCTGGCCACTCTCTTAAGTAGCAAATCCTCTGCTAACATTACTATGCTCCCTGTACCTTTTGCCCACCTCTATTTTTCTCCATAATATCTGTGTCTATCTGGTGTACTGTATATTGACTTATGTATGTACTTATTCATTTATCACTGTCCCAGTAGAACACAAGTTTCATGAGATCAGAGATTCTATTTTGGCCCCTGTCATCTCCCTAGCACCTAGAATGGTTCCTGGTCAGAACAGATGCTCAATATAGACATATGGATGGATGAATGAACATTCTTGCAGTTTTCACTGGGACTTAAATACCTCTCCATTTTCAGCTTTTTAGTAAGTGGCTATTAATTGGGTCAGTTCATCAGATGACCTGGGCCAGAGTTATTAGCTGAGGGTCAGACGTGTGATGTGAGCTAATTCAATAAGAATAATCTGGTGTTGGTGGCGTCTGCTATCGAAGAGAGCCTCCCCTCCCCTGGACTGTAAGCAAGAGTATATGAGATTAGGGCTGTTGCTTCAAGAGCCCATGTCCTGAAGCCTGAAGAGAAATTAACACATGGACAAGAACGGAGCAAAACCAAGAGAGAAATTCAGGATGATGGCATTCTTTGAGCCCTGAATCCAACAGTTTTCAAAAGCACTGTACTCCCGGACTTTTCAGATTCTGAATCAAATAAACCCATTTAAAGAAAAAAAAAAAAGAGCCAGTTCAGAGTGGGTTTTTTATCACTTGTAATCAAAAAAGTCACAACAGAAATGTCCCAGATTAGGTCAGGTAGCCTTTCTAGTATTTCTATGATATCCTGTAATTTCTATTTTTCTCAGTATTAAAAAAAAATACTTAGATGTATTTTCCTCTTTACTTGTCTGTCTTCCTCATCTCGGCTATGTCTTAAAAGAAAGCATTGTAAATCATTGACTTTTTATGTCTAGTGCCTGAGCCAGTATCCGGTCCATGGTAGATGGTCAATAAAACTTGATAACTGAATTTCAAAACTATTCAACAGCCCTGGATAGTATGCATGATATTTTTTTAAATAGGACTTTTTAGTGAATATATTTGTTAGATAAATACCGTGTAAAATGGTAAATTGATGTTTTTCGTTTGTTTGTTTTGTTTGTTTGTTTGTTTGTTTACCAGCCATTCACATACCTCATTTCAATTGTGTCCATCTAAAGGTGGGATAGTAGAAAAGATCATGGAGTTTGAAGTCACATATGAAAACCTTGAATCACCACTCTACTGAAAGGCAAATAATAAGTGAACTATTTTGCCTTGTCTAGATTTTTCTTAAGAGAGGGATGCACACTTAGACTGTAACCAGAGGCAAGAAATGAGCATGGTAGTTAGCTTTAATTATGTTATACTTGGAAAAATCCATTCCTGTATTTATTCCTTCAACAAATAATTTTTGTATGTGTGGCTTAAAACAATAGAAATTTATTCTCCAACAATTCTGAAGGCAAGAAGTATGAAATCAGTTCCACTGGCCCCAAATCTTGTGTCAGTAAGGACAAATTCCCTCTTAGGCTATGGGGGAGACTCTGTTCCTTGCCTCTTCCTGCTTCTGATGGCAACTAGTATTCCTTGACTTATGGTATCTCTCCAATCTCTGCCTCTGTAGTCATATTGAACAAACAATTATTCGATTAACTCTTCCTATGACCAGCACTATATTAGGCACTGTTATGGACTGACTTGTGTTACTCCAAAATTTATTTGCTGAATCCCTATTCCTTATATCTCGGGATATAATGTATTTGGAGATAAATTCTTTCAATGGGTAATTAAATTAAAATGAGGCCTTGAGGGTGGACCCTAATCCAATATAACCAGTATTCTTCTAAAAAGAGAAAATTTTCACACACACACACACACACACACACACACACACACACACCAGGGATGTATACACATAGAGGAAAGACCATGGAAGGACACAGCAAGAAGGTAGTCATCTACAAGCCAAGGAAAGATGCTTCAGGAAAAAAGCAAAACTGCCAAAACTGTGATCCTGGATTTCTAGCCCCTAAAACTGGAACAAATAAATTTCTGTTGCTTAAACCACTCAGTCTGTGGTATTTTGTTATGGCAACCAGAGCAAACTAACAAAGACATTGTGTATAGAGTATATATTCCTAAGCAGACTTCACCTTTTGAGGATTAAAACATAATTGTCAAGAAAAATAAATGTAGAAATAATTTTACAAATGTATAGCCACAAACTCAGAAGGGGTTAACAGGGGGATTGCCAGGAAGCTATAGGGTGTGGAATAAGGGAGCTTGGCCTGGTCCAGGCAGTTCACACGAAGAAAGTTTGTCACAGAATTTAAAAATGATTAGCTGCTAGCTAAATGAATTAGGTAGGAGGGTCATGAATGGGGAAGAAACAGCTTGTGAAAAGGTACTACTCTAGAACACAGCCAGATTCACTGGAGAAATTAAATAAAGGCATATGTAGCTCTTTACCACATATGAAAAAGAGGGATCAGGGTTAAGGCTATGTTGGATTTTATGAGCCATATTAAGAACATCCTAAGAACAGGGAAAACCCTTGAGGATATAGTCTGATGAAGAAATAATGTTTCTATTTCTAGAGGTGAAGGTAAAACCAGGATGTTTTAATCCTCCAAATGAGGATTGACAGACTATATATATATATGTCAATGAGTTGACATATATACATGACAGGCTCACCATTTATGGTATATTGTTTCAGAGACATAGTCTGCATTAACAGGAGTCATGAAATTTATTATGTCACTCATAACTGGACACCCAGAGGTAGAGTGAGCTATAAGACTGACCAAGTCAGTGGTTCAAAAATTTATCAGGGAAACGGTTCATTCTATCACTCTGCTCTGCTACTCTCAGTGTTAGTTCACAATTAAACTGGCAAAAATAAAATGGCTGCTGGCCTCATATTCAGTCAAGACCTCATGCACCTGTTCTTTTAGCTCTCTTAAGAATGATAAACTAATTTCAAGAAGCCAACCAGCAGACTTCGTTTTATATCCCAAAGGCCAGCGTTGAGTCACATGGGTATTTGTGGTTGGATGAAATCAAGGAGGGAGACAGAATTATAATTGGCTTAGACAAATTGCTGATGGTAGAATGGATGATGGGTCTCTGTCACAATGACTACTATCTATGGGTAAAGTGAAAGTAGGCCTTAGGACTACCTTCCATCCATAATAGACACAATGGAAACAAATGGAAGGATTTATTCAAGAGAGATAAGAGAGTTTCTTCCTATCTTAGGTAGGCTTTCATGTACTCCAATAATAGAGAAGGAGGGTTGATTCATGCTTACTATTCACAGATCACCATGAGATTGAGTCTGTCCTGCTTCATTTAATTACATGTGAATCACAGTGAGACTCAGTGATGGAACTCACTCATCCTGTTGCTTCAAGATAGTTCGAAGAAAAGACTACAGATCCTTTCTTTCTAGGGCTATACACTACTAATTCAAGAAACTGAGCATGGCCAAACCTTCAAATTCCTGACTAACCAGGCATAAGTAATACACAAATAAACAAACAAAATACACAGATAACAATGAAATGTATGTTTGCATTTTGGATATAACATTGAAATCAACTCCTATGAATTGCGTGTTACCCCAAAATTCATATGTTGAAGTCCTAACACCTAATGTGACTGTATTTGGAAACAAGGCCTTTTTGAAGGTAATTGAGGATAAATGAGGTCATAATGGTAGAGCCATAATTTAATAGGGCTGGTATCCTTTAAAGAAGAGACACCAGAGCTCTCTCTCTACCTAGTGTTCATGAAGAAAGGTCATATGAAGACACAGCAAAAAGATAACTACCTACAAGCAAAGAAGAGAGCCCTCACTAGAAATCAAATTTGCCAGCACTTTGACCATGGACTTCTAGCTTCCAGAACTGTGAGAAAATAAATTTCTCCTGTTTAAGCCACCAGGCTGTGATTTTTTTTTTTTATGGCAGCCTGAGCCGACTAACTATCAAACAATTGAAGAATAATCAAGTTCATCTGTCAGTTTTAAATCTAATGTCTACAGGCTGCAGTTACTTTAGAAGATAAACTGATAACTAAAGAAAGTCTCATTATGAAGTGGCATTTGCCTGAAGGATTCCAGAGAGGAAGTGTCTTATGATTCCCATACCAAAATAAAGCACTTACTCACTAGGGAACTATAAACAGGCTTATGCTATTTTTTAAAAGATGGCTTTGGTTGTATTGTTGTAAATGTGCTGTTTAGTGAAAGAAAGAGAAAGAGTAGATAAGATAAAACACTTTAGTAGGATATTAGAGAAGCCCAAGAAATAAACGATTATGGAGAGTTTCATTTTGGATTAAGATATAGTAAGATAAGGAAGAACATATCACCTATGTTAAAAACAAGAAAAAAAAAACCTGATAAAATATAAAGCATGCTTTTCCAAAAAAATAAAAAAAGAGTTATTGAAAAACAGCTGATAGAAAGTACCATAATAAATTAATGCCAAAAAGGGATGAAATCTTCATAGGTGGACAAAGAAGGATGCATCATCCTTGTCACAGTAGTGACAAGTGTCTGGTGTGAATGCAAGTGTGCAGATGGGAGTCCTGCCTTAGATGGAGAGACTTTACAAAGAGAAAATCAAGTGAATGTTAAAAGACAGCAAAGGTGGCAAGGGGAATATTATCTGGAAAAACTCCAAAAGCAAAAATAAGGGCGCCTGGGTGGCTCAGTGGGTTAAAGCCTCTGCTTTCGGCTCAGGTCATGATCTCAGGGTCCTGGGATGGAGGCCCACATCGGGCTCTCTGCTCAGCGGGGAGCCTGCTTCCTCCTCTCTCTCTGCCTGCCTCTCTGCCTACTTGTGATCTCTATCTCTGTGTCAAATAAATAAATAAAATCTTTAAAAAAAAAAAAGCAAAAATAAATATTTCATCTCAACAATTCCCTCCCCCAGAAGTATTGATGAGGAAATAGCAAAAAATGTGACAGAACTCAAAAACAGTGTGTGTGTTGTCTCACTGTGCTCAGATTCCAGGGTTTGCTGATGTATAATACAGAAATGAACCAAAACCAACTAGGGCTAAACCCTGAACTACTTCCAGTGCAAATCCTAAAATGATCAAAGGATTAGCCCCTCTGAGGCTCTTGTCCTGAAAGTAGGAGTAAGCTACATGGTAAAGAACAGTCTTTATAATTCTATTTGAAACCAGTGGTGAACACAACACAATTAAGGCTCCAGGAGTGGAGGAAGGGATGAGCGCAGAGGAATTTTAGGGCAGTGAAAATACTCTGTATACTATAATGATGGATATATGTTGCCATCCATTTGGCCCAACCTCACAGAATGTACACACCAAGAGTGAGCTATAATGTAAACTATGGAATTTGGATGATGACGATGTGTCAGGGTAGGTTCATCAGATGTAAAAAATAGCACAACTCTTGTGGGAGATGTTAATAACAGGAGACTATGCATGTGTGGGGGTAAAGAATATGTCAGGTATCTCTGTACCATCTTCTCAATTTCGCTGTGAATTTGCATTTGCTCTAAAAAATCAAGTCCATTAAAAAAATTCATTCCAGGCAGAGCAGACCCTCACCTTAGCTGCCTGAGTAAAAAGAATGAGATTGCACAGCCCAGAGACAGGGACATAACAATTTAGTATCCCTTATTCTTTTGGACACAAAACATGCTATGCTGCCCTGTGAAAGATATAAAGAAGTAGGAAAATATGGCCCATAACCTTGAGCAAAATGAGTCAATAGAAGGAAAAGCACGGATAATTCAGATGGCATAATAAGTCATCAAGGACTTTAAGATGACTGCTATAAAAGTGCTAAAGGATTTATGGTATAAAATGAAAAAATATGAATGATTCTAGAAGAGATGTTAAATAATGTAGAATCAAATTAATGTTTTTGAATTGAAAAGTACAGTATAAGATATAAAAATGTATTCGATTATTTTAACCGCAGAAAGAATAAAAGCAGAAGAAAAATTTGTTGAACATAAAGATGAATCACTAGTAATTATCCAAATAAAAATACACAAGGAATATAAGATTAGGAAAAAACTAAACAAGGGACTAGAGTCCTATGGGAATATATTAAATTAGTAAACACATGTGTATTTTGAATCCCAGAATGAGAGGATATAAAAAGACTTGGCAGAAAAATACTTAAAGAAATAAAGGCCAAAACCTTTTAAAACCTGATTGTAAAAATCTCAACTTACAAACCCAAAAGGCACAGGAAACACCGAGGAAAATAAAAACAAAGAAATTCACACTTAGGTGCAGCATAGTCAAACTTTTAAAAACAAATATAAAGAGAAAATTCTAAAAGCAACCACCAGATGAATAGGACACCATGTATATCAGGGAGGGGGGACCAGATGTCAATGGAGCACCATCCTTCAAAATATTAAGAAAAAAGAAATATTAGCTTAGAATTCCATATCTGGTGAAGATATACTTAAAAAACAACATAATAAAGAAATATCCAGATAAAATAAGTTGCAAGAATTCATTTTCAATATATGAACACTACAATTAAGTTTTAAGGGAAGTTTTTAGGCTGAAGTAACTAATAACAAATAGACTGATATCTAGAGTAAGGAATAAAAATAACCAATCATGGTTAATATGTGAGGAATTGTAAGTACTATTTTTTTCCTTTTAGCAAAATCTTAAAAAGACAATGACATTTATTTTTTTTTAAGATTTTATTTATTTATTTGATAGAGAGAGATACAGCAAGAGAGGGAACACAAACAGGGGCACGGGAAGTAGGAGAGAGAAGAGCAGGCTTTCCACTGAGCAGGGAGCCCGACGTGGGGCTCGATCCCAGGACCCTGGGATCATGACCTGAGCCGAAGGCAGACAGATGCTTAACGACTGAGCCACCCAGGTGCCCCAAAAGACAATGACATTTAGAGTAAAAAAAATAATATGTTATGGGTTTATAACATACAGAAATAAAATAAGTGGCAGCAATAGTACAAAGAATGAGAAGTAAATGGAATTGTACTGTAGTAAGGTTATAATATTATCTGTGAATTGTCTTTATTTTAACTCAAAATAGTGTTAATGATGCATGTTATGATTGCAAAGATATTATTAGTATAAAATAATAAATATTGTATACTTATATGTAAATGTATGAAAACAATATCGCTAAGGAGCTAATAGAGGAAATAAATGGAAAACTAAATGAAACCAAAGGAAGCTGTAACGTTGGAAAAATGACAAAATGCACTTTGTCAAAGCTCATAGAATTTTGCAGCATATAAAGCTTACGCAAATTTTAAAAACATTAGGGTTTCCTAGGATAGAATGTAGAATGTAACCAAAAAGAACCTAATTATATTACAAATATATGAACCAATCTCAAGAAAGACCAAAAAAAGAAAAGGTGCTGGCCTAACTAACTTTGAAAATCAATGACATCTGTAAGACTAAAGGCAAAAAGAACCGCACATTAGTATTGTACTGTACTGGATAAAGTTATTTCCCATAGGGGTGTGAGTTAAGGACTAATACTGTTGTATATGTATATTGGAGTTGAATAATTAAGTTAATTGATTATAGATGGTGGGAATGAGGCAGTTTTCTTATTTTTGAAGTGGTACTTACAGATAGGCAAGGAAAAGAGGATAGAATGTTCCATATGTAATGCATTAGAGATAAACATAAGTAGAAATTCATATTTAGCTTATCATAGATGTAGATTGTTCCATACATAAATATTTTATATATAGGTGTATACATGGATTAGTATACACACATATATTACATTGTTTTTTTTCTTATTTTAGATGGCCTAGAAATATAAGACCCCAGTAGAAATAAGCATACTTAGTGCCCAGATCTTGGTTACTAATATCAATTAAAGAACCAGAAGTTCTTGGAGAAATGGCTGATTCTAACACTAGATCAGGGGCTACACCAAAGGATCCTGGAACATCTTGTAGTTTCAGGAAGTAGGGAGGTGTTCCACCGTTCCCCACCTCCAAAAAAAAAAAAAAAGAAGACATGCAATGTTTAAGGGTGTATCAGAGAGAACACAGGGACCAACCAAAAAAGTTCTCAATGGCCAAAAATTTTAACCAATATAATAAAGTAGTATTAGATTATAACCTAAAGTCTAAAATAAATATCCATGAGTCTACCTTGATATAAATAAATGTTTGAATAAATTAGTAAATGGTAGGGAATAAACAAAAATTTTGTGCAGAAGAAATCCAAATAATTTATGTAGATACTGCCCCCTCAAGGAGGTGGAGCATAACTCTCCATTCCTTAAGTGTGTACTGGATAGTGACTTCCTTCCAAAGAATATAGTATGGAAATAATAAGGGAAAAGATTAACTTTCCACTGCAAAATCTGACAAACTACCTCAGCCATGTGATAAAGGTTAACATCATATACTGCTGATATGACACTTGTGGTGAGCATAGCATAACATATAGAGAAGTCAAAACACTGTCTTGTACACCTGAAATTAATGTGACATTGTGTGTTAACTGCATTCAAAACTGTTTTTTTTAATATGACATAATGAAAATGACCATTGACCTCTCTGGTATTCCTCCTAAAGCCCATAATCTTAATCTGACCATGAATAAAATATCAGACAAATCTGAAATGAGGAGCACTCTATAAAAGGATCAATATTACTCAAAGGTATCAAGGTCATCAAAAACAAAAAAGTCTAAGATAATACCATAGCCAAGAGGAAGACAAAGAGGCATTATTAATAACTGTAATATGGTTTCCTGGATAGAAACCTGAACCAGAGAACAAACGTTAGGTAAAAACTTAGTAAATTTGAATAAAGGATGGGCTTTAGTTAACAATGATGAATCAATATTATTTTATTAATTCTGACAAATGTACCATACTAATCCAAGATGTTAGTAATAGGGAAAACTAAGTTTGATGTATATGACATTCTGTACTATCCTGACAGTTTTTTTGTAAATCTAAAATTGTTCTAAAATACAAAGTATATCTAAACAATTTTTAATACCATCAATGAAGCAAGAGGAAAAGAAGAAATAAAGATACAAAAACACATAGGACAATTAGAAAATAAATAGCAAGATGGTTAATTTAAAGCTAATCATGACAAAATTTATTTATCTATTATAGATGGGCAAAATAGTGTAGAATTGTTGAATCATTATATTATACACCTGAAACTACTATAACACTGTATGTTAATAACTTCAATAAAAAATAAAATAAATGAACATGATACATTAATGGACAAAGATGACAATTTTACATGAGAATATAAAAAAGCCAAGTAATTACATGATGTTTATGAAAGGTGCACTTTAAGTACAAAGACTATCATAGACTAAAAGTAAAAGAATGGAAATCATGATATATAATGCACACCCTTATCATAAAAAAGCACCTGTGGTTGTATTAATATTAAAGTACAGGTAATATCACCAGAGTTCAAGAAGTATATTTTATTATGGTAAAAATATTAATGATTTGATATTTCTAAATGAATATCCACTTAATTACATGAAGCAAAAACTGACCTAGCTAAGGGGAGAAATACACAAATCCACAACCATATATAGAGACCTTGATGATCATTTTTCAGTATTTGATGATATTAGTAGTTAAAAAAATCAGCAAGTATTCAGAAAATTTGAATTTGAAGTACTTATAAAACACTACACCCAAATTTGGGCTACACATTCTTTTCTAGTACACATGGAATAGTCACCAAGATTAAGTAAATGCTAGTTCATTAAGCAAAATATATTAATTTTGAAAACTATATGATGATCTCAATATACACAGAAAAGTAATTTGACAAAATTTAACATCAGTTCAAGATTTAAAAAAAAAAACTCTCAACAAACTAAGAATAGAAAGGAAATTACATCATCTTGTAAAGGGTACTTATGAAGTACCTGTAGCTAATGTCATAATCAATGGTGAAGTACTGAATATTTTCTTTCAAAATACAGGAATATAAAAAATATAAATAATTTTCCCCTCTACTACACAATACTAGAGGTCTTACCTAGTGCAATAAAGAAATTAGTTAAGAAGATGAGCAGACAAAATGGAAATAAAGAAATAAGTCTTATAATTCAGAGATGACATGAATGGGTATATGGAAGATGCAAAAGATTTTTTTAAAACCTATTTGAACTTATAAATAAATGTATCAAGTTTGTTATACACAAGGATGATATAAAAATCATTAGTTTTTATGAACAAACAAAAACAGATTCTTCTTTTTTTTTAAAGATTTTATTTACTTATTTGACAGAGAGAGAGAGAGATCACAAGCAGGCAGAGAGGCAGACAGAGAGGGAGGAGGAAATCGGGTCCCTGCTGAGCAGGGAGCCCAATGTGGGGCTCGATCTCAGGACCCTGAGATCATGACCTGAGATGAAGGCAGAGGCTTTAACCCACTGAGCCACCCAGGTGCCCCCCAAAATAGATTCTTAAATACAGAGAACAAACTCATGCTTGCCAAAGGGGAAGTGGGTGGGGAGACTGGTGAAATAAGTAAAGAGGGTTAAGAGGTACAAACTTTCAGTTATAAAATGAAAAGTGCAACAGAGGGAATGTAGTCAAGAATATTGCAGTAACATAGTATGGTAACAGATGGTTACTACACTTACCATAGTGTGCACAGAGTAATGTATGGAATTGTCAAATCACTATGTTATACACCTGGAACTTAAATAATATTGTATGTTAGACTTCAATAATAAATATTTAAAAATCAATTGTTTTTACATCTAAACAACACACACATGAAAAATGAAATATAAAATACTATTTATGATAGCATTAAAACTTAACATACCCAGCCAAAATTTATGAGAGACAACCAAGATTACTATAGTAAAAACTACAAAACATTGCTGGATAAGTTGAAAATATGTAAGTAAACAGATATATTGACTTCACAGTTGGGAAAACTTAATGTTAGTAAGATGGAAATCAGTTGCAAGTCGATCTATAAATTCATGGAATTCCTGCCGATGCTTTTTTTCTTCTTGTTTTTGGTAGAAATTGATGAGACAATTCTAACAATTAAATGAATATGCAAGGAATTCAAAACATTCGAAAACAATATAGAAAAAGAAGAATAAAGTCAAGAAACAAGCACTACCAGATTTCATGACTTCAAGTTGCATTAAATTTATAAAAGGTGGCATTGTTGTAAAAATGAAAATGAGTTAAAATAATGTGGCATTGGACTTCCATTTCCAGCAAAGATAGAATAACAAAGATCAGATTTACTCTCTTACCCAAAATAGGTAAAACACGGGGGATAGTGATGTGAAACATGAGTTTTAAATGCATGGGATATCAGGTAGTGATCCCTAAGAGACAGTAAAAACTGAACTTGGCCTTACTATTGCCCTACTTACTTGTTGGAGAAAATTTCCAGGCCATAACACAGTGAGGAGGAAACGAATGGAGACTGCCGGTCCCCCTGAGTTGAAGACTAGGCTGAGAGCCTAAGGATGCCAAGATAACTGGTCTTCAGGGCATAGGAGGGGAGAGAAAAACTTGCCCATGCAGAGGATTTCAGAGATCTGCAGAGGGTCACCCTTCAGTCTTTAGCTAAGTACAGACATCCAAATGCAGATGAGGCCAGGAAAAGAACATTCTTAAAGAATCAGAGGGAACAATACCTGATGTTCACACAGGGCAGAGACTAGTTCCATTTCCCACATGACAGACTGGAAAACCTCATATCACGTGGAACATTGGGTAGAATACACAGAATAGTAGTGAGTTTTCAGTTATGGGGCAAAATTAACCCTGGAATAAATGTTGTTTTGGTCCTACAGAACAGAGCTTAAAATCGAGACACAGGATTGAATGTTTCCAAATAATTGAAGTGCATAAAAAAATACCAAGAGTATTAAAACAATATAAAAATGCCCAGTAGCCAAAGAGGTAAACTTGATAATATCTCCATTTAATGAAAAATTAATAGACAGACTAAGAAGGAGGAAAATAAACCTATGATGAAGGAAAATATTAGTCATTCAAAACTGACCAATGAATGATACAAATGATTGAATTAGTAAATAAGTGCATTAAAACAGTTACTATAACTATATTCTATATATTCAAGAAGCCAGAAGAAAATTGAGCAAGTTAAGTGGAAACATGATAGATCTAGATATAAAAACAAAAATGTTTAAGATTTTAAAAAAACAGATAATCAAGACAAAAAATCGGCAGAAGAAATGAATAGACACTTGTCCAATGAAGACATACAAATGGCTAATAGACACATGAAAAAATGTTCCTCATCATTAGCCATCAGGAATCAAAACCACATTGAGATACCACCTTATACCAGTTAGAATGTCAAAAATTAATAAGGCAAGAAACAACAAATGTTGGAGAGGATATGGAGAAAGGGGACCCCTTTTACACTATTGTTGGGAATGTAAGTTGGTGCAGCCACTTTGGAAAACAGTGTGGAGAGTCCTCAAAAACTAAAAATAGAGATAACTATGACCTGGCAATTGCACTACTGGGTATTTACTCCAAAAATACAGATGTAGTGGAAAGAAGGGCTATACATACCTCAGTGTTCATAGCAGCAATGTCCGCAACAGCCAAACTGTGAAAAGAGCCAAGATGCCCTTCAACAGACAAATAGATAAAGAAGATGTGGTCCATATATACAATGGAATATTACTCAGTCATCAGAAAGGGTGGATACCCAACTTTTGCATCAACATTGATAAGACTGGAGATTATGCTGAGTGAAATAAGTCCAGCAGAGAAAGTCAATTATCATATGGTTTCACTTATATGTGGGATAGAAGGAATAAGATGGAGGACATTAGGAAAAGGAAAGTAAAAGTGTAGGGGACAAAATCAGAGGGGGAGATGAACCATGAGAGACTGTGGACTCCGAGAAACAAACTGAGGATTTTAGGGAGAAAGGGGTATGGGTGAATCTGGTGGTGGGTATTAAGGAGGGCATGTATTGCACGGAACATTGGGTGTTATACGTAAGCAATGAATCTTGGAACACTACATTAAAAAACCAATGATGTATTGTATGGTGACTAATATAACACAATAAAAATAAATAAATAAATAAATAAATAAATAAATAAATAAATAAATACTACACTGCATTAGATTAACAGCAAATTAGAATTTATAGAAGGAAAATGAGTGAATTTAAAGCCAAATTAATAGAGACTGCCCAAAATGAAATGCAGAGAGAACAATATTGAATAAAGGAACACAGAGTCAGGGACAACTTGAAGCAGCCTAATACACATTTAATTAAAATCCCTAAAGTAAAATAAAGAGAGAAGCATAAAAAATGTTTACATTCTCTAAATTTAATGAAAAATATAAACCCTTGGGTCTACAAAATCCAATAGAATCCACACATAAGAAACATGAAGTAAACTATATCAAAGTGCATCATAATTAAGTAATTCAGAAGCAGTGATAAGGTGAGAACCTTAGAATTAGCTTGAGCAAAAAAGACACATTACTTAGAGAATAAAAAACATAAGAATAACAAAAGACTACTCACTAGAAAAATTACAAGCCAGATCATGGAGCAAAACTTTTAAAATAGTAAGATGAAAATAATTCTTAACCTAGAAGTCTATGCCTAGCCAAAAAAAAAAAAAAAAAAAAAATCTCTCTATAACAACAGCCAAAACATTTTTCTCAGACATACAAAAGCTGAAAGGATTTATAACCAGTAGACTTACACTATGTGAATGTGAAGGAAAGTCCTTCAGACAGAAAGAAAATGACATCAGATTGAAATATAGATTTACACAAAGGACCAGAGAAACTTAGAAATGATAACTATGTGGTTGAATGTAAAAAAGATTTTATGATTTGAAGACCCTTTTAAAGATATTTGACTATTTAAAGCAAAATGAATATCAATTAATTACAAGGTGTATATCTTAAGCAGAACTAAAATGTATAACAACAGTAGCACAAAGGCCAAGAGAAGAGAAATGGAGATATACCGATGTAAGACTCTTTTATTATATGTGAAATAGTAATAACACTTGGAGGTGAACTATAATTTACTATTCATAAACTATAAGCTAAAGATGTATACTAAAAACTTAGAGCAAACACTAAAGAAACAAAAATTTATAGCTAATAAAACCACAAATAAGATAAAATTGAATCATACAGAATATTTCATTAATACAAAAGAAGTCAGGAAAAAAAGAAGCCCAAAGAACAAATATGACAAAAGAAAACAAATGGAAAGATGATAAATGTGAGTCATCACATTAAAAATAAATGGTCTGAACAGCCCAATTAAAAGTATTTCAGATGAAATGTAACAGCAGACCCAAACATACACCACATATTATCCACAAGAAATCTACTTGAAGTATAAAGATACAGGTTATGTATAAAAGGATATGTCAATAAATGAAATGATTTAGACAAATTAAAAAGCCCTAGAAAAACACTTAATAAAACTGACTCAAGAAAAAATAGATAAGCTAAATAGGCCTATAGCCTATAGAAAATACTTTGAATTAGTAATTTTAAAACTTTCCATAAAGAAAAAACCCGGACTCAGATGGTTTCACTGGTGAGATCTGCAAAATGTTTAAAGAACTAACACTAATCCATTACAAACTGTTACCTCCAAAATAGAAGAGGTAACACTTCCCAATTTATTATATAGTGGCAGCATACCTGATACCAAAACCAGACAATGACATCATAAGAAAACTACAAATCATGTTCTTTATGAACATAGATATAAAATCCTCAAGAAAATACTACCAACCAAATCTGGTATTATATAAAAAAGAGTATGCATCAGAACCAAGTGAGATATATCCCAAGAATTCAAAGTTGCAAAAAAACAATGAAATTCGGGTGCCTGGGTAGCTCAGTGGGTTAAAGTCTCTGCTTTTGGTTCAGGTCATGATCTCAGCATCCTGGGATGGAGCCCCACATCAGGCTCTCTGCTCAGCGGGGAGCCTGCTTCCTCCTCTCCCTGTCTCTCTGCCTGACTCTCTGCCTACTTATAATCTCTCTCTCTCTGTGTCAAATAAATAAATTTAAAAAAAAAAATGAAATTCATATACTCATAAAATCGAAAATAAAAACCACATGATCATCTCAATAGATACAGAAGGAATTTAATAAAAGACTTTTTTTATGATTAAAACAACTCAACAAACTAGTGATAGAAGTGAACTCCATAATTTAATAAAAAGTTGAGGTACAAAAACCCACAACTAACAACAAAAAATGGAAAAGAACTGAATGCTTTCTCCTTGAGATCAGGAACAAGATAAGGATGTTCATTCTTGCCACTTTTATAAAACATTGTTTTGGATATTCTAGACAAGAAACTTAATCAAAAATAAAAATAAAAAATAAGAGGCATCCATATTGAAAAGGAAGAAGTAAAGCTGTCTCTCCTTGCAGATGACAAGTATATTTATATATAAAAACTCCTAAGGAGTCCACAAAGAAAAAACTATTAAAAGTAATAAAAGAACACAACAAGGTAGTAGAATACAACATCACCATACAAAATCAATTATGTTCCCATACATTAACAATAAACTGCAAAATACAATAAACAATCAATTTATAGTAGAATTGATAAAAATAGAATATTTAGGAATAAATTTAACACATGAACTAAAACACTTGTACCTTGCAAACTAGGAAACATTACTGAAAGAAATTAAAGTAGACCCAAATAAATAGAAAGCTCATAACTAAGGATTAGAAGACTTACTATTATTAAGATGGCAAAACTCCCAAAATTGATCTAAAGATTAATGCAATTCTTATCAAAATCCTACCTGGCTTCTTTGTAGAAAATGACAAACTGATTTTGAAATTCACAGGGAAATGCAAAGGGCCCAGAATAGCCAGAACAATTTTGGAAAGGAAGAACAATGTCGGAAGACTCAGTTTTCTTAATTTCAAAATTTAGTACAAGGCTACAGCATCAAGACATTATGGTGCTTGACTAACAATAGACATATAGATAAATGGAACAGAGTTGAAAGCCCAGAAATACACCCTCAGGTTTATGGTCAATTGATTTTCCACAGTCTTGCCAAAATAATTCAATAGGGAAAGAGTAGTCTTTCAGAAAAGGTCCTCTAGGAGAAGGCACCAGAAAAATAGCATCACTGCAAACCCATAGCCAGAATGGGAAGGAGCCAGAGGAGCAAATAATACAAATTTACTCTCCTTAACCCTTTGGTACCACTGGTACATTATGATACCTCAAATTTAGCCAGAACAAGCACTCAGAGGTCAAGGAGCACAGTTTATACATCTCATAAATAACAGTTTCCTTTGGACATACAAAGTCCTTTTTGCCATGTAAGGTAACATAAGCACTGATTCTGGGGACTAAGGCATGGGCATCCTTGCAGTGCCATTATTTTCCCTACTACTCTCTGTTGATTCATTCTTTTGATATGGTCGAAGTTTAATAAGTGCACCACACATAAGAAACATAACACAAATGTTCATAACTATTATCCATAATATCCAAAAGTAGAAATAATTCAAATGTCTATCAACTGATAAGTGAATAAAAGGTACTACATCCATAAAATGCAATTATTATTAGGCAATAAGGAGTGATCTACTGATACGTGCTACAATGTAGATGAAACTTGAAAATGTTATGTTAAGAAGCCATTGCAAAAGACTACATTTTACATGATTCTATTCTATGAAATACCCAGAATAGGTAAATCTATACAGACAGAAATTAGATTAGTATTTGTTTGCCTAGGACTCTGGGATGAGGAGTGTGGGGGAAATGATGAGTGACTGCTCATGGGTACAGATTTTCTTTCTCCGGTGACAAAAATATTCTAAAATAAGTGAACTATATTTCAACAGAGTTATTAAAAAGAAGTCTGCCTGAAAAACTAAAGTATTATTTAGCGTTTGTGGTCATCTGTAGGGGATAAAGGAGGAGGGAATGGTTGGAAACAACTCAAGGGAAACTGCTGGTGTATATTAACAATGTTCTACTTCTTTTTAGATTTTTTTTTATTTATTTATTTCACAGAGGGAGAGAGATCACAAGGAGGCAGAGAAGCAGGCAGAGAGAGGGGGAAGCAGGCTCCCCGCTGAGCAGGGAGCCCGATGCGGGCCTCGATCCCAGGACCCTGAGATCATGACCTGAGCCGAAAGCAGAGGCTTTAACCCACTGAGCCACCCAGGCGCCCCAACAATGTTCTACTTCTTGACCAAGTGTGTTTACCTGCGTGTCCACTTTGCTATCATTCAATGAGCTCTACATTTAGGATTTATGCATTTTTCTGGATCTATATTCATTTCAAAATAAAAGTCTATTCAATTTTTTAATAATGACAAATATATTCTACCCATGACACAAAAGAAGCAATAATAATTTGGAAATATTGCAATAGTGGCAGGGTTGTAATAGTGATAAAAAGAAGTAAATAGACATATGAAATATTTAAGCTAAAATCCACCAAGAATTGGATGTGGATTGGAAAGCAAAAGAGAGAATGATGTTAAGGATTACCTTTAGCTTTCTTGCTGTCAGGCGGATTTCCTTTTCAACAGCAAGTATACTGGATTCAGGTGGGTTTCAAACTACTGGGTCTGAGATGTTTTTAAGACTTCCAATTGAAGACATCTAATAAGAGTTTCACAAACATGTTGGAGCACAGTTGAAGCATCCAATTTAGACAGTCTGTTAGACTTTCTCCACTGCATCTAAATATACCCCGTATCCTCTCCTTCTTTCTGTATGTCCAAAGGAGTTTATTCTTTATGAGATGCACCAGCTGTATCTCTTGATCTTTGGGCAAGGTTTTCCTGGTTGTTTTTTCAGGGGAAAATGCAAGCTCAGAGAAAGGAAGGAAAGTAAAGTTCATGCTGAGGGGTAGTAAATGCTCCCAGGCTTTGTTAGCCCCAGAGTGCTTTACCATCTCTTTTTTGGTTTTTCTTTTCTCCTATACTAATACAGATTTCTGTAAATAGTCCTTTATTAGACTCTCCCTAATTGGTCCATTTGAATGTACCATCTGTTTCCTGTCATGATCTTGAGTGATTCGGTAATTGGCACAAGAAGTGGCCCCAGGAAACACTCTTAAAATAGGTCCTTGGGATGGGTAGCTAGCATATTTGAGAGCTCACAGATAGCTTCTTTGCTTTGGGAAATGGGGCACTGATAATCTCTGGCATGCTGTGACATCGTTGATTAGTCAAATAATCACTGGTGGTGGCATGAGATGAAGTACAGATGCAATGAAGGCGTTAGGAGATCAAGTGGCTGTGGCACTTAGTCACTATGGCAACAATGGTTATTACAAAGATTGTAGCAAAGCAAAGAAAAAAATTAAAGGTCTGCCTCAGACCATGAATGAAAAATCAGGAAGCTTCTATGGAAACTTGAAAGAGTCCCTTATCTCCAGTAGCTATGGGGCAAATATGAATGAGAATCAAGCCCAAGGACTGAATATAATTGCAAGTTTGTTAAAGCCAACTAAATGAAAAAATCAGCCACATATCTTATACTAAGATAAGGGCACTCTTGGAAAAAGAATAAGACCTTGTGATATTTGGGCAGACAAGGGAAAAGATAGACATTCTGAATTTCTGAATTTCAGGTATACTCAGCTGAGATTTGAAAGGTAATGAATTGGGCTTAGTTACCCATGGAGTGGTTTTCAGATCCAAAAGATTAATGAGTTGATGTTTGAGCTCAACAATGGCTTACAATCAATGAGAAAGAAATGCTAGAAATTTTCTGACAGTGCAGTGGCTCTCAGCCTTGGTTGTACACTGCAGTCACAGAGGAAGCCATAAAAAAAATAGAAATTAATGTCTAGGAGCACCCATGTAGAGTGTGATTTTTAACATTCTGGTGTCAATCCTGGGCACTGGGTTTCTGAAGCTGCAGCCTTAGTTGAAAATCATTGATGATGAAGGTGAAACCTGAAGGTTTAGGGATATGGGAATTTTAGAGTAGATTTATTATGTGTTCTCACCTCAGCTCCCCTCTACCAATCACCCTGAAAGTGCAATGGAGGACACTCCCCCTCCTAAAGCATCTTTGAAAATCTCTGCAGTGAATGTCTTTATAGTCCAAAGATGACTGATGGTGGGAGATGCTGCAGTAGAAATGGCACCTTATTTCAGTGGCATAATGGGATGCCAGTATATTAGAGGCCAGATCAAGAGGCTTAACCATCAGAAACAAGGTACTTAAAATCACATTAATAAGGCAAGTGTTGAATTGGTAATAGTGTTCTGACCTGCATTAACCTGTTTCAGTGGTTTTCTGATCACTAGGTCTCTCAGAATGAAATAGATGAGCAACCTACTGAGCTGTGGCTTAATATATAAAAGCAGAAAATTTCTGGGTCTAGTGTTAAAAATCTAACTCAAGGCATTATAATGAGGATTCATAGCCTCTTATCCAGTTCTAACCTAAGTCAAGACACAGTCCAAAGGGGAGCCCTTAATAAATACTACATGTATTCCCCCAAACCTTCTCTATGAGACCCATAGCCATTTACTAGGACTGCTGAGCTTGTGTGAAAGAGAAATACTCAGAATTTCTGGGGGGTTATTAATTAAATACTGTGAGATGCTGCTAATCACCAGAGACTCTCAAAGCAGCCTGGTGCCCTGATAGTGGGCATGTATTGAGGTCAGGTGATAGGAGAAATCTCAACTCCCTACATCTCTGAATGAGTCTAATGGGACCACTGACTGATCCTATGGGTCATTCTTGGGTTGCTTGGGATAAAGTAAGTAGAAGCTTCTACAACTGCATTCACTGCCAAAACAGTAAATCAAAAGAAATGCTCCATCCCTGGCAGTGCTGCAGAGAAATATCACCATCAAACACTAGAAAGATGTGTGTGTTGAGGGGTATGAGGGATTCTAACCACATGCTCAATTAACTCACATATTTTGACTATTGGAAAGCCAGAGGAGACTGACTATGGATCATTACAAACAAAATTGGGCATTAATGCCTATAGCAGCTCTGTTTCCAGATGCAATATATTTACTGGAGAAAATTAATATTACCCTTGCCACTTGAATGGGTTCTCAAAGCATAGTTCTTGGACCAGCAGCTTCAGCAACACTGAAAACCTTATTAGAGATGCAAATTCCTGGGTCTCCCCCAAGATAGAACTCTGCAAGTAGGGCTCAAAACTTTGTGTTTTAACAAGTCATAAGGTCATTCTTTTGCACTTTCCTGTTAGAGAAACACTGACTTCAATAATGCTATTTTTTCCAATTCTTAAGCAATTTCCCTCTGCAAGGCAAGGGTAGAAACTTCTTTTTCCTGCTTAGTCCACTTTAATGCTCTCTTTTATAATATAAATGAGAAGAACTTAATCATCTTTGTGCCTCCTAAAACATCAAACTGGTCTTTACATTGATGACCTTATGCTAATGGCATCTATAAGTAAGAGGTAGCAAGTAATAGATGGCTTCTTCTAATGTATAGGTACCAAAGTTGAGAGATAAACCTTTTGAAAGCTCAAGAGCCTGAGTCCGCCCTTCTGACAGGTTTACAAACTTTCAGTGGCCTGGTTTAGGACAGGGTATTTCTTCTAAAGTAAGAGATTGATAACTGAAACTTGCAGCAGCTAATTTTAAGAAGTACAAAACTTGTTGAGGCTTTTAAAACTGTGGAAGCAAAATATAGCACATTTATGTATATTTATCTACTTCACTGGCTAATTCATATGACATCACAAGATGTTAGGTTAGCGTCTAGATGAAAATTGGCTCTGCAGGAGGTCTCTGCTGCAGTGTAAACTACACTACCATTTGTGTGTTATGATCAGCCAATACAGCTGCTTGAGACAAAGAAGTTATATGGAGCTTCCAGCAAATTCTAAAAAAGAGCATAATTATGCACAATTCCATTGTTTTGGTGGAAAATCATTTATACTTTTCTACCAAACATTCATATTCATTTGAAAACCAACTTCACTTTTTTCTTTTAGACCTTTTATCTGACCCATAGGACTATGAGAAATGAAGTTCTTATCATGAAATGGCTATTATCTCATTCAATTAAAATTAGATGTTAAAGATTAACAGGGACTGAATTTACCCTCACCTCTGAAACAGCTGAAAAACTGAACAAAATATATGAAACACCAGTTTTCAAAATATTGAGCATCATCAATGAAAAATAGTCATCTCTAAGGGAAAAAAAATAAGATAAGCTCTGTGATTGCCACAGCTTACTGGCAGGAGAGCTCCCCAGCTGAATCTAAGGTGCAACAAACTTCAATAGACACCAGAGATCTCCCTGAGTTGATAAGATAGTGTCTGGGAAGTTTGAGAGTTTGGGAAGGAGTTTGAGCAGAAGAAAGCAGCTAGAGTTTCCAGGGCAGAATACCAAGAGAAGAGCCAAAAGATTTTCAGAAGTCTGAAGACTGCAGCTGAATATTGACAAGTGTATCCATGTAAGAAAATGATATGAGACTCAAAAAGAAATCACTTGAAATAATTGTATGGAATAATCACTAGATAGGGATCAAGGAGGGCTTGAAATAGTTTCCATGAACCAGATGAAAAGACCTCATAATTTAAGGGACATGAGGTAGAGTACTTAAAATGGTTTGACCTTGGTAGTCAGCCAAAATTCGTCCTAGACTAAATGTTGCTTCTAGAAAAATTTTACAAAAAAGACCAAAAAACATATATTGTTTATAAAAAAACATTACTTGGGTGCCTGGCTGGCTGGATCAGCTGGGCATCTACCTTCAGCTCCAATCATGATCCAGGGGTCCTGGGATCTAGGCTGGTGTCAGGCTCCCTGCTCAGTGAGGAGTGAGATTTTCCCTCTCCCTGCCCCATGCTCATGCTATCTCTTGCTATCTCTCTCACTCTCTCTCTCAAATAAATAAATAAATAAATAAATAAATAAATAAATAATCTTAAAAAATAACAAAATAAAATAACATTACCACATCACAGAGAAAAGCTCAATCATATTTACAGACATAAAGTTTATGAGACTATAAAATACCCATTTGTTCAAAACAAAGTTAAATTCATAATGTCTGGCCTCAAATTTAAAAATCACTAAGCATTTACAGGAACAAGAAAATATTACCCATAATAAGAGAAAAAAATAATCAATTGAAAACACTGAAAAATAGTATAGATGGTATAAATAACAGGTACTTTAAACTTGTCATTAAAACCATATTCCACATGTTTGATAGGGTAGGGGAATGATTAAACCTAAACAGGACTGAAATTGGCATTCCATACATGAAAACTACAACATCTGAGATAACAAATAATTGAATTGGGTTAACAGCAGAGTAGAAATTGCACAGAAAAAAAATGAGAACATTTGAAGAGTAGTAACAAAAACTAACCAAAATAAACACAGAAAGGAGAAAAGACTGAAGAAAATTTACATAACACCTCTGTCTGTGGTACAAATTCAAAAGGACATTATGTAATTAATTGGGCTCTTTGAAGAAGAGGAAAGAGGATGGGGAAAAAATTTTTGAAAAAAATCAGTGAGGGTGCCTGGGTGGCTCCGTGGGTTAAAGCCTCTGCCTCCGGCTCAGGTCATGATCTCAGGATCCTGGGATCAAGCCCCCGCATCGGATCCCTGCTCAGTGGGGAGCCTGCTTCCTCCTATCTCTGTCTGCCTCTCTGCCTACTTGTGATCTCTCTCTCTCTCTCTCTGTCAAGTAAATAAAAAAATACAAAAAAAAGAAAAGAAAAAAATCAGTGAAATTTTCCATAATTGATAAAACTATGTGTCTGTAGTTATAAGACCAATAAACCTCAAACACAAGAAATAGGAAGAAAAATAAACCATGGAATAACAAAATCAACTTGAGTAAACCTATGAAAAGAAAAAAAACTTAAAAGCAGCCCACAAAATAATGTACATTATATAGACAGGAACAAAGATAAGGTGAATTTTTCATCTGACAACAAAAATTCATGCCTGAAGATAGCAGAGAAACACATTTAATGTACTGAAAGAAAATAAACTACCAACCTAGAATTCCATACCTAGTGAAAACATCTTTCAAAAACAAAGAGGAAATAAAGGAGGTTTCAGACATATAAAAACATAAAAAGTTAATAAGCGAGACCTGAACTATAAAAAATACACTATAGGAGCACCTGAGTGGCACAATCAGTTAAGTGTCCAAAAGACAAGTGTCTTGGTTTTGGCTCAGGTCATGATCTCAGGATCCTGGGATCAAGCCCCACATGTGGCTCTGCACTCAGCATAGAGTCTGTTTGAGATTCTCTTTCCCTCTCCCTCTGCCACTCATGCTTGTGCTTACTCTCTTTCTCTCTCTGTCTCTAAAATAAATAAGTAAATCTTTTTTAAAAAAATACACTAGGGCGCCTGGGTGGCTCAGTGGGTTAAAGCCTCTGCCTTCGGCTCAGGTCATGATCTCAGGGTCCTGGGATCGAGGCCCGCATCGGGCTCCCTGCTCAGCGGGGAGCCTGCTTCTCCCTCTCTCTGCCTGCCTCTCTGCCTCCTTATGATCTCTCTCCCTCTGTGAAATAAATAAATAAAATCTTTAAAAAAAAAAATACACTAAAAGAAAATTATACAGGTGAAAATATGAATCAACATGAAGGAATGAAGGGCACTGGAAATGATAACTACCTAGAAATACATAAAAAAAACTTTTCTAATAATTTAAGTAAAAACATAATTGAATGTTAAATTAAAAAACTAAAATGATATATTTTGGGATTTATAAATTAAGTAGGATTGAAATATACATAGTAGTAGAAATACCAAGAGGAGAGAAATGGAGATAAACTGTTGTAAGATTTTTTTTTCTTGAAAGAGAGAGAGGGAAGGGGAGGGGCAGAGGTAGGAGAGAGAGAATTCCCAAGCAGGCTCCATGCCCAGCATGGAACACAGCATGGGCTCAATCTCAGGACCCTGAGATCATGGCTTTGAGATTAGGACCTGAGCCAAAATGAAGAGTCGGCCACTTAACCAACCGAACCACCCAGGCACCCCACTGTTATAACATTCTTATGTGTGAAGAAGTGTAATATGACTTGAGTGTTCATGGTGAGAAGTTAAAATATATAGTATAAACCAAAATAACAGAGTTTTGGCTAATAAGTCAACAAATAAAATAGAATGAAATCATAAAACGTACTCAATCCAAAAATGGCATAAAAAAAAGAAAAAGGAAACAAAAAACAGATGGTACAAATGGAAAACAAATGCCAATGTGGTAAATTTAAAGTCAACCATACAAGTAATCATATTAAATGTAAATGGTCTCAACATCCCAACTGAAAAATAGAGATCACTAAGTTGTAGAAAAAAGCAATAACTAACTGCATGTTACTTACAAGAAATACGATTTAAATATAAAGAAATAATGAAATTAAAAGTAAAAGTTATTGTAAAAGATACACTACATTAACAATAAAAAAGTTGGTGTGATTATATTAATATTAGACATAGTAAATATTAGAAGAATAGATCCAGGGATAAAGAAAACCACTCCATATAATAAAGATGTCAACTCATTGGGACGCCTGGGTGGCTCAGTTGGTTAAGCAGCCACCTTCGACTCAGGTCATGATCCCAGGGTCCTGGGATGGAGCCCCGCATTGGTCTCCTTGCTCCACAGGGAGCCTGCTTCGCCCTCTGCCTCTGCCTGCCACTCTACCTACTTGTACTCTCTGTCTCTCTGACAAATAAATAAATAAAATATTTTTTAAAAAAAGATGTCAATTCATCAGGAAGACACAATATTTTTAAATATTTATATATCATAATAATTATAACAACTTTATAGTACACAAATCAAAAATTTATTGAACTTCCAGCAGAAATAGGGAAATCCACAGTAAGAGTTGGATTTTAATATCCCTCTCCAATAATGAATAGAATGATTAGACAGAAAATCAATAAAAATATAGAAGACAATAATATTTCCAACCAATTTAACCTAACCTTATATATCACTCAACCTAACAATAGCAGAATACATGCTATTTTGTTGGTTTTTTAAAATATAATGTATTATTTATTTCATGGACATAACTCTGTGCCTCATCAGTCTTACACAATTCACAACACTCACCATAGCACATACCCTCTCCAGTGTCCTTTACCCAGCCACCCCATCCCTCCCCACCACTCCCCTCCAGAAGCCCTCAGTTTGTTTCCTGAGATTAAGAGTCTATTAAAGTGCACACAGAAGATTTACCAATGAAGTCCATAATCTAGACCATAAAAGAATCTTAATAAAATTGAAAGGACTCAAATCAAACATTTTCTGGAGTTAGGTTTATAATCAATAACACAAAGACCGCTGGAAACTAAATTTTGAAACCAAACACACTTTTAAATCATACATGAATCAAGGAAGATATCAAAATAAATTTAGAAAATAAAAATATATTGAAAGATCTTGAAAACAGATTGAAATAAAACATACTAAAATAAGTTAAAATCCACCATACACCATTTTGTATGACATAACTAAAGTAGTACTTAGAAATGTATAATACTTAAAAGTTACATTACAAAAGCAGAAAGTTTTCAAGTCAATGATTTCACCTTTTACCTTAATAAAACAAAAATGTAAGAGCAAATTAAACTCAAGGCAAGTAAGTGAAAAGAAATAATTACAAAATTGCAATTATATCAGAAATCAATGAAAGAGAAAATAGAATCTATGAAACCAAAATCTAAATCTTTTAAGAAAATTTAATAAAACTGATAAACTTCTAGCCAAACTGATCAAGAGAAAAAGAAAGTATCCACTGTGTGATCAAAAATCAGGTTGACAAGATGTCCTGACCTATAGATATTCTGATTTGCTTTCTGTTTATCATAACATTTTTCAAAAGACCAAGTACAACATGGTCACAGGAACACTAATGGTATATACAGGTTCTATTTGATCAGCCTGCCAATAGCTGAATTTAATTCTGAATCCTGATATGGTACCATCTTCTGGGGGACCAGAAAGCCATCCAGCAGACAAAGCCTGGACTTATCCCAACAGAAATTGATACCTTCTCTGGATATATGTTTACATCTATACCCATAAAACTTCTGCTAGTACCACAACTGTGGGCTTAAACAATGCTGTGTCCATTGCCAAGCATTCCACATATTTCTCCCTACCAGGTAAAATGTTTAACATCAGAAGTGTGCCTTTGGACTCATTTCATGAAATTCACTGGTTTTGCCACGTTGCCCATCTTCCAAAAGCAGCAGGCTTGAAGAACCACAGAAGTCTTGGCTCCTAGGACAAGCTATATATAGGACAGATGTCAAAATTTATGATTTTCCCAATTAGTGTCCTTAAGGAATTTTTGCGTTCTGTCTCTGAAACCTGGGGCTTGGTGTAATTTTAGTCATAGTTGTCTAGAAAGAAATAGTTCCACCAGGGAACGCAGTCATAGTTTAGTTATACTGGAAGATAAGTCTCCATCCTGACTATTTTATACTCCACGCTACTAAGACACCAGGCACATTATTCACTGCACTATACCAAGGGATACTGGATTACATCTCCACGAATGGGAGAACAGGTCTACCTACTACTCACAGAATTCACGAGGCCAACTCTTAATATTCCTTACCCAATAGTTGATAGGAAGCATCAACAGCTTAATAAAGATAGAGACATCAAGGATTCAGATAATGAGAGAATAAATATTTGTGTCACTCATCACATAAAGACCACCATCCAGTTACGGCTAAAGCTAAGGAAAATGTAAAGTGGGTGACGGTAGAAGAAAATGTAGCATTCAGGACATGGTACTGAATCAGTGGCTGAAGAGCCTATGTTTACATTAACTTGTTTTAATTTTATTTTTAATCTCTGCCTCATTCCCTACTAATCTCTATGAAGAATATTGCCAGCAAACAGTTTCAAGTTTGACTAAGAATGTAGCTGAATTATCAGTCAATAATAAAGTAGTGGATAGATTTGTATGTCCTCTATGTATGGGACATGCAATTTTTTAAAAATCTGGACAAGACTTTAAATAACTACAAGTGGATATTGGAAGGGGAAAAAGGGAGACTGTACTAAGTAGGCTTTATTTGTTCCTTCAGGTCCACAATCTGCTCTTTTCCTCCCTGATTTATGTCCTAGACTGTAACAATAAATTCCCTTAAACTCTAGCTGATTAGATTCAGTGAGTGGCAGGCACCAGCCAAAGACCAGAAGGCAGAGATAGAGTGTCATTGGGGTGTTTATTCCTCCAGTTTCCTCTTGTCCAAGCCATAGATTAACATAGATTTGAGGAAGATGAAGAATATACTGTATGAAAAAATTCAGAAATAGGCTGATATGATAAAAGTGTTTTTCTTTTTCTATATAGGAGATACATTCATTTTTATATAAACAAATGATAATATTCAGTGTCCCAAGAAAACCAAATGGCCCATTCAAAAGGTTTTACCTGAAATTGAATGAAAGGACTGTTCACAGACATGCTTGCAAGCTAACAAAACCAGTAAGAGAAGTATCCAGATACCAGTAACAGTGGGAAGCCATTACTATCCCTAGGGCCAAAGAGGAAGAGATTATTATACAATCACCTTGCCATTTTACATTATGCCCTCTAGGCCAAGTACATCTAGAATTCAAAGGGTGAAAGAATCAAGCGCTGCAGTCTCAGAAGGCAGAAGTCAATGGCAGAGAGCAATGCAGAGGCCAGCAGAGAAGGGAAATCTGGTGAGCATGTGGTCAGGATTCAGGAATGGAGTGGAGTTAGGGGACAGCCAACAGATAAAAACCAGCACACCCAGGAAATTATTTTCAACAGATTTTTTTTTAATGAGCAAAACTGAAAACAAAAGACTGAATAGAAATACATTAAGAAAATTAACATGTTTCAAAAAATGCTTTGAGTCAAAAAATCACACTAAAAGCAAAAATATAAAAAATGTTCTTGGATTCAACGTATTTATCACAGTTACAAGATGCTAGATTGAATAGTATAGCTTTGATTCCTGCTTCCTCTTGATCCTGTAAGACATGTGATCTTTTAAGGTTCAGATTGAGTACTATTGCAATTTCCTTGCATCTCTGCAGTGATGTCTTTGAAAAAGGTAATTACTATAAATAGCCTCATTTCTGCTAAAAATTATAATATGAATTTTTTATGTAAGAACAATAAATCAACCCAAGCAGCTGCCTCACTATTATTCATCATAACAAACTTATGATGTAGCCAATTTGGGGAAAAAATGCAATTTTCCTAAAGTGCCTCTTTGAATTATTCAAAGTTTCTGTTGCAGCTAATTAATTTAGAGCACATTACTAAAATGAATCAGTGAAAATAAACAAAATACTGAGCAAAAATAAAAGTATAGATGCTAGTAGTGTCCTATTATCTTTGATACTGTGCTTTACACATCTACCCCAAAATAGTAGAAATTAATGTAGCAAAATGAATGGGTTCTATATATAGCCAAATATATATTAGCAATGGTGACTTGATATGCACTTATAAAATACTCTAGATGGACAATGTGTAATTTCTTTGGGGAAAGGGTGTTTGTCACTAACAAAAATTAAAGTAAGAAGTGGGTTTTTATTAAATACATGATCATTTCAAATGCTTCCTTCTTGCACTCAGGTCTTACTCGCAAGAGGCAGCCTACTTTACATATTAGGCTATTTACATCTCTTATATCTAACATTAGATCACTTCATGGTAAGATTATCACAAAAGAAATTATGAGGAGTGATAAAAAAAATCCACATCAGGATAGAAGACAAATTTATTCTTAAAATCACATCTACTAAATTGCTAAATTGCCATTCCTCAGGCTACAGCCACATGTCCCTTCCTTGAAACTTCTTTTCTTCATTTAAGGAGACATTCAGCTCAGATCCATCTGATTGTATGAAAGCATAGAAACTGAAGGCTGAGAATTCTAATCCCAGCCTGTCATTAATATATTACATGACCTTAGGCAATCTCTCAAGCCTCATCTCCTTTATCTAAAAGATGATGTTCTCAACTCAGGAGTAACTTACTTCACTGTCTCTTTCAAAGGAATAGCTAGCAATGTCTGCCAGGTTCATTGAAAACATTAAGTGCTAGATACATATTTAATTATGAGATGGAATCTTTGTAACATTAAAAAAACCTGCTGCAAAAAAAAAGGAAAATAAATCAGGCAGTACTAGGAAGCATAATCAGAGCAATTGAAAAGTTTTCTTCATAAGCTAGATATTTATGAATTGATTAAAAACAACAACAGCAAACCTTCTCATGGTACCACCTTAGTCCTTCTGGGCTGCTGTAACAAAATGCTATAGACTGGGTGGTTTAAACAACAAACATTTATGTATCACAGTTCTGGAAGCTGGGAAGTCCAAGATCAAGATGTCAGTTTTGGTGTCTGGTGAGAGCCCACTTCCTGATTCATAAATGACCATCTTCTCACAGCTCTTCACATGGCCTAAGGAGAACAAGAGACCTCTCTGAGGTCTCTTTCATAAGGACACTAATCCCATTCATTAGGGTCCCACCTGGATGGCTTAATCCCTTCCCCGTTGTCCCACCTCCAAATACCACCCATAACATGGGAGATTAGGTTTTAGCTTTTGAAGTTTTGAGGAAACCAACATTCAGTCCATAGCAACACGTGTTGCAAAAATAAACCAACTAAGCCAGGTTTAAAACAGTGTTTTTAGGACAAGGAACTCCATGCCCCACGAAGATTTATGTTGAGGCAGAAATTTTATTAATATTGTGCAAAATTGAAGAACATGTTTGTGTTGCTCCTAGTAAACAGATTGTGACAAGAAAACATTTAGACTCTTTATGAACCTGAGGAAAAAAATCAGATGTAACATGCAGGACAATTTTCTTCACTTTATTGTCATGTCTCATCCATAGGAAGGTGAGTAGAGCAGAGTACAGATGAATTATATTCTATAAAAAGATGACAGCTATACTTCCTAAATAAAAAACATCCTGGAAAATCTGTGAAAACAAAATCTAGTTTTCTTAAAAGATCAATAAAATTGATAAGGCTTTAGGTAGGGTAAATAAGAAAAAAAAGAGGCTACAAATTACTAATATCAGAAATGAAAGAGAGGACATCATTACATATCCTATGGATATTATATGGATAATAAAATATTACAAACAACTCTCCACAATTTTTTCCTTTTTTTCTTCATTTATTTATTTTTTTTAATTAACATATAATGTATTACTTGTTTAGGAGTACAGGTCTGTGATTCATCAGCCTTACACCTTTCACAGCATTCACCATAGCACATACCCTCCCCAATGTTCATCACTCAGCCATCCCATCCCTCTCACTGCCCTCTACTCCAGCAACCCTCAGTTTGTTCCTTGAGATTAAGAGTCTCTTATGGGGGAGCCTGGGTGGCTCAGTCATTAAGCATCTGCCTCCAGCTCAGGTCACGATTCCAGGATTCTGGGATTGAGCCACACATCAGGCTTCTTGCTCAGCTAGACGTCTGCTTCTCCCTCTTCTACTCCTCCTGCTTGTGTTTCCCCTCTCACTGTCTCTCCCTCTCTGTCAAATAAATAAATAAAATCTTTTTAAGAAAAGAATCTCTTATGGTTTGTTTCCCTCTCTCATTTTAACTTGTTTCAGTTTTTCCTCTCTTCCCCTATGTTCCGCTGCCTTTTTTCTCAAATTCCACATATCAGTGAGATCACATGATAATTGTCTTTCTCCGATTGAATTATTTCACTTAGCATACCCTCTAGTTCCATCCACATCATTGCAAATGGAAAGATTTCATTTTTTGATGACTGCATAATATTCCTCTGTGTGTGTGTGTGTGTGTGTGTGTGTGTGTGTGTGTGTGTGTGTATCTCACATCTTCTTTATCCATTAGTCAATGGACATCTAAGCTCTTTCCCTAGTTTGACTATCGTGGACATTGCTGCTATAAACATTGGAGTGCATGTGCCCCTTCTGATTACTACATTTGTATCCTTGGGGTAAATACCCAGTAGTGCAATTGCTGGGTCACTAGGTAGCTCCATTTTTAACTTTTTGAGGAACTTCCATACTGTTTTCCAGAGTGCCTGTACCATCTTGCATTCCCACCACCAGTGTAGGAGGGTTCCCCTTTCTCCATATCCTCACCAACATCTGTCATTTCCTGACTTGTTTATTTTAGCCATTCTGACTGGTATGAGGTGGTATCTCATTGTGGTTTTGATTTGTAATTCCCTGATGCTGAGTGATATTGTGCACTTTGTCATGTCTGTTGGCCATTTGGATGTCTTCTTTGCAGAAATGTCTGTTCAAGTCTTCTTCCAATTTCTTGATTGGATTATTTGTTCCTTGAGTGTTGAATTTGATAATTTCTTTATAGATTTTGGATACTAGCCCTTTATCTGATATGTGAGTTACAAATATCTTCTTCCATTCTGTCAGTTGTCTTTTGGTTTTGTTGACTGTTTCCTTTGCTGTGCAAAAGCTTTTGATTTTGATGAAGTCCCAATAGTTCATTTTTGCCCTTGTTTCCCTTGCCTTTGGTGATGAGTCTAGGAGGAATTTGCCATAGCTGAGGTCGAAGAGGTTCCTGCCTGTGTTCTCAAGGATTTTGATGGTTTCCTATATCACATTTAGATCTTTCATCTATTTTGAGTGTATTTTTCTGTATGGTGTAAGAAAATAGTCCAGTTTCATTCTTCTTCAAGTGGCTGTCCAAAGTTCCCGACAGCATTTGTTGAAGAGACCATCTTTTTTCCATTGGATATTCTTTTCTGTTATGTCAAAGATTAGTTGACCATAGAGTTGAGGATCCGGATCCATTCTGGACTCTGTTCTGTTCCATAGATCTGTTCTATTGATCTATATGTCTGATTTTGTTCCAGAACCATACTGTTTTGATGATTACAGACTTGTAATAGAGATTGGAGTCCAGAATTGTGATGCCACCAGCTTTGCTTTTGCTTTTTCAACATTTCTCTGGCTATTCAGGGTCTCTTCTGGTTCCATATACATTTAAGGAGAATTGTTCCATTTCTGTGAAAAAAGTTGATATTTTTAGAGGGGTTGCATTGAATGTATAAACTGCTTTAGGCAACATACATATTTTAGCAATATTCATTCTTGGGGCTCCTGGGTGGCACAGTGGGTTAAGCCTCTGCCTTCAGTTCAGGTCATGATCTCAGGGTCCTGGGATCAAGCCACACATCAGGCTTTCTGCTCAGCAGAGAGCCTGCTTCCCCCTCTCTCTGCCTGCCTCTCTGCCTATTTGTGATCTCTCTGTCAAATAAATAAAATAAAAAATCTTAAAAAAAAAACAGTATGCATTCTTCCAATCCATGAGCATGGAATGTTTTTCCATTTTTTCCTCAATTTCTTTCATGAATATTCTATAGTTTTCTGAGTACATATTCTTTGCCTCTTCAGTTAGATTTATTCCTAGGTTTCTTATGTTTTTGAGTGTAATAGTAAATGGGATCAACTCCTAAATTTCTCTTTCCTTGTCTCATTGGTGTACAGAAATGCAACTGATTTCTATGCATTGATTCTATATCCTGCCACTTTACTGCATATGGGTTCTAGCAGTTTTGGGGTGGAATCTTTTGGATTTTCTATATAAAGTATCATGTCATCTGCAGAGTGTGGGTTTGACTTCTTCTTTGTCAGTTTTAAAGCCTTTTATTTCTTTTTGTTGTCTGATTGCTGAGGCTAGGACTTCTAGTACTATGTTGAACAGCAGTGGTGATAGTGGACATCCCTGCCGTGTTCCTGATCTTAGGGAAAAAGCTCTCAGTTTTTCCCTCTTGAAAATGATATTTGCTGTCAGTTTTTCATAGGCGGTTTTTATGATATTGAGGTAAATACCCTCTACCCTTACACTGTGAAGAGTTTTAATCAAGAAAAGATGCTTTGTGAAATGCTTTTTCTGCATCTATTGAGAGGAACATATGGTTCTTGTTCTTTTTTTTATTAATGTAGGATATTACATTGATTGATTGGCAGATATTGAACAAAACTTGCATCCCGGGAATAAATCCTACTTGGTCATGGTGAATAATCCTTTTAATGTACTGTTGGATCTCATTGGTTAGTATTTTGGTGAGAAAATTTGCATCCATGTTCATCAGGGATATTGGTGTGTAATTCTCCTTTTTGATGTGGTCTTTGTCTAGTTTTGGGATCAAGATAATGCTGGCCTCATAAAATGAGTTTGGACGTTTTCCTTCCATTTCTATTTTCTTGAAACAGTTTCAGAAGAATAGGTAGTAATTCTTCTGTAAATGTTTGGTAGAATTCCTCTGGGAAGACCATCTGGCCCTGAGATCTTGTTTGGGTTGGGAGGTTTTTGATTACTGCTTCGATTTCCTTTCTGGTTATGGGTCTGTTCAAGTTTTCTATTTCTTCTTGGTTCAGTTTTGGTAGTTTATATATCTCTAGGAATGCATCCATTCCTTCCAGATTGCCAATTTGGTAACATAAAGGTGCTCATAATATGTTCTTATAATTGTTTGTATTTCTTTGGTGTTGGTTGTGATCTCTCCTTTTTCATTCATGATTTTATTAATTTGGGTCCTTTCTCTTTTCTTTTTGATAAGTCTGGCCAGGGGTTTATTAATCTTATTAATTCTTTCAAAGAACCAGCTCCTAGTTTCACTGATCTGTTTTACTGTTCTTTTGGTTTCTATTCAATTGATTTCTGCTCTGATCTTTATTATTTCTCTACAAAATTCTGAGAAGACAGCATAGGACAGACAAAGATGACCTTGAGTATGGCAATAATCTGTTAGATATAACACTGAAAGCATGATCCATAAAGAAATAATTGTTAATAAGGCTTCATTAAAATTAAAGATTTCTGCTCTGAGAAAGACATTGTCGAGTGGATGAGAATATAAGCTACAATCTGGAAGAAAATATTTGCAAAGACCCATCTGAATAAATAATTTTCTGCAAAAATATACAAAGAACTCTTACAACTCAACAACAAGAAAACAACCAAATTTAAAACAAGCCAAAGATCTTGACAGACACTTCACCAAATAAGATATACTGATGGCAGATAAACATATGAAGAGATGCTCCACATTACATGTCACCAAGGAAATAAATACAAATTAAAATGGCAATGAGACACCAGTACAAATCTATTGCAATAGCCAAAATCCAGAATATTGGCAACACCGACACTGACAAGGATGTGGAGCAACAGTAATGCTCATATATCCCCAGTGGAAATGCAAAATGGTCCAACCACTTTGGAAGACAGTTCTGCAATTTCTTAGAAAACTAAACATATTTTTACTCCATGGTCCCACAGTGATCACACTGCTTGGTATTTACCCAAAGTAGTTGGAAACTTATGTCCATACAAAAAGTACACATGGATGTTCATAGCAGCTTTATTCATTATTCATAATTACCAAAACTTGGAAGTGACCAATATGTCCTTCAGGAGATGAATGGATAAACAAGTTGTGATACATCCAGACAATGGAAAGTTATTCATCACTAAAAAGAAAGGAGCTATCAATCCATGAAAAAACATGGAAGAAACTTAAATGCACAGTACTAAGTGAAAGAATCTGAAAAGGTTACGTACTGTATGATTCCAACTATATCACATTCTGGGAAAGGCAAAACTATGGAGAGAGTAAAAGATCAGTGGTCGCCAGTGGTTAGAGTGAACATTTCAATAAGAGAAAATTCAGATTCTGGAAACATCTATTAATGTCCTTTTTACTTGTGTTTTGTTTTTATTGTTTAATTCCCATAGATAATTGCTCGCCAAGGCTGAGGGAAGGAGATTTATTATTCTAATCCTAATGAGATGACTAGTGGGCAGATTTAGTAAGTGAAGTCCAGAAAAAAATAAGATCAAGACCCAGGAAAATATTCAATCAAAGTAGATAGAACAGTAGTTTTTTATTTTTATTCTAATTATAATATACTCAAGGAGACAATCAATACTCATTTCCACTCAGGGACCATGTCTCGCTAAGCAAATTATTTCATGTGAATAGATAAAGTGGGAGAGCAGGAATCTTAACCAAACTTCTTTAAATGTTGATGAAAAAATCCTCCAGATGAATCTAATATGATCCCCTGTAAGTATTCTATGGACACAACCCAATCCAACTTTTAGCAGATGAAATGTTAGGATCAAGATACAAAGCAAAACTAGAAAAACCAGGGAAAGAATGATGGAGAATTACTAAAGATTGAAGTCCAGGGGAAGGAAATTTGGAGACTCGGGGATCAAAGAGTACACAAAAGAAAGTAGGATACTCATAGAACCTGGAGTGACATTTTACAAGGTTATCAGATAAAAATCTGAAACCGAATAGACAGTTTATCAGTTAATTATTGCTGGGTAGCATATCACATCAAAGCATAGTGGCTTAAAGAATTTATTATTTCTCTTGGGGCACCTGGGTGGCTCAGTTGACCAAGCTTCTGTCTTCAGCTCAGGTCATGATCTGAGGGTCCTGGGATCGAGCCTCAGGTCGGGCTCCCTGCAAAGCAGGGAGCCTGCCTCTCTCTGCCCCTCTCTCCCGCTCTGCTCCCTCTCATTATCTTTCTTTTTCTCTCAAGTAAGTAAATGAAATCTTTAAAAAGAATTTATTATTTCTCAAATGTTTGTGGGTTGACAGGGAATTTCTTCTATTGCATGTCTGTTGGCAGGGGTTATTCATGAACTTGGGAGCTCATGAGGGGCCCTCTTCCAGGGAGGTCCTTCTGCATATGCTGTTTCATCTTGAAGAACCTCTTCTTATAGCCATTTTCTCCAGGAAGATAGCTTTAAGCATGGTGGCTAGTTCTACGAAAAAACATTCCAATCAGAAAAGCCCTATTGTGTAAGTGTGTATCAGGACTCTGTTGCATCACAGGTGCTAAGGCCCCGTTGACCCAGAAGCAACATGGGAGGGGACGGCCTACACAAGTATCTGAATACTGGGAGGGAGAGTCCTATGGATATACCAACAGAATAGTCTACCGTATGCACCGAGGTCTAAACAGGCTACTGAGTACCACAATCCAGGTGTTCCCAAGACCCAGCAAGTTTTTTTTTTTAATTTATTGTTTATTCATTTTTTAAAGATTTTATTTATTTATTTGACAGAGAGAGAGACAGCGAGAAAGGGAACACAAGCATGGGGAGTGGGAGAGGGAGAGGGAGAGGCAGGCTTCCCGCTGAGCAGGGATCCTAATGTGGGGCTTGATCCCAGGATGGTGGGATCATGACTTGAGCCAAAGGCAGCCGCTTAACGACTGAGCGACCCATTTATTCATTTTTAAGACTGTTTTTTTGACTATTTTTTAAGATTAGTTTAAGATTCAGAGCAAAGTTGAGCAGAAGATATAGAGCTTCCCTGCATACCCGCAAGCACTACACACGCATAGCCTCCCCCATTATCAACATCCTCCACTGGCATGGTACATTTGTTACAACTGATGAGCCTACATTGTCACATCATAATTACTTGAAATTGATAGTTTACTTGAAGGTTCACTCTTGGTGTTGCACAATCTAAATGTATGGACAAATGAATATTGACATGTATCCATTATTGTGGTATCATGCAGAGTATTGTCACTGCCCTAAGCATCTTTTGTGACTGTTGTCCTCTTATGTATGTTGTAATAAAAATAAAAACTGAAAACAACTGTTCTATCTTTCTTGATGGAATGCCTTTCTGATTCCTGATCTTATTCTCCTTCAGGACCTCACTTGCTGAATCTACCCATCTAGTAATCACATTGGGATTGGAACCATAAACAACTTCCCCAAGCCTCAGTCAATAACTATCTATGGGAAATAAGTAATAAAAGCAAAGTGTAAACAAAAATAAGCCATTAATTAATGTTTGCAAAATCTGAATGTTCTTTCCTTGAAATCTTTGCTTGAAAATCATTTTTCTTTTTGGACAATTATGAACCAAGACTGGCTACTGCTATCATTTCTATGTGTTCCAGAGTTACATAACAGCAATGCCAATCTAAGCATGATTTCCAAAGCAAAGGTAAAGAAAAAAGGAAGGAATTTCCTTGTTTGAATACCTGGACTTGATTTAAGATTGAAATGGTAAACAGTTGGTCATTTGGCAAGAAAGCGAAGAAACACATAATAAAATACTTTTAATAAGCAGATTTACAATGTTAATATAGAAATTGCCATTATATCAGATTCCACTCTTGTAATGGTCATGTATTTATTGTAATAAACTATTGTCAAATTTCTCACCAGATCTGGTGAATTTTTTTTAATACACCTTTTACCAAGTTGTCAAATATTAAATATGACCATCAGTTTATCTGTCCAGAAAGGGAAGAGACTGAGAAGAGAAACTGGGAGTCAAAAGTGATTTATTTTAATAGTAATTCATGTTTGTCCTATAAGTAACCCATCCATTAACCACATCAACACAGGTAATATCATCTATTTAGTTAGTTAAAAATGCATATTTTGCTTATATTCACTTGAAAAGAGATTTAGAGTTCAAAAAACATCCAAATTATACTGCTTTTAAAGTAAATTTGAGAACATCAAAAGGAACCTGGAAACTAGATAAATATCAGTGTAATTTGCTAAAGAACATGTCTGTTTGACTAATCTAGCTTGTGTTGAAGATTGATAGGCATGAAAGATTTAGGAAAGTAAAAAGATTTAAATTACCTTGATTTTAGTAAGACATTTTATTTTATCATACAGCTTTGGATGCCATGCAATGCATACTAATTAGTGAGGATGATCTGGTTTGGATATCATATACTCATTAGGCTGATGCCTAACTGGTTGATGAATAATGTTCACAAAATTTTTACCTGTGTTAACTTGGAGATAAGAAAGATAACTCTCAGAGATATAATGCCTAAGAGGTGTAATAATCAATGGCAAAACATTGACATGAATTCAAGACCATCTTTTTTTAATTGCTATTACTATATTGTGTGAAAGACATTCTATTTCTTTAGCGTAGATTATGTGATAGTAATCCAGAAACTTGTCACATACTTAAGGTTGAAGTCTTCAAGAATGTTGTAACTTCATGTGACATAAATCACTTTTTATTATTAACTTATGTTTGATATTATATTAATTTCAAGAATACAACATAATGTTCTGGTGATCATGTAAGCAGTCAGCTACTAGTAAGAAAACAAAACAAATTTAATTGATGTTATGGAAATAAAATGCTTGCCCAACACAATGTAATTTGCTGAAAAAAAGAAAGACATAGTGAACCAAAGAAAAAATTCTGGTGAAACTTACACTAAAAGAACGCACAGAGAAAGAATAGCTAAAAAAATGTCTGAAGAATAATAGCTAAGGAGGTGTAAAGAGAGCTAGAGTCAGGGTTTCATGAGTCAAGGGCAGCAAACGTTCTATGAAATAATGAGAGCCCAACATTCTACCAGAGCATGAGAGACTAATGAGTAATCAGCAGTGAAGTTCCTGAAGCAAAAAGGAGCCATGGGGAGAACAAAGTCAGTGCAATGCATGTAGGAAAATTCTAGAACTAGTTTTGAACTTTTAACCCCATTGTTATATGTTCTTTAGGAAAGAGAAAGTGATTATTAAAATAGACCATTAATATTAAAACTATGAGATAATATAAACTCTTCAAAACTGAAAGTTTAGAGAATATGTTTGCAGACCACAACTTAATAAAAACCGGGGGAAATGTGTGTATGTGTATGTATAAAACAAATGTACCAAATAAATGAAGAATTTTAGATATTCTCCTAAAAATACAAAATACAATACTGGTATTACAAAACAATTACAAGTGATAATAAGCAACATCAAATCTAAGATAGGATCACTACCAGGATCAGAGGCATATGCATGTTTAATGCATACCTTAGGAAACAAGATTGCTTGGAAATAAATTAATTTAACCCTTCAACTCAAGAAGTTAGAAAAGGAAAAAGAAAACAAACTTAGAGAAAGAAGATAAAAGAAGAGGCAGAAATTAATAAATATGGGGCACCTCGGTGGCTCAGTGGGTTAAAGCCTCTGCCTTCAGCTCAGGTCATGATCTCAGGGTCCTGGGATCAAGTCCCACATTGGGCTCCCTAATCAGGGGCGAGCCTGCTTCCTCCTCTCTCTCTGCCTGCCTCTCTGCCTACTTGTGATCTCTCTTTCTCTGTAAAAGAAAAAAAAAGAAATTAATAAATATGAAACCAGAAAAACTAAACTAGAATTTAAAAAAATCCAAGAGCTGACCTTATAAAATTAATAGAAACATACCCGACCCTTCTAAGTAAGCTGATCAGGTGAAAAGTGAAAACATTGTTTGGAAACAAGAAAAATATATAACCCCAGAAACCGGTAAGATTTTTAAAAGGATAATGCTGTGTATAATCCTATGCTCCACATGTAGTCCCAATGAAATGAATAATTATTCTAGAAAAATTCAGGCTACCAAAATTGACTCAAGACAAAGTAGAAAATCTGAATATACCCATAACCATGCAGTAAATTGACAGATTCATAAAAAGAGCTATTCTTGAAAAGGCATGAAGTTCAGATGATTTTAGCAGGAAATTCTTCCAGACTCAGAGAAGGAAATGATATTTTTGTGCTATTTTAGCTGTTCCCAAACATGGAAGAGGTGGAAAGTGTCACAATTTACGTTATCGGATCATATTGCTGTTCTTTATATCCACTCAGCCACACCTAGTCCCAAGCTGTTATGATTTGTAATTCATTATCTTGAGGATTTTTGAATGATTCTCTCTCCAGTTTTGCAAAAAAAAACTCCACTGAAGAGGTTAGAGTAAGTATTTTTTAAGGTGGAGATCCGCTTTTACTTGAAGAGAAGAAAAGATACTCCCTTGAATTGATGAGAAAGGAGAGGTTTATAAGTCCCTAAAACATCAGGGACCTGTGGTCTGCTCTGGCCTGATCCAAAAAGAGTAAAATTTCTGAAGGCAATGGCAGCTTAGGGATCCAGAACTGAGTCATAGGTGGCTGGGTAGCAACTGAGGAACAGGGATGACTGAGGACAAGGGGTTTCCTCCAATGCCTTGATACTTTGTGAGACCCTAGACACTTAATACTCCCCTCATAGTAGAAAAGAGACTCAGGAGTAACTGACATTGAATTTCCTGCTAAGCTAGGAGCCTATGTGCTTGAAGTTGGAATTAAATTGATTTAAAAGGTAGTAAGGGGCGCCTCAGTTGCTCAGTCATTAAGCATCTGCTTTCGACTCAGGTCATGATCCCAAGGTCCTGGAATCGAGCTCCGGGATCTAGGCCCGGGATCAAGCCCCGCATTGGTCTCCCTGCTTGGCAGGGGGCCTGCTTCTCCCTCTCCCACTCCCCCTGCTTGTGTTCCCTCTTTTGCTGTCTCTCGCTCTGTCAAATAAATAAATACAATCTTAAAAAAAAAAAAGTAATAAAAACCTTGACTATTTTCACAATTGAGTTTGCACATTAAGATCATACCCACTACATGTGGATTAAAAAATCATTTTTTAAAGATTTATTTATTTATTTGAGAGAGAGAGCATGTGCATGAGGAGGATGGGCGTGCAGAAGGAGAGAGAATCTTAGGCAGACTCCCCACTGAGCCTGGAGCCCCACCCAGGCTTAATCTCAAGATCCTGAGATCATGGCCTGAGCCAAAACCAAGAGTCAAATGCTCAACCAACTACACCACCCAGGCACCCCCCTAAAGAAGAAAAGAATCTTAAATAAATTTCTGGTTAGTTAAATCCAGGAAAATATTAAAATATCAAGAAGGGTTAATTCTACAAACATAAGAATGGTTAAATATTTAAAAATCTGTTTTGTATAAATAGATTAAAATTGATTACATTAATGGCCAAATTAAAAAAATTATAATTACACTTCTAACTGCTGAAAAGGAATTTGAAAAAAAATAGCATTCTTCATTTTAAAAAATCAAATACTATTAAAAACAAAAGGCTCCAATGAAATGAAAATAAAAAGGTGCTGCTATGATCATACATTCTTTCATACAATAACTTATTTGACTTTTTTTTTTTTGATACAGAGAGACAGCAAGTGAGCAGGGTGGGCGGGGGGCAGAGGGAGAGAATCTTAAGCCTGCTGCATGCTCAGTGCAGAGCCCGTGATCTCATGACCCCAAGACCATGACCTGAGCCAAAAGCAAGAGTCGGAGGTTTAACTGACTAAGCCACCCAGGTACCAGGTACCCCTTGTTTGACTTTCACACCAATCTTATCCCTATTTCTTAGAGACAAAAACTACCCTTGGAAGATTAAATTGGCCAAGTTCATACAGATCATTAAGTCATGATGTTGGAATGAAGGATGTAAGTAGGCTGTTTCCTTATAGACTTGCCGCACTGTAAAACTACATGGTCAAAAGGTAATAAGTGAATAAAGTAAAGGATAAATCTAATCTATCTGACTCTGAATCCAAGGTTTCCTTGACTGGAAGTTGGAAGTATCTGTCTCTCCTGCTGAATTATACACTCTTAGACTACAACCTTTGTTCACCTTTGTTTTCCATGATACCAATATTGTGTTTATGCCGATTACAAACCCTTAAAATGTGTTTTGCATCAATGAATGAGTATTTTAAGTCAAATCTGTGGACAGAGGTTATATTGAAAATGTTTAACAACTTATATGGCACAAGCATCAGCTAATCAGAACAAGGACCAGCTGGAAACAACCTTCATGACCCTAATTGTGCATTCTGGTAACTATCAGCCCTGGCCAACAGTAGACACATTGGTCCCTAATTTCTCCTGTCCACATGAAAATACCATTGCAATTCAGTAGTCATTCTGTTCAACCTAACCATGCTTTACTTGACACAATTGTTTAGACTAGTGGTGGGCACCAGACATGGTCCAATTCCTTCCATATAGTCTGCTTCCCAAAAAAACAGCAGATTGCTCAAGGCGAGAGTGTATGACTCACATGTGTTCTACACAGTCTGTGTCCTGAGATTTAGAATTTTTCACGAGAGGAAGATAGATACTGAATAAGGGAACTGATGTCCCTTCAGGTAGCTGGAGATTTAAGGGATTCTACTAATTCTCAGGGCCATATTTTCCAACATGTTTTCTGGACATGCGCAGTGTAAAGAGAAACTGGAAGGTAGAGTAAGGAAAGACAGAAATAAGGGCCAGTCTTGATTTCTATTCCTAATTCTTGGTCTCTGATTCTGTTTCCTGCATGTAACAGTCAGGGCTCAACCAGAGAAGCAGAACCCATAGGATATATAGGTATATATTAAGGAATTTATTACTGGGTATTTGCTTACTTAATTATGGCAGCTGGCTAAGAAGTCTCCACAAGGCTGCCTCCACATCTCCAGTTAGAGCCCAAGTTCCCAGGACAGCCAGTCTGGGAGAGAAGATAACCAGGAAACCGGAACCCCGTGAGGAAAAGTTAGAAATCCACACAGATGCACTGAGGTCCATTCTTGTTGCTGCTGACCTCATAAGCCAAAGCCCTTCCTCAAGGTGCTGAACACGTATGCTAACATGTCTGGTTCAGAAGTCAGAGGAATTGAAAGAAGATCCAGAGGTAAGGGAGAGAGTAATTGCAGGACAAGCTGTGGTTTCTCACCAAGGAGGTAAGTCAGCAGATCAGCCACAACATATGTATTCTACAGGACGACTGCTGCTTGCCTTCCTTTCTCCAGGTCTTTGTATCTGACCCTAATGAAACAGATCATTAAGGGGAATTGTGGGAAATGTTCATTCAGTCTAGACAAAGTGGCTATTACTTGAGGTTCTTACAAAGCTGTCACGTGGTGGTGCGAACTCAGATGCGTCTTTGTTGCTTGTAACAAATTGGTAGCAATAAATTTTTAATTTATGCAAGAAAGAAATGGAAACCATAGAGAATGAAACATAGTAGGGTAAAAGTGTCCAGAATCAGATCACAGATGGTAACAATTTTTTTTAAATGGCTTATATTTTTATGGTGTTTTTAGTTTAATTTGCAACAAAAGATATTTAAACAACTTCACAATCCTAAGAAATACTAGAGGGCAGCATTTCCCTGGTGGATCTATTGTACACTACCTAAATGGTTTTGAAAACCGGACAGATACCCATTTGTTGGGGAGAGATGTGTTCGGGGGTGTCCTTTAGCTTCCATACGAGAGTTGAAGTCAGTGACTTGTCAAGATTCTTTCCAACTACATGACTGTATTATAAACCAAAAACTCTTTAACTGCACTTTTTCCCATGGCTTCAATTAGCTTATTCATATTAAGAATCTTTTCAGTCTAAAAAAACATATCCATAACTTGTTGGCTAGAGCAAGTGTTTTCCATGAAATGCCACAGGAAAAAAATAACTTTCAAGAAGAATAACTGCTTCCAAAATTTGAGTTGGAACAGATATGCAATACCTCTGCTGCTTATGAAAAGCGTACATGATCTGACTCTAAAAATAGCTTCTTGATTTAGGTAAAATGACTCAGGGTTAAACTTTAAAAATGAATAAAACCTGGGCCGATCAAACTTGTCCCAATTGCCCTGGACAGCTCCTTTACTGAGGCAGAGTTGAATGGAGGGAAGATTTCGTGATTTGATACAGTTTGTGTTCATTTTCTGTGAGGTTCGGCCCCTACCTCCGGACTCCCAGTTCACGGTCAACCTCAGATCTCTTTTAGGGCTACTAATTTTATAAAAAGAGATGTCATTTTGACAAAAACATTCATGCAACCTTACCCTGGACTTAATTTGGTCTTTTCAGGAGAATGTATATTTAAAAAAAAAAGAAAGAAAGAAAGAAAGAAAGAAAGAAAGAAAGAAAGAAAGAAAGAAAGAAAGAAAGAAAGAAAGAAAGAAAGAAAGGAAAAAAGTTGGGGGGGGTTGGGTAAGTGCCTGGATGGTTCAGTTGGTTAAGCATCTGAGTTCAGTTCAGGTTATGATCCCAGGGTCCCAGGTTAGAGCCCCACCAGCCCTGTGTCCAGCTCCCATTCATCAAGGAGTCTGCTTGTCCCTCTCCCTCTGCCCCTCCCCTCCCCCTGCTCATGCTCCCTCTCTCTCTCTCTCTCAAACCCATCTACCCTATCCCTACCCTCCCACCCCCCAGTGACCCTCAGTTTGTTTTGTGAGATTAAGAGTCTCTTATGGTTTGTCTCCTTCCCGATCCCATCTTGTTTCATTATTTTTCCCTCCCTACCCCCCACAACCCCCCACCCTG
>LNAC01000011.1:6300546-6311628 GCA_002007465.1 Ailurus styani | reverse complement strand
AAAAATTTAAAAAAAAACAAGAAAGGAAACACAATGAAAGAAAAACTAATTTTATTACTTTATTTGTGGACTTGTTGCCAACATTTTAATTATATATGTCATTAGACAAATACAGTTGTTNTTAAAAAAAAACAAGAAAGGAAACACAATGAAAGAAAAACTAATTTTATTATTTTATTTGTGGACTTGTTGCCAACATTTTAATTATATATGTCATTAGACAAATACAGTTGTTTGCACAAAGAAGCAAAATAAAAACACCAAAAATTAAACAATCATATTTCAGTGTCTATCTTTCCATATAGCCATTTTTATATGATATATATGTGTATATATATTCATATATATTTACCTATATGTATGTGTGTATGTTTATGTTACATATGCATGCACCTATGTACATGTGTATATATGTGTATTATATATAAATTTATACATATAAATTATATATAATTTAATGCATCACATCACTCAAACCAAGACTTGGAGTATAAAGCATGTAGACTTTGTCAGTTCTCTTTTTTGTTTTAGAAAAGGAAGTTGTCTCTCCCACCCCCACACTTACCTTCTCATTCAAGAAAACAAGGTAGATTGTTTACGTTCCCTGATGTCTTATGAAGCTTAAGTTCCAGAGGCTCAGGAATTTACTGGGTATGTTATAGGACCTGTAAGGGCTTCCTAGTTAAATGTTCTAAGATCCGTTCGGTGTGTTTACATTTTGACTAGAGTGGACCTTCAAGTGCTAAATAAGTATCGATGACGTTTATCAGTCTCCAAGTTTTCAAAATAATTTAAGGCTTCTGAGTTTCATTTCCATATGATACTGATAAAATGCTGTTTAACTCCAAATAAACCATCTTAAAATGTGCTTAAAACAAAAGGCCCTCTTAGACCCTTTATACATCAAATGGTTCCTATGAAATGCTTAGATGGGGCAAATACAAAAGAATCAGAAACATAAGGATTGAATTTCCCTTGACAGCAACCTAAGTTGTAAAATTAAGGAACAGTGATTAGCAAAACAGTTGGATATTTGGTAACATTTGTAAAGGCATTCAAGATGTTTTTCAGAACTTAAAACAGGCAGGTTCTTCCATTCTCAATTTAAAAAAAAAATCTAATAAATATACACACATGTGGAATGAAATGTATATGTGTGTGTATTCATTCATTTTCCTTATTTTACAATTTCAAGTGCAAAATCTTTTTTAAAGATGTATTTATTTCTTTTAGAAAGAGAGAGAGCACACACATACATGTGAAATGGGGGAGGGACAGAGGGGAAGAATCTTTGAGCAGATTCCCTGCTGAGTGCAGAGCCCAATGCATAGCTTTATCCCACAGCCCATGAGGTCATGACCTTCACCAAAACCAAGAGTGGGACATTTTACTGAGCCACCCAGGTGCTCCTCAAGAGTAAAATCTTCACTTCAGTTTTTCCCCTCCAGTGAGAACTCAATAAACATTATGTAATCTCACTAATTTAAACCATAGATCAATTAATTAGGTTGTTAAAATTTCTAAATATGGAAAAAACGTCATTACTCACCCAGCTATTGCTCTCTTATAGCACCTGGAGTATTCACTTCCTTAGGAAACAAAGCCTTTATGTCACAAATATTATCTTCATGGGAGATTATTGCAGGCTATGCCCCATGGCCTGTGCCTAGATTGTTACTGTGGTTCTTCAAATTCCCCCTTTTATAAATAGCCCTAATTCATTTTTTTTCATCTTTATTGAGATATAATTGACCCTTTAACATTATGTAAGCTTAAGGTGTACCATATGGTGATTTGATATATGTATATATTGCAAAATGTTTACCACAATAAGGTTAGTTGATACATCCTTCACTTCACATTATTGCCATTTCACTGTTATTGTAAAAACTTTAAAACTGTTCTTGCAACAACTTTCAAGTATAGCATACAGTGTTGTTAACGTTAATCTCCATTTATCAAGCCCTCAAGGTGCATCCGTGTTATTGCAAATGGCAGGATCTCCTATGTGTATCTTACATTTTCTTTATCGATTCATCTGCCAGTGGACACTCTTGGCTATTGTAAATAATGCTGCAGTGAACATGGGGATGCAGCTAACTCTTCCTGAGAGTGATTTCATCTCCCTTAGATAGATAAGCAGAAGTGGGATCACAGAAATATATGATAGTTCTATTTTTAATTTTTTGAGGCAGCCGCACACTGTTGTCCATAGTAGCTATACCAATTTAAATTGCCACCAGCCGTGCAGCACGGTTCTCTTTCCTCCACATCCTCACTAGCATGTGTTGTCTCCTGCCAACCCATTCTTGAAGAAGTTTGCCTATAACTCTAAGCCATATTTTAAATGGTTTACATAATTGTCTTTTACATTTTACTGATTATCATTCACCATTTTTAAAGAGTTAAATTCTAAGAAATGTGTCTGTTCTCAATTACAAGAGTTTATTGTGATGGGGGAGGGACTACCTTATATTAATCCCCCTAAATTGTATATTACTTATTTGCGTTCTCCTTAGAACATGAGCTTTTTGAAAGAAGGGTCTGTGATTTTGACTTCCTATTCTTAGACCAAACACAGGATCTGCCACATAATAGACAATAAATGTTAGGTAAAAGAAAAATAAGATAAGCAAATGATATTGTGCTATACTTTTTTATGAGCAAAAATAGCAAATCAAAGTGTACTCTAGTGATTTCCAAATTGACTATGCAGCCATATCTTTTTTTCCAGATATCAGATCTGTAAAATTAACAATTTTTACTGAGCTATCTTCAGTTGTCAGTAAGCATGTCCCAAACTGAATACATTATTTTTCCTCTGTTAGGTTGTCTGCAATCTGCTTAAGCCACTTCAGCATTGTCAGTGTGATACATGTGTGTTAGTTTTCATCCACACCCTAAAGATAGTCAATTGCCCTAATCTAGAAAATACTCCCAGGGTGAGTCTTAGCATATAATTAAAAGATAGGGTTGCTTCAAGTGATTCAACTCTCTTTGTTTCCAAACAAGATCAGAGGTTTTAATAATTGGAATAATAGATGTTAAGAAGGAGGTTTTATTTATGAAATCAGTAGTATTCAAGATATGCAAATGAGCTAAAAAGTATTTTTTAAAAGCAAAAGAGACCAGTGGTCTGTACCTTTAGGAAGAGTGCACTTGGCTTAAATCCAAAATTCACTGACGATTCTGGGACAACTCCCTCCAAATAGATGGTTAGCTAAATCCTGTCACTAGCATATTAGCACGTTTGCCTCAAGTGAACCTTTCATGCAAGCTGCTGTAGGTTTCCCCAAAAGGACAGAAAGCCAGAGCTGTTTACACTTACAGAACAGATTCAGTAGGCTGCTTTTTGAGCCTTATTGCTAATATAGTAGTGTTTCCTTATCTGAGGCTTTGCTTTCTGGGGTTTCAGTTACCCTCAATCGACTGTGATCTGGAGGCAGATTATGCTCCTTCTCGCACAGGTCAGAAGGTCAGTAGTAACCTAAGCTACATCACAATGCGTACGTCATTCACTTCACATCTTCTCATCCTCGTGGCCATTTTATCGTCTCCCAACATCACAAGAAGGGTAAGGACTGTACAATTAAATACTTTGAGAGAGAAAGAAAGAGAATAAGTTCACATAACTTTTATGAGAGTATATTGTAATTATTTTATTATTATTGTTGTCATGCTCTAATTTTTCCGAATTTATAAATTAAACTGTATCATATGTATGTATGCAAAGAAAAAACATAGTATATATAGGTTTTGGTACCATGTATGGCAGCAGGCATCTACTGGGGGTCTCAAAACATATCCCTAAGGATAAGGAGGCATTACTATAAATGCCTATGTCTATGGCATCTTTTGTCTGAGAATACTTTCTTTTTAATCTGGGACCAAGATTGAGTGAAGGACACCTGTAGTCCCCACCTATAAATATTTACCAAAAGTAATCGAATTATAAGCCATCAAACATTTGTCTTTTTTTTTTCTAAAATAAATAAATCTTTAGGAAAAAAAAAGACAAATGTTTGATGGCTTATAATTCGATTACTTTTAAATCATCAGGCAGACTCCAAGCTAAGCACACAGTTGGATGTGGACTCCAACCCAGGATGCCAAGATCATGACCTGAGCTGAAACCAAGAGTCAGATGCTCAACCAACTGAGCCACCCAGGAGCCCACACACATTTTTCTACTTCTATATTCTTTAGCACAGCAAGGAACCTCCATTCAGGTTGTTGACGCCAGAAATCTTGACATTACTGTGTGGTTCCTCCTACCTAACTCCATACATAATTTAACATTGAGTCCTATGATTCCTCCCTAATGTGTTGTGAATTTATTCATTTTTCTTCAGTCCTAAAAAACTCCCCTAGTTCAGGCTTCCATGATTTCTCACCATGGGTTAGGACAACTGTGTCCTAACTGGTGTCTCTGGCAATGATATTGTTTTACCTTCTGTAAACTAGGCACAGAATGGTCATTCTAAAGTTGAATTTCAATAATGGTCTCAGTTTGACCTCCTCAGCTGCTGCCCATTGTACTCAGGATAATGTCCTCATGTCCTGATGGGGTGATGGTGTTCTCAAGAAAGACCCTTATGACTTTGCCACTGTGTTGCCTGTAGGAAGGGCATGGAGGCATGAAGTAGCACAGCAATTCTGCAGAACTTTAAACTCTCCTGTGGTGTTTGAGGGCAAAGTGAAGGTGATGGAAAGATTCAAGATGAGTGGTTGGTAGTAAAAATTAAAGACAGTAAAAAATTAAACAAAAGTTTTATAGGTTTTCAAAAAATATTGCAAGTCTCATTTTTCTATTTTTTATTGAGGTATAATCAACATACAAGATTATATTAGTTTTAGATGTACGATATAATGATTTGATATTTGCATATATTGTAAAATGATCACCACCATGAGTCTAGCTAATATCCATCACCGTGCATAAAGTTTTTTTCTTGTGATGACAGCTTATTTAAAGATCTACTCTTCTAGCTACATTTGAATGTACAACATAGTATTATTAACTAGAGTTACTGTACATTACATCCCCATGACTTATTTATTTTATAACAGGAAGTGTGTACTTTTTGACTTCCTTAAAATTTTCATTCTTAATTCAATCATTCCACTTCTTGAGAAGGCAGATTACAAATAATTAATTGGGTTGTTATTAGTGTCCAGTCAGTGATTTCCCCCTATTAAATGATTTACCTTTTACTATGAATTTTTGGTGCCTTCAAAACAATGGTCTTAGGGTGCCTGGGTGGCTCAGTGGGTTAAAGCCTCTGCCTTCAGCTCAGGTCATGATCTCAGGGTCCTGGGATCAAGGACCGCATCAGGCTCCCTGCTCAGCAAGGAGCCTGCTTCCTCCTCTCTCTCTGCCTGCCTCTCAGCCTACTTGTGATCTCCCTCTCTCTGTCAAATAAATAAATAAAATCTTTAAAAAACAAAAAACAATGGTCTTAGTTCAAGAATGATCTTAAACTTTCAGGACACCTGGGTGGTTATCTTGGTTAAGCATCTGACTCTTGATTTCAGGTCCAGTCATGATCTTGGGGTCATGATCTCAGGGTCATGATCTCAGAGTCCTAAGATCGATCCCTATGTCAGGCTCCATTCTCAGCAGGGAGTATGCTTGAAATTCTTTCCCTCTGCCCCCCCCCAAACTATTGTTGCTCACTCTCTCTCTGTCTCTCTCTCTAAAATAAATAAATAAATCTTTTTAAAAAATAAATAAGAATGATCTTAAGCTTTCTAATGACCATAAATGAAAGTCATGTGCTTTCTCATTCTCTTCTGCTTGCTGTTCATAGTAAGTTTAGCTGTCAGAAATCCAAAAGACAACTCTATGATTTTTACCATGTGATCTTCACTAACATACCAGAGTGCAATGGAAACTAAAATCTGAAGTCTCCCTGGTTTATAATAAAAAAGGAAGAAGAAGAAGAGGAGGAGAATGAAGTGGAGGATGAAAAAAAATGGATTATTTAGCATTTTAAATTGCATTACTTATTTGGTTTTTAGCCTACTTTGAGGTATCTCTCTGAAATCTTCATTTGACAGTCCCAACGCCTAGCTAGCATTGTCAGTGCACTAGAATGGAGTAAGGCTATGGCCTTGTCAGATCTAATCCCCTATGTCTCATGACATCAGGAGTATGGCTGATCTGTACGTGCAAATAAAGTCCATAGTTTGGATTATGTGGTAGCCGGCCAACAATACAGAGCAGGATGCAGGACCAGGTTGGTGTCTCCTTACAAAACATATGTGACATGTCCGTAGGTACTTAAGTAATTACAGGGCAATTGTAAACCTGATCTTTATGAAATGCACCAGAGCCATGTGTGTGTGTGTGTGTGTGTGTGTGTGTGTGTGTGTGTGTGTGTGTGTTTAACTGCTTTTTGTGTTTATTTAAGACAATTATTGATAACTTGTCATGTAAAAGTAGTTGTAAATTGCATATAGGAGAATTTGGTGATTGTGCAGCAAGGTATGGCTTCTCTTATGTGAGTTTTCTCATATGATCCAAAGGGATAGAAATGGAATACTCTCAGAATTTGAAGTGGACAATTTGGTATAAAAAACTACAAGAAAATTATGGTACAGGTGAGAATTGGGATTTGGTTAAGATAACTGAGTACACAAATGTTTGAAGCAAAATTATAAAAGCAGAGAGAATCAGGGCGCCTGGGTGGCTCAGTGGGTTAAAGCCTCTGCCTTCGGCTCAGGTCATGATCCCAGGGTCCTGGGATCGAGGCCCGCATCGGGCTCTCTGCTCAGCAGAGAGCCTGCTTCCTCCTCCTCTCTCTGCCTGCCTCTCTCTGCCTACTTGTGATCTCTCTCTGTCATATAAATAAATAAAATCTTTAAAAAAAAAAAAAAAGCAGAGAGAATCAGGTTGAAGAACTGTCCTTTTATTATGGCTTGATTGTGAATTAAAGTCTGTTCATCTTTCTGCTGTGGCATAGACTTGAGATGACTTTCTTCTGTAACTCTTAGATAAATAAACCTAAATATATTAACTTATTCATTCACTATGTGTTGTCCAAGTGGTAGCTGTGTTTGGTCTCTCTGTAAATCTAAGTCTCCTGTGATCTCTGTGAATTTTTTTTTTAATTTCACTTAAATTGTTCTACCTAACTACTGAATCCTAATGGCACCTCTGCTTTGAAGGTGGCAGGTTCTGGCCCAAGGCCACAACTCCAAGGAGACCAAGCCGGTATGTGAGCTCAGAGCCCGTGTCTCCCATGCCCTGCTCTTCCCTCCACCGTCTGACAAGACTTTCCACTTGGACTTCAGGAGAGAAAATTTTAAATCCGACTTCAATTCCCCTGTCAAAAAGTTTACATCTAGTACTGTAGATGACATTTATACATATAATCTTAAAACAAGGTAGAGAGTAGTAGGTAACGTGACATAGATTAGGGCCAAATCCTAGGAGTGTCCCTCTATGAGACAATATAGAATGGCTTTATAGATGGGGTGACATTGCAATAACAACATTGAAGAAGGAGGTAACAGACCTAAAGGCTAGGTAGGCAAAAGGTCCATCTATGATAAGTTAGAGACAGCATCAAAGATTATGGGGATTTTATTTTTGCATAATGTCTGGTCCACAAAAGTCCTTACTCTGTTTTTCACAAATTGCAATGTACTTACTATTTTCTTTTAAAATATAACTTTTAAAATATAACTTTAAAAATCATAATGGTTTGGTGTTAAAAAAGGATATTTCGGGGGTGTCTGAATTATGTTAAGCATCTGCCTTCTGTTCAGGCATCATGATCTTGGGGTCCTGGGTTTAGAGCCCGCTTTGGGCTCCCTGCTTGCAAGGAGTCTGCTTCTTTCTCTCTCTTCCCCTGACCCCAGCTCATGCGCTCTCTCTCCCTCTTTCTCTTTATCTCTCTCTCAAATAAATAAATAAAATATTTTTAAAGGGTGGAATATTCATAGCAGCAATTGCTACAATTGCCAAAATGTGGAAAGAGCCATGATGCTCTTTGATAAATGAATGGATAAAGAAATTATGGTCCATATATATAATGGAATACTATGCAGCCATCAGAAAGAATGAATACCCAACTTTTGTATCAATATGGATGGGAGTGGAGGAGATTATGCTGAATGAAACAAGTCAAGCAGAGAAAATCAATTATCATATGGTTTCACTTACTTGTGGAACATAAAGAATAACATGGAGGACATTAGGAAAAGGAAAGGAAAAGTGAATTGGGGTAGATCGGAGGGGGAGACAAACTGTGAAAGAATGTGGACTCTGAGGAGCAAACTGAGGGTTTTGGAGGGGAGTGGGATTAGGGGATGGGCCAGCCTGGTGGTGGGTATTAAGGAGGGCAGGTATTGCATGGACACTGGGTGTGGTACATAAACAATGAATCTTGGAACACTGAGAAAAATTAAATTAAAAAAAATAAAGGAGGGATATTTTATCATGTGCTCAAATTAAAAAAATGGTTTTTGTTTGTTTGTTTGAATGGGTCCATAAGAATAGATAAGAATAGGTTCCATAAGTATAGGGATATTCCCTATCCCTAGGGAATAGAACTGGGTGTCCAGAGGACTTCTACTTTTACTTGATACATTTCTCTTTTTGAATGTCTGCTTATCAGTTTTCTTTTGACTCAGAATAATGGAGTACATGATGTCTTGGACATCTTCCTTTTCCACCTGCAAATGCACCCACCATCTTTTTCCAGCTACACTGGTGCCCTTTCTGTGAGGCTTACTGATATGGAGAGTTCCAAGGGCTCCAAGTCTTGTGCTTCCAGTTGGCTTTGCTTAGCAGGAGGCGCTGACATATCAGACAGTGGGAGGAAAGTGAAATTGAGATATTTATTCCCCTGTCTCTCTACTCTGTTCCCCGCCACATACCTGACTCCCCTAGCTGGTTCCACCCTCCTACTAAAGACCACAGCTGCCAGGCGGCCCTTTGCACAGAAATGCTCACTTCCTCATCTCGATACTTCAGGCCTAGGGGTAGCAGTGGCTCTAAAGGGTGCTGGCCTGGAGAACCATTTGCTAATGCTGGCTTCTCTACACTGCCTACACCTTTGTAATTATTCTCTTGTAATTAGTCTCTTAAATTCTCTTCACATTACTCAACTTGAGTATCATTTGTTTTTGTCTGAACATGGACCAAAACAAAAACAAAAACAAACAAACATATAAAGTAATAAAGTATTCAGGTAACATAATTATATAGATGGGTCTTTATGCTGCTTCATAATAGGATAAAATACTTAAGAAAGAATGTAGGTGAAGAAAACTTATTTTAGTTAAGGACCATGCTACGGAAGGAAAGTAATAATAAATATTTCATGAGTATGAACTTAAAGCTGGCAATTCTCTCCTCTTCCTTACTCATGCTGTTGCTGGGTTTTGGGGCCTGAAGGGAAAGCAGGCATGAATGAGGTCTCTGACGCAGGTCATCATGCAGGACTATGGGATGGCTGCAGAAATTTATAGACTCTCGGGAGGGGAATTGTTGTGGGGACTACACAGTACAGTGATGAACAGCACAAAATGCTGCACAGTTGGTGACACAGCCCTAGATTTAATTTGCATGGCAACGATTTATTTATTTATTTTCAATTTAAAAAATCATTTCCCCTTAGAACTCTCCTGCACTCCTGGTGGGGATGCAAGCTGGTGCGGCCACTCTGGAAAATAGTAAATTCCTCAAAAAGTTGAAAACAGAGCTACCCTATGACCGAGCAATTGGACTACTGAGTATTGACCCTGAAGATACAAATGGAATGTAGTGATCCGAAGGGGCACATGCACCTGAATGTTTATAGCAGCAATGTCCACAATAGCCAAACTATGGAAAGAGTCTAGATGTTCATTGACAGATGAATGAATAAAGAAGATGTGGTATACATATGACATGGAATATTATGCAGCCTTCAAAAAACCAAAATCTTGCCATTTGCAATGACTTTGATGGAACTAGAGGGTATTATGCTAAGTGAAATAAGTCAATCAGAGAAAGACAATTATCATATGAACTCACTGATAATGAGGAATTTGAGAAACAAAAGAGAGGATCATAGGGGAAGGGAAGGAAAAATGAAACAAGAATAAGCCAGAGAGGGAGACTCTGGAGAAACCATAAGAGACTCTTAACTTCAGTGAGCAAACTGAAGATTGCTTGGTGAGGAGGGACGTAGGAAGGATAGCGTGACTGGGTGATAGACATTGGGGAGGGTAAGTGCTATGGTGAGTGCTGTGAACTCTGTAAGACTGATGAATCACAGACCTGCACCTCTGAAACAAATAATACATTATATGTTAATTAAAAAATCATTTCCCTGAAAATCCAAATAACTTCCTTTTAAGGCAAGGCAAGTCCTGCTAACAGGTATTTTTATTTATTTATTTTTTTTACAGAGAGTTTCTTTAATTGAAGTGTAACTAACATACACTATTATATTAGCTTCAGGTATGCAATATAATGATTCAACAATCCCATGCATTACTTGATGCTCATCATGGTAAGTGTGCTCTTGATCACCTTTCATCTGTTTCACCCATTACCCTACCACCTCCCCTCTGTCAACCAGCAGTTTGTTCTCTGTAGTAAGACCCTGTGTTTTTCCTTATCTCTTATTTTCCTCATTTATTCATTTGTTTTGTTTCTTTAATTCCACATATGACTGAAATATATGGTGGTATTTGTCTTTCTCTGTCTCACTTATTCCACTTAGCATGATACTCTTTGGGTACATCTGTGTTGTTGTGAATGACAAGGTCTCATTCTTTTATATGGCTGAATAATAATCAATTGTGTGTGTGTGTGTGTGTGTGTATACACATGTACACCACTTATATGGGAACTTTTTTTTATTTTATTTTTATTCTTTGCCCAAGGGGTACAGGTCTGTGAATCATCAGGCTTACATCTTTCACAGCACTCACCAAAGCACAATGTCCATAACCCATCCACCCTATCCCTACCCTCCCACCCCCCAGTGACCCTCTGTTTTGTGAGATTAAGAGTCTCTTATGGTTTGTGTCCTTCCCCATCCCATCTTGTTTCATTATTTTTCCCTCCCTACCCCCCACGAT
>LNAC01000011.1:6260878-6299768 GCA_002007465.1 Ailurus styani | reverse complement strand
GAACAGAATAGAGAACCCAAAAATGGACCCTCAACTCTATGGTCAACTAATCTTCGACAAAGCAGGAAAGAATGTCCAGTGGGAAAAAGACAGTCTCTTCAACAAATGGTGTTGGGAAAACTGGTCAGCCACATGCAGAAAAATGAAACTGGATCATTTCCTGACACCACACACAAAAATAGACTCAAAATGGATAAAAGACCTCAATGTGAGAAAGGAATCCATCAAAATCCTCGAGGAGAACACAGGCAGCAACCTCTTCGACCTCAACCGCAGCAACTTCTTCCTAGGAACATCACCAAAGGCAAGGGAAGCAAGGGCAAATATGGGAACTTTTTAATAAAGAGAATGAATTACTGTCTGAAAAGACTTCCTTAACCAGAAGTGTAGGAAACTTGGCTCTTTGGGACAAAACCCCCATGCATTACCTAGACTGTGAAATATACTATATGTACTGTGATAGGCATAAGCAATGATTCTATCTTTCATAGTGAGTAAATCCAAATAATATAAGTAGTATAAAAATGAAGGAAATTACTCCTATGTTTCTTCTATTTCTACAAAAGATAAATATCTAAAAATGTATACAGACCCCGAACTCCCATACCTGCACACCAAAAGGTTTAAGATTTTTTTTAAAGGTCATATAAACACACTTGGAAAAAAATTTTAAGTTTTTTTTTTGTTTTAAGAAATATTATTTTATAACTCATAAAATGAACCCAGTATTATCTAGATATAGCTATTGTTAATATTGTTGGATGATTATTCAAAAAACATTTCTTACCTATGTACCTACCACATACACCAACCCCCCCACACNTCCCCCCCCACACACACACATATACACACAATTGAAAATACTATACCATCTATTTAGTAGCTGGATAGTANCCCCCCACACACACACACACACATATACACACAATTGAAAATACTATACCATCTATTTAGTAGCTGGATAGTAATTCAAAGCATGAATTCAGATATTATTGATTTAAACAATCTCCAATTACTAAGTATCTAGTTTCCCATGTTTTATAGTTAGAAATAATCCTATGATGACTATATTTAAACAAATATATTGCTCTTGTCCTATGATTACTTCCTCATAAACTTCTAGATGATAAATGCTATATTCACTTATATATTACAGCATATATATTGCATATATATAATGGAAATACATAATGTATGTATGTATATGTACATTAGTAGACATATAATGTAATATAAAATGATATATGCAGGGATGCCTGGGTGGCTCAGTTGGTTAAGTAGCTGCCTTCTGCTCAGGTCATGATCCCAGAGTCCTGGGATTGAGTCCAGCATCAGGCTCCTTGCTCGGCAGGGAGCCCGCTTCTCCCTCTGCCTCTGCCTGCCACTCTGCCTGCTTGTGCTCTCTCTCTCTCTCTCTCTCTGACAAATAAATAAAATCTTTTAAAAAATGTTATATGCATAACAATCTTTTCAGCAGAAAATTTCAGTTTATTGACAAAATAGTATATAAGAATGTCCTTTTCTCCAAAACCTTACCTATACTAGGCATTATCATTTTTTTTAAGATTTTATATATTTATATGACAGAGAGAAAGAGAGCACAAGCAGGGGGAGCTGCAGGCAGAGGGAGAGGGTGAGGCAGACTCCCTGCAGAGCAGAGAGCCTGACACAGGCTTGATCCCAGGACCCTGAGATCATGACTTGAGCCAAAGGCAAATGTTTAACCAACTGAGCTACCCAGATGCCTGGCATTATCATTCTTTTAAGTTTTGATGATCTAATACTCATTTTAAAAATATTTACTGAAACATTACTATAGTGCAGTCTCTTTTCTAAGTTCTGAGAATGACCAATCATCACATAAACAATCTCTGCCTTCAAGGAGCTTACATTCTCATAGAAAGAAACAGATAACAGGGTGCCTTGGTGGCTCAGTGGGTTAAAGCCTCTGCCTTCAGCTCAGGTCATGATCTCAGGGTCCTGGGATCGAGCTCTGCATTGAGCTCTCTGCTCAGCAGGGAGCCTGCTTCCTCCTCTCTCTCTGCCTGCCTCTCAGCCTACTTGTGATCTCTCTCTATCTGTCAAATAAATAAATAAAATCTTTAAAAAAAAGAAACAAACAACAAATAGAAGTTATATGTTATAGTATGTTAGATTATATATAGTATGTTAGAACTTGGTTTTGCTATGAAGGGAAATGAAACAGAGAATAGAGAACAGGGAGTATAGTGTTAGTGGTGGGACTTTTCCAGTAAAAAAATGGTATCCTGCACACTTCTTTATGTGTAATCCTCTTATTGCTTATTATGTCCATATGTTTATTAAGTCTTTCTTCTCTTTTAAATTATTTTTTATAGTCACACCAATTTTTATTTGTGTATTTTTATTATCAAATTATAGGCTCTTTTCCTAGGGTGTGTGTGTGTGTGTGTGTGTGTGTGTGTGTGTATAATATGGACATGTTATATATTTATTAATTATATAACTCTCTAATAGAGTTAATATTAATTAATATTAATGTCAATACTTTATTATTTATATATACTGACTATATTGTGAATATAATATATATTTCATTCCAATATACAATGTATCATTCATCATGGGTCTTTTAACTTTATGGTATTATTTTTATATATATATATATATAAATAAAATTTATATGTATAAATTGATAGATATATATATACATATATATATGTATATATATATATCTCATGTATGGGAACTACTTCCCATTTGGAGGAGAATTTATATCATTAAAATATTCACTCTCCCATACAGTGACCTAATGTACCCATGCATTTACTTACGCTTGTCTTTTCTAGCTTTATACAGGATTCCAGAAGTTTTTGTTTGTATTGGAACTCTGAAAACAAGTCAATGGTAAGTATTTGTTGTTATTTCCCCCTGATTTTTTCTCCTATGGATTGCCGTTGGTATGTTGGTGTGTCTTTAATTGTTTTGACTTAGAGACTCTTTGAAGACCTGATGAAATCTCTCAAAACTTCTCCCAGTAAAATGCCTACTTACAATTTTGCAGGCAATTTCAGAGAATTGGAGATCTTTTGAAGTTTAGTCATAGACTTTTTATTCATCCATTAACTCTTAGTTTAGATAAACTGTAATATAAGAAAGCTATTAAAGTTTGCATTTATTTTTTTAATTCAATCATTTTCCTGAATTATTTAACATTTTATACTATCTTTTAAGTGGATTTTCTAATGCTTTCCTAGTAGATAATTTATCACTTGAAAATAATAGTATCATCGTCTCCTTACTAATGCCTTCACTTACTTTATCTATTCTATTTGCTCTAACCAGGACTTTCAAAAAAATATGAAATAATATTAGAGAAAACAATGATTTTCAATAAGTATTTCTTGTTATTTATAAATATGGCTGTGAGCTTTAGTCAATTTCTTTTTTTTCTTTATCATATTACAGAAGTATCCTAACCTTCTATTCACATTTTAGTATATGTTCTTATCCAGTGTTGGTGTTGAATTTTTCTAATATCTTCTTATTTGTTAAAATTGTCATATGATTTTTATCTGTCCAGATAAAATGTTGAATTATTATTAATAGTACCAGCCAGGATAGTCTGGTGTCTATAAATTTTAAGTAAGAAAACAACCACAAATCTTATTATATTAACACAATGAAATCTTTTCTTGTTCCTACAAGAGGCTTAGTTAGGGTGTTAGGGGGCTGTTCATGTTATCACTCAGGAATCCAGGCTGACAGAGACTTCCCCCCTCCTAACTCCAATCACCAGAGCAGCAGGAAGGGAACCTGGAAGATGAGACTGGTTTTAAAGTTTCTGCCCCTAAGTAACACATGTTACTTCCACTCAGATTTTATTGGGTCACTTGTGAATGCTCAGATTTAAAAGGATCAGAGAAGGGCAATCCAGAAGGAATTTAGCAACTGCCCCACCATCTTTGCATTCTTGAAATAAATGTGTTATTTCATGTTGTAGTCAGAGAGGAACAGAACCTACATATTTTATAGGTTAATAATATATATAATATATAACTTATAAGGAAATGGCTCCTATGATTATAGACAAAATCCAGATCCAGGAAGGCTGATGGTGTAGTTCCAGTCCAAATCTGAGTCCAAGGCAAGAGAAGACCAATGTCTCAGCTTGAAGATAGTTAGGCAGAAAGAACTTTTTCTTACTCAGACTTTTAGTACATTCAAGCCTTCAACTGATTGCATGAGAACCACCCAAACTGAGAAGGGCAGTGGGCTTTATTCAGCATACCAATTCCAAATGCTCATTTCATCCAGAAATACCCCTACAGACACACCTACAAATAACATTTAACCAAATATCTGGGCACCCCATGGCCCAGTCAAGCTGACACATAAAGCTAACAGTTTATCAGATGTATTATTATAATAATATAGTTCTATTATGTTATCATTACACATTTATTAATTGTTTATTATTTATGTAAGTATTTCTTCTAGGATTTTTGAATCTGTGTAGGTTAAGTGGGTTGTCATGCTTTTTTTTAACATTCTTGGTCAAATATTAGTTTCACTATTATTATAGTTTTAATAATGAATTAGAAATCTGTTTCCTTTTGTTTTGGAACATCTTTAAATGTATAGCAAATATTGGTTCTTTAAAATCTTGAAAAAATTCATCCATGAAATAAGTGAAGACAAGCTCCTTTTGAGGCATTAGTATTTAAAAACTTTCTCAGGGGCGCCTGGGTGGCTCAGTGGGTTAATGCCTCTGCTTTCGGCTCAGGTCATGATCTCAGGGTCCTGGGATCGAGGCCCGCATCGGGCTCCCTGCTCAGCGGGGAGCCTGCTTCCCCCTCTCTCTCTCTGCCTGACTCTCTGCCTCCTTGTGATCTCTCTCCCTCTGTGAAATAAATAAATAAAATCTTTAAAAAAAAAAAAATAAAAACTTTCTCAGTTTTTCCAAGTGTATATATCTGATCAGGTTTACCACTTAAAACAAAACTAAAGAAAACAAAAACAAACTTTTACAGTACATTGTAGTTATTTACAAAATCAAGTTTCAAACTCCCTGCAGTTGTCTCACAGTATTCTATCCTTGTCGTGTGTACTATTTCTCTGTGTTTGTAACCTCTCTCTTATTGCAATGGTTTCTATTTCCACATCTATGTTTGTGTATTTTATTCCTCTCAAAGAAGTGTTTTGGTATTGTCTTACTTTATCATGTATCTATTTTTTAACTTTATCAATCCCTTTGTTTTATGATTTTTTCCTAGCTTCTTATATTTTATACTTCATCCTTGTTCTTCATTGTTTGTTGTAAAAGCACTTGATGTCATTTCTTCTGAGTACAGCTTTGGCAACATCTGTCAAGTCCAGATATGTAGTAGTATGATTACCATCGTGATGTAACTTAATATCTTAACATATATGTATACAAACATGCATGTATTTTTATGTATATACAGACATAGGAAATATTTATATTCTCTTCGATTTAAAAAATCTCTTTAGGAAAACTTATTTTGTTTCCAGATGGTTCTATTTGTGATAGTGTGAATGTGTTTATGCTTTATTAGTCTCTAATTTTATTGTACTTCAGCCAAAGAACATGGGGCATGTGATTTATAATTTGGTAGATTTATTATAAAAATAATCCAAGATCTAAAATCCAATTTTCTGTGCAAAAGTTTAACACACACACATCCACACACATGTATATACACACTAGTAGTGTGTATTTTCTAGATAGTTGTGGTATACTAAGTCAGAGTTATTCATTTTGAAATTCAGTTTTTCCAATTTACATTTTGCCTGCTTTATCTGTCAAAGACCAAAAGAGAAACTTCAAAGTTTCATACTAAAATTGAAGTCTTGTCAAAATTTGTCTTTGGTTCTAACTTGTTTTATAATCACAAACTATGTTATTTGTCATATATTTACAGCTAATATTTAGCCATTTTATATTTTATCTAAATTCAGTTTTCTTTGTTATGTAATAGTAACCCTTCTTTTAATTTAAATTTATCCAATATGTATTTGCCCACTCCCTGTAAAATACCACTTCATTATTGTAGTGTACTTGTCAGATATCTAACAAATACTTGAATTTTTGTGTGTGCGTGTGATATTTTTGTGTGGTTTTTGTTTTGTTTTGTTTTTACCCAGCCCAGACACTTTAGCTTTTGTTAAAGGAGTTTATAAATTCCACAGAGAGGCCAGAACAGACGAAGGGTAAGAGTCTCCTCATTTGAAAATGGGCACCGGGGATTTCTGGACTGCTGGGCTTTTCAAAAACATGAGGCAGTAAATTCTACACTTTGGCTTAAACAAATCTTAACTGTGTTTGTGAACTTGGAGTCACATTTGTCTCACTTGCACTCCAGATTGTTCTGACTAATGAAGTCTTACTTCTACCCCCTTGTACTGAACTTCTGGCTCTTTCTGCTACCTGCCTGTTCCATCTTTTCTTTCCATAGCCTTTGCTTAACTCCAATGTCCCTATTGTTTTCTGTTGTCTGCAGTGGCATAAAAACTTGACTTTTTCTTATTCTGGTAATGGATGCCTATGTATTGTAAAATGTGAACCTCTGTTTCTCTTCCAATGTAATGATTGGTTTTAGAATGAATCACTGATCCTGGCTCATCAAATGAATAGTGTGTACACTGTATTTCCTCTACTACACAATCCGTAATTTCCCCATTTTCCAGAAAAATCTTGACTTTTACAACCAGATTACTAATATTAATTTATTTGTTATATTACACACTTAACATCTGCATTATATCCACTTTAACAGTTGTTTGGCAATCAACTTTCAAGTTTTAATGTGACTTTGGTCACTTCTCTTACAACTGGTTTTGCCCTTATTTGAGCTCATTATTTATATTAGTTTCTCAGGAGGCTAAGAATAATTTTCTATATAGTTTTTTTTTCAGGAAAGATATTCAGATTCTTATTTAATGAATCTTTACAAGTGTGTGATGTTTGTTTTCCTATTTGTATGTCATATTGATTAAGATCATGTTTGTCGACATCTAAGAGAAAAACAAATAAACAATGGCTTTAAACACATTAAAGTTTATTTCCTTCTCACATAAAAGTAAGTCTGGGAGTCAAGACCTGACCTGGAACCTCCATGAATTTTGTTGGTGTTGCTGATTTTACACTCCTCCATCCTGGGAGCATTCATCATACCCATGATCCAAGATGGCTGCCTAAGTGTCAGCCATCAGATCCATTTTCTAAGTGGGAGAATGGAGGAAGAGAGATAGGAGGAAATGGAAGCTTACACAGTTCCACTTACATCTCACTGGACCAATAGGAAGAAAACAGTCAAACAATTGCAAGGAAAACTGAGAACTGTGCCTGACTAAAATCAAAGTGTTAAATGGAAATTTGAAGGTATGTACAAATTCTGTTCACAGAACTGAGCATTATATTTAACAAATATATGAAATGTTGGGATTGCAAAACATTTTTTTCTAAAATCTCTGTCAATATTGCTTCATTGTCATCTTCCCTTTCTTAGAAAAGAATTATCCAGATTTTTCTCTGTGAAAGTAATATCTTGACCTCTTCTTCTCCACAATGGATATTTGTTGAAATTGTCATTTATCTTCAAAATTATAAAATTAAATTAAATTAAATTAAACATATATGTGTATATGTTTTTCTTTTTTTCATTAATTTATTAACATCAAGTAATTCCTTTAAATGTTAAATGATCATAGTCTTCTTTTTCTAAGAAGTTTCTTCTATTATATCTTTGATTTTTCTTTCTTTTCCACTTACTCTCTGGCATTTATATTATAAATATATTGACTTTCTTAGAGCCCTGTCCTCAGCAATTTATCTTTCCTCCCTTTTTGCCCTTATTTACTTCTGTGAGAATTTCTTTATTTTCTAAGCCACTAATTGAGATCATCATTTATAGTACATTTCCTCATTTGTCTGTTTTAAAAATTTTAGTAATGATGATTTTCCTCAGAAACAAGAGTTCTTAATCTCAGATTGTTCCATGTTGAGACATACAGTGTTTCTCAAATTTTTTTGTGAAGAAAAGATAGAAGATCTTTTTGGTGTTTTGTTCTTTTTTTTTTTTTTCCTGTTTCATGAAGTAAGTCCATTTCATAGGGTTACATTTGTAAGGGTTTTTGCAGCACTATTATCTTTTGGACTACTGAGTCTTTTCACTACCTGGCAATTTTTCTTTGTCTGCGTATTCTTAAACAGAAGGCCTATGTTTGCCTAGTAATTTGACTTGTGTTTATTTTCAGAGATTGTGTTTAAGTTTTCATCCCCTGCAAAAGAGGAAGAGAATGTTTATATTTTCTGGGGTTTGATTGTGCTAGACTGGGGATCCAGATGGCCACAAGGCATAAGGAGGGATGTGTTTCTGTTTTTCTAACAGGTCCTGTCCAGTCAATAAAGCAGGTGACTGATTTCTGGCCCACTCTCACCTGTAAGGTGGCCAAGCATTAGCTTTGAATTGCATTTTCAAATGGTAAGGGAAAAAATACTATGAAGCTAAGCCTGTAGCTAAATTCCTTACTACCACAAATGGTGGTTGTTTTTGCTCCATGTTTGTTGTATATCAAGAGAGGTTTGAAAAAATATGCTGTGGCAAGTCACTTGAGTACAAAGAACTTTGACATAGAGTTCTCATCTCCAGATGATCTAACTAGCTAAATCTTGCTTCCAATCATTATCATTCCAAGATTAGATTTTTATGTTTCCTGTTTTTCAGTGAGAAAAGCTACTCACTCACCTACCTAATAGACGTCTCTTTGGGCATCCCACTGCTTGATATTTTCCAACAATTTCTCAAAGTTTCCCAGTCTTTCATGGAAATCTTGTGTTTCCAATGCATTGATAGACAAATTCTTATTTTTAGATGCCTCATATAATTTTAATACTTAGGGAGTGAGAAGAGCTAAATGCATGAGCATAAACAACCATTTTGAAACCAAAATCTAAAAATGAGGTATTTGAGCCAAACCATTGTGTAAAAGCCAATTTTCCAAACTACATATATGGGTTAAATATTTCCAATGTTTACAGTATGTGCTTATGTAGAATTAAAAAAAAACTATTTTGAGAGAAATAAGCTTGTTTTATTTTTTAATGTTGGTAAACCTTATATATCCATGAGTATTATAAAGCTGAAAATATGCCAACTTTATCTAAAAGTCTAATTTAAGAAGTGCTACATTGACAAACGATACTATTCCAGTATTTTGGGCTTTACATAACAGAATCATGTGGTTGATATTTTCCCCATAGTTTATCTAAACTCTCAACTAAATGATACACTAAAAGTATCAACAGTCTGCCAGACATAAGGCCTGTGGGGCAAATTTTCATCTTCAATTAAATTTTAGTAATACTTACTTGACATATTAAATAACTATTTCTATCTGGTTAACTTGATTAATAATTTCATAATATGTTTTTCTTTTTTTTTCTTTCAAGAGAAAAAATACTGAATCTGTGCTCCCAATCTTCTATCACAGGCAACAGTAATATGTCACATGCTCTTTTTTTTTTTAAGATTTTATTTCTTTCTTTCATTTTACTTATTTATTTAACAGAGAGAGAGAGAGCACAATCAGAGTGAGCAGCAGGCAGAGGGACAGGGCAAAGCAGCCTCCCCACCCAGGAGAGAGCCCGATGGTGGGGCTTGATCTTAGGACTCTGGGATCATGACCTGAGCTGTAGCAGATGCTTATCCAACTAAATCACCCAGGTGTCTCTATAATATGTCACATGCTGTACAGAGGTAATGTCAACCTGCCTGTCCTCTCTGTAGTCTGCTAAAATTTGCTAAATATGACCACCTATCTGCAGTCATTGTGTAGATTCATCTGGTTCTAGTTAGCAACAAGTGATGGGATTCTTTACTCTGGAACTTTAAAAAGGTTAAAAGTGGGCACCTGGGTGGCTCAGTGGGTTAAAGCCTCTGCTTTCCGCTCAGGTCATGATCTCAGGGTCCTGGGATCGAGGCCCACATCAGGCTCCCTGCTCAGCGGGGAGCCCGCTTCCCCCTCTCTCTCTGCCTGCCTCTCTGCCTCCTTGTGATCTCTCTCCCTCTGTGAAATAAATAAATAAATAAAATCTTTAAAAAATAAAAAGTAAAAAAATAAAAATAAAAAGATTAAAAGTTATTTTAAAAAATTCATTGTGGAAACTTAATTCATATTTTAAAAAGAACTACATGAAATTTGCTAAATTGTTAACCTAAAGTAAAAATAAACACAAAGGATGTGGTATACAATTTAATTATGATGCCTTTCTCCCTTTATTGGTAATAGTAACAATGATGATGGTGGTGATGATGATGATGGTGGTGGTGGTGGTGGTGGTGATGATAGACGTTGCTACAGTTCCCCCTGTGTATTTTTTTTTTATCCAACATCCATTCAACCCTATATCCATGAATAGGTCTGGGTTTTTGTTTGAGCACTCTGTTCTATTTTATGCTTGTGCCTCCCTGCCCTACTCTTACTCTACTTCTTAGACCCAGAAGTGCAGGTTGCATGGCCAAAGTTGAGGCCACAGAACAAAATGCTGGTCCTGTGATTTTTGTAGGGATGGCTGTCGATGTAAGTTGGCCAAATTGCAGAGAATCTAGGGGTTCTGCAGGAGCTCCTAGGAAGAAGGTGACCCTCCTCCCAATGAATCCAGGATGCTTGGGACTGCAGACATATCTGGACATGGCAAGGAGGAAGCTTGCAGGACAATGGAACCAGACAGGAGAAAATAAAGCCAAGAGATGGGGAAAAAACAAGTTTGAGTGACATCAAACTTGAACTTAAGCTTCAAACCAAGTCTTTCTTGGGCTCTACCTGCCCCAGGACTTCTCAATTTGTTTTCCTGGTCATCTCTTTCTTTTTCCCACCTTGCTCACTCCTCTGCAGCTCCTGACTTGCTCTGAAGAGGCCAAACTGACTCTCACTCAGTTCATTGCATTTGCTGTTCCCTCTGTTTAAAAGGCAGCTCCCCAGACCCCTAGCTATTCTCATCACTCCCCTCTTCACTTTCTTCTGGCCTGTACTCAAATATCAACTCCTCAGAGAAGTCCTACTTGTCATTCTCCCCACCCTTCCTCTGCCTGTTTCCTCACAGAATTCAACCACATCTGCCATTATATATGATAGCTGCTTCCTTTTTTTTTTTTAAGTTTATTTATTTAAGCAATCTCTACACCAAACGTGGAGCTCAAACTAATGACACAGAGATCAAGATCCACATGCTCTATGGACCAAACCATTCAGGCACCCCAGATATCTGGTTCTCTTGTGTCCCTTCTCCAAATTTTCTGCAAGTGTCTGAGTGTCACACGACCAGTAGATTTGCCTGTTTCTTCATTGCTGCTGCCCGACATTGAGAACATGCTTATTGCATAGTGCGCACTCAGCAACTGTTTTTTGAATGGAGGAATAAATGAATCAATAAATCCCATTGCTGTTGTTATTTTGGCTTCATCCAAGAGTACATTTCTGTCATAACCAAAGCATTGTAACAATTAGAATATTATTACACGAGTTTTCATGATACAGAAATTAAGCCTTAATGGTTAAGTGAAAAGTAAATGGAGCAAAAGATTTAAAGGTCATATTCACCCTCACTCCAGAGCTATTAAAAGCTAGTCTCCACTGCTTTCAAAATTGTTAAGTTCAGTCAGGAGGGCTTAAAAAGCGTTTGTCTCCTGATTATGTTCATGTTTTCTTCTTCTAATGGATAATACTTTAAAAAAAATCTCATGTTTTATATTCAGCGATGAAAACTAATAGCTAATAAACTCTTGCCAAGCATAGCTTCTGTTAGAACTATGCTTTAGTAAATAGAATTATTGGACTGCTATACTTTGAAAATTCATAGTAAGTTATATGCATACTTAGTAGGAGCATAGATTCAGATTTTGCCTGAGACAGTCCTGATTTATTCCTGTTGATGTTCTAGCATAACAACGAATGGCACCCCCTTTTCCTCTCTCAAAGCATCCTAATTATAAATATATATGAAATGTAGGTTTTATTATCTAATATATATTATATATATAATGTATTAGATACTAGATACGTACTTTTCTCCCTAGGATTACTGTAACCTTCTGAACTACCTATTGGTATGGCTCCTGAATGTCTGGAATTGTCTTTCTGTCTCATTCATACAACAGAAATATACTGTTTCTGAAGCATGCCAACAATTCCTACAGATAGAGCATTCATAGTTGAATAGGCAAGTGTGTGAATAAATAATGGCAGTGCACATGAAAAGGACTGTGAGGGAAGAGGAAGCTAGATCTCAAACTTGCTCACTTTTTTTCCATTTCTACAGCTGGCATTCTCTTCTGTACCACCGGCATCTTTTACTGGGACCATTGCCATAAATTCCTAAGTAAGTTCTCCACTTCCCTTCTTCTCCCCCTCCTGTTAGCACACTGCACCAAGATGGGCATTTGTTTATTTTTTAAAGATTTATTTATTTATTTGGCACAGAGAGAGAGAGAGAGAGAGAGAGAGAGAGAGAGAGAGAAGAGAGAGAGAGAGAAAATAAGCAGGGAGCAGCAGGTAGAGGCAGAGGGAGAAGCAGACCCCTGGCTGAGCAGGGAGCCCAATATGGGGCTCAACCCCAGGACCCTGGGGTCATGACCCGAGCCAAAGGCAGACTTAACCAACTGAGCCACCCTGGCGCTCCGAAGATGAGCATTTAAAACACAAACTTGATCTCATCCTCCTGTTGTGAAGACGAAAAGGGTGTCTAAGTCCTGGTGCTCTAGACAAGAGAACCTAGGGCAAAAACTTAGGCATTAAGGCTATACTGAGGCGTTCAATGCCAGGGAAGCCATGGTGAAGGACAACAGTAGTGAAGCAAGAAAGGAGAGAGCAGGAAAGGAGGGAGTGTGTACCTGACTTCTGGCCAGTCCCAGGCATCATGTTCTGTGACTGCTCAGTCTCGTGGGACCATCTTCCAAGAGGTCTTGTGAACTATTGTATCTCAGGACAGCCTGTGAATAGTGGGTTGGAGAAGGGAGAAAGTCTTTATCCTTTGGCTCCTTCTGTTGGTCCAAGTTTTGTTCTTCAGCACTTCATCTTCCCCACATTTCCAGGTTAGGCAAGTATGGGAGCTGTGTGGGTTTTGAAACAGATCTCAGCAGACCCAGAGAGAGAATTCCTGGAGCTAGTGTGGAAAAATGGAACAACCAGGCATGAGGTAAGTGCGGCCCACTCTGCGCCAGAGACATTGATTTTATGGAGACCAGGAGAGGAAGGTGCAGCCAAGAGTCTCCTTGGAGACAATGAGACTGAGAATGTTTGAGACGGTTCAAAAGAAGTGTCTGAAAGACTAAGTCGAAACTGGGTGTCTGGAAACTGTAAGCACCTGGTGAATGTTCCTGGTCTGTTCTTTATAATTAGTGTGGATGAAACATTTAAAACAAGTGAGTGATGGTTGTGAATAATTATCAATCCCACTCAGTAGACATATGGAGATTTCTTGTACTCATTGGTTTTGATTGAGTATAGAGTTTGTGCAAGACAGTACCTGAGACCAGTGAATGTAGTGGTGAACAATTAGATGTGGCTTCTATTTTCATGAGATGACAGAGTCAAACATGAATCAAATAAATGACTATGAATTGAACCATGCCTGTGCTGGAGAAATATAAGGCTCTCTACCAGCATATAAAAGAAGGATATGGCCCAGTCTTGGGAGGGGTGGTCAAGAAGGTCAGAGAAGGGATGCCAGGGTGGTTCATTTGGTTAAGCATCTGCCTTCTGCTCAAGTCATGATCCCAGGGTCCTGGGATTGAGCCCTGCATCGGGTTCCTTGTTCAGAAGGGAGCCTGCTTCTCCCTCTGCCTGCTGCTCCCCTGCTTGTACTCTCTCTCTCTGTCAAAAAATAAAATCTTTTTTTTTTAATTTATTTGACAGAGAGAGAGGGAGAGAGAGATCACAAGTAGGCAGAGAGGCAGGCAGAAAGAGAGGAGTGAGCCGGCTCCTGCTGAGCAGAGAGCCTGATGCGGGACTTGTTTCCAGGACCCTGAGATCATGACCTGAGCCAAAGGCAGAGGCTTTAACCCACGGAGCCACCCAGGCGCCCCAAAAAATAAAATCTTTAAAAAATAAAGAAGAAAAAAAGGTCAGAGAAGACACAGTTTAGTCAAGAAGAAGAGGAGGAATGAAAGTGCATTGTGAGCAGGAGTGATGTCATGGGTGTGATGGGTTAATTATATGTGTCAATATGGCCAGGCCATGGCACCCAGTTTTTGGCCAAACAGGAGTCTAGATGTGACTGTGAAGGCATTTCTAGATGAGATTCACATTTAAATGAGTGAACTTTGAGTCAAGTAGATTATCTTACAACATGGATGGGCTTCATCCGCTTGGTTGAAGGCTTCATAGAATAGACTGAGGTCTCTTGAGAAGGAATTCTGCCTTCACAAGGCCTTTACAGTGGAGGCTGCAACATGAACTCTTGCCTGGGTCTCCAGCCTGCTGGCAGGCCTTGCAGATTGCAGACTTTCCAAACCCCACAAACTTGTGAGCCAATTCTTTCAAATAAAGTGTGCTCTTCATCTCTCTCTCTCTCTCTCTCTCTTTCTCTCTCTCCATATGTTCCTACACAGACATACTGTTCTATTTCTCTGGAAACCTCTGGGTGATACAACATGCAAAGGCCCTGAAGCTACCAGAGAGTATGAATTCTTCAGGGCTCTGAGAAAAGGCCACCATGGTAGTGAGGGGTAGGTGGTATGAGTTGAGTGTGGAGAGGGAGGCAGGAGCCAGGACCATGAGGCAGATAGGGTGGATCTTTGTTGTGAGTGCAGTGGAAAGCCATTTAATGATTTTATTTCAGCTAGATTGGAGACATTTTACTCTGAAATCTGGAGACCTACCTAATAATATGGATAGAGAGTATATAACCCCGAATTAGGGTAGAGGGAGAGAGAACAATGAACATAGCCTCAACTGTTCCTTTTGTGTTTATCCTGTAGATGCAGCTCTGCCAGGATACTGCAAAATGCCCACAGAAGTTGCTAGTGAATTCCTCAATTCTGGGGCAAAAAAAATCCCCCTGCCTACTCTGCATCTTCAGGAATGGGAAAGGTTTGTAGATGATGACAACTTCTTACAAGCCACGGAAGTAAGCTGCATTTAAATTCATGTTTCCAATTATTTTTCTTGTATTTTATTTAATTTTTTAGGCATAAAAAAGTTTAATATTTTCCTTAAAACTTTTCAGACATCTTACAAAAACCCTGGGATCTTTCTCTAGATGTGCCCTGAAATCAGTGTAAGTTAAAAGTGGTACTAGTGTACTCTACTCTTGAGTTTCTTTCCCTTTTCCTCTTGACTTGGTCTGCTCAGAGCATGGTTGCAAGTTTCTGTAAAAATCAAAGCTTGTGATTAATGCTTAAATAGGTATAATTACCAATGAAATTAGAAAACAGCCAACTTTTAATTTTCTAGGTATGTGGGGTCTTATGCTGAGAAAGTCACCAGTTCTTAATAAAGTCTTCAAACCTGCCCTGCAACCTATCATATGTTTCTAATACCCTTACTTTCTCCCCTAAAATCACAATATTTTATATCTTCTTGTTACCCTGAAATCTCACATCTCCTCTCCTCAGCAACCCCCTCCCCAACCCAGCTCCCCATCAAAAACTACCTCTCATGCTTTATGGTGGAAACAAAAGCAACTGGAAAGGAACCTCTTCCCATGATCCTGTAAACTATCAGCTTTCCCCACCCCACCCTTCCTCTTCCCTCCAATTTTAATGAAGGAAATGTTCCTTCATCATTCCAAGTGTAAGCCATCAAATGTTCAGGTTCCCATCAACTTTTCTGTTGTCTTCTCTAAGATTCTGTCTCTTTGGTTATCCCTCTACTTCTTGTACATTTAACTTCTCCCTCTCCGCTGGGTTATCTACCCGCATGAAAACAACACTTGTTGATTCCCATGAAGGATCGAAAGGAAGAAGGGGGAGGAGGCAGTCTCCTGTCTCCTGTTTCAGTTCTTTCTCCAGCCACCACCTCTTCTTTACTCTCTCCCTCTTCGTATAATAACAGTCCTTATATTTATGATGCAATCTCTCCATACCTAGAGTAACAATGAAATTCATTCACTCTTGAACCAGTCATCAAATATGTACTTTTTGAGAAGCTACTGTTGTTTTCAGACATGCTTTAAGAGAACAAGTGATTAAGACTCTTTTAAAATCTTAAAATGGAAGATGGCATGTGTGATAAAGTGTGTGGTTGGACCACTTTTGTAGTTTGGTATTAGAAAGTCCAGTAGCCTGCAGATATTAAAACACGGCCCCCAATATCAGGTTCTTCTTAAATCAATACTGTAGGTTCCAGCTGCCTTACTCCTTTGTCCTGTTTCTCAAAGGTGAAGAGGACTGCTAACCTTTGGTTCTTTCAGAGAATCCCAAATGCCTGAAATCTCCCCATTATCACCAAGTCTTAGGAAATAACTTTTTTAGGCTCTGACTATCCTACAAATAGCTAGTCAGCTGTAAGAACTGTATAATAATTCTTACCTGTTTGAGCTCACACTTGGATATTATTTCACTAAAGCGTGAAATCACATCAATGTTTCTAGCTATGAATCTATTAACATAGTCATTTATTTACTTAACATATGTTATTGACTGCTATATTTTGGCCCTGAAGATAGAGCTGAAGATGGACTATTTGTATTTCAGTTACTAGTTATGTGGAACAAAGACAAGTATTTATTCGTGTTTGATGAGAAGCAATGCAGGCGACGGTCATTGAAGGGATGACCAGATCAGGGCAGAAATGTTCTGCAATTGGCTTGAGGAGACCTTGCAGGGTAAGTTAATTTGAGTAGAGAAGGAGTTTTCAAGTGAAAAAGTTAAAGGGATCATAACAACTTCTTAGTTCACTCATTTTGTTAGGTTGACAGACGCAGGTGAAATGATATACAACATGGGTACACGCAGGGAAGGAGTTGTATAACAAAGTCAAGAGAGCAGAGACTGCTCACCGAATACCTCTCAGTAGGTGTCCGTCATTCACATGACAACATTCCGCTCATACCCTGTGCATTAAACTATCTCCTTTCCTAAACAGCACTGCAATTTATGTACTTTCACTATCACTTGCATTTTAACAGATGAGTAAACTGAGACTCAATTTGAATAAATAAATTCCCCAAGTTTCCAATAGAATAAGATGGTGGAGCCAAGATTCCAACTGAGACAATTGGATATCAACCCTGAGGTCCTACAGCAATCCCAGTGTCTCAGCAGCAGGTAATAGAAGGTAACATCCCATAAGGGGTTCCCAAAGGATGAAAAAAAGTGCAGATAGCACCTCACCATAGCAAGGAGCAGAGCCTGATGAAGAGAGGATGAGCTGAATCCCACAGTCAAATCCCCTGGAGTTGCCTGAAGGAGCTGAGGGAGCTCTGGAAACTCACCGATTTACCTTCCCAGGACACAGTTCTTTGTGACGTGGCTTCAGAGGAGTCTGGCAGTGAAGAAAGTCCCTTCAGCTGGGATTCTCCATAACTATGGGATCAGGGGCCTGCCAACTTTCTATCAGTTTCCGTCTCCAGGTAAAAGCACAATAGTGCTTCACTGGATGTAGAGAAAAGTCCACAAGATGAAATCTTTTAAAAACCTCTTGTATTTCAATGAAATTTCCCAACTTATAAGTTTCAGCTGTTTTTCCAAGTTGAAGTCCAGCTTTCATTCTTTGTAGTTTTTCTTAGGGCTGTAAAGTACACTTGGAAAACAATATCAATATAGTAGTATTATGGGGCAAAATTGCTATTTGCAAGGTTAAAGAAATCTTGTTTGGATCATTTTATTGTCTTGTCACTAAAGCATTAAAACTTTGATGGTATATTTTACTTTAAAATATTCTAGACTTTCCAGTGTTGATGATTCTGTAAACTGAATATGAAATATTCTGATTTATAGATTGGTTAATTTGATATAGGCTGAAAGAACGTATTGAAGAAGAGAAAACTTTACTTCATTTCTTCATTGATTTTTTTAAGTTCTTATTTAAAATGATGTAAGTAATTTTTGCTTTTCAACAGCAGTTTAATGTTAATTTTTCTGATCTCAAATGCAGTTCGGAAAGCCCCTTGATCACAGCTATGACTAACTTATTTTTAATTGCATTCTGATATTGCTTAACTTCCTCTAAATTTTGGCAGTTTTCTACCATACAATGCAGCAATCTTTTCGTGAGAAAAAAATATTTACTCTAAAGTGAAAACAGGTTTCTCTGTGGGTGTTCTAATATATTTGTCACTTTCCAGTTCTAGAATATTTTGGCATTGAAAGTATCTGTTTGACCTTTATAGAAGTTTTTGAAATAGTATTGGGTTTGAGTGCTGTTTCTCAACATCTTCAAGTTAAACCTTGTTTAAAACTTTGCTTTCTGCAAATACTAACACAAAGAAACAGCATCAAGTTCAACTGAAAATGCATATTAAGACTGTGAATGTATTTATGCAGGTTGCTAGCTTAGATATGGAAATATCATGAAGGGGCAAAGAAGACTATGAGTGAATATGTAGATTAGATATCGATATGTCTATTCTTAAAATGAGGAGTTTCAGACACAGAGAGGTTAAGTGAAATGTCCAAGGTCACACAGCTGAGGCTAAATAAAGCCTACTGTTTGAGCCCAGCACGCATGCTCATTCCACACTGCACCACACTGACTTGTTATGTTTTGGCATTTCTGAGTGAATTCCATCCATTGAGAGGGATATGAGGAGAAAAATTGGACATAAAACAGCGATGAAAGATTTCTGTGGCTTTGAAACAATGAACAAAGTATGCATGAGTCAGCCATTTTCTACCTCCTCCCACCCAGCTTGGAAAATCTGGTCAGACAACAAAGTATTTCTTTTTGTTGTTCCAGTAATTCTGCAAATTGTTCTAAGAAAAAAGAAAAGGACAAATAGAAAATATGTTAGAGACTTGATCTCTCATCTCAAACAATATACAGTATAGATAGGAGGAAAATATGCATAAAAATAAGGAAAGAATGAGTTTATAAAGTCATGCATCTATTCGTAAGAACAAATAATCTTGCAAATAAGCACCACAGTGCTAGGCATAGGAATGGAAATGAAAGTAGACTTTTATTACAATCAGATGTACTACTTGTGAACGGCTACTTGAAATTTATTAACAAATTTCAAAAAGAAAAGAAATAAGAATAGGTGAGAGGAAGAAGAGAGGATAATTTAAATGTTCAAGGCGTGATGTGATCACACCTTGGGGAAAACCACAGAGAAGTCAAGAGTGGAAACATTTGGCATTGGTAAAAGTCATTGAATTCTGGACTTAAAAGTTTAAATGTGGTGATGTAGTCTTCAAAAATAGTGCATTAATTAAAAGATGCCTTAAGATTTAGTCCTTTTGGTTGCCCCAAATGCAAAATGTCCCAAGACAGACCCATAACCTTCTATCCTTTGAGGCTGTAAGCCAGGCACCTGAGTCCTCCACAGCGGTTCCCTCTTTCTCTTCCCCCCCTCCCTGAGGCAACTCAGTCCAAGTCCCGGCCACTTTACTTCCTATATATTTCTTCAAACTATCCACTTCTCTCCGTCTCCATCCCCACAATCCTAACCTCACACAAGCTCCCATTATCCTTCTCCTGAATTATTTTATTGAAACAGCCTCATGTGTGTGCTATCAGCCAGTCAGGCCCCTCTGCAAGCCAATATTTCATCACATTAAATCTAACAATGACCAGCAGCTCGCAACTACCATAAATGTCCTATGAAGTCCTTTATCAGCTGTTCTGATCTATCTCTTCAGACTTACCTTCCTCTCTTTGCCCTAGACTCGCTGACCTTCCATCTCTATTTGCGCTCATCCTGATTTCCTCTCAACACATGGCCTGAGTTTGTAATGTTCTCTCCTTTTGGAAAAGGTTAATATGAACTCATCTTTGGCTTTCCTCTTTAACAGCACATCCCATGGCATCCTCCCCTCGACTACGTCAGATCCCTGTTTTAAGCTCTTTGACCCCTCTGACCTCTTCCTCGAACCACTTACCACCATTGCTATAAGGTACCCTCTTTAATTCTTAAAGCAACTCCAGGAAGGAGCTTTCATTATTTTTATATTCTATCCATGAGAAAACTGAAGAACAAGGAGGCTACTTAAACAGTTCAAGCTTATAGACATAATAAGTGATAGAACCAGGATACAGAGTTAAGCAATGTGACTTCCAAGGCTGTGTTCTCCATGCTATAGTTGCTTCTGTATATTTGTCAAATGGATGAGTGGACAGATAGCTGAGTAGGCAAATGAGTTCATGTCAGCAGAGGCTTTGGGGATATTTGAAAGGCAAAAAAGGGGCGCCTGGGTGGCTCAGTGGGTTAAAGCCTCTGCCTTCGGCTCAGGTCATGATCTCAGGGTCCTGGGATCGAGGCCCGCATCAGGCTCCCTGCTCGGCGGGGAGCCTGCTTCCTCCTCTCTCTCTGCCTCTCTGCCTACTTGTGATCTTTCTCTCTCTTTCTGTCAAATAAATAAATAAAATCTTAAAAAAAATAAAAATAAAAATAAAGAAAGACAAAAAAGGAGGAGGAAAGTCTATCTACAGAGTTGAAGTAGCAATTGGATGTTTTGATCATGGCTGAGATTGGTAATGGAAAAATATCTGAAGAGCCCATCTAGAAGGCAGTGAGAAAACCATGTGTGATGGTTGAGGTGTTGGGGTCAGCACTGAAAAAGAAGTTGACACCAATTCTAAGAGCATGACCAATGGAATTGAGAACATAATGCTGAGAATCTTTTGTAAATGCTGTGGGATCCCTCAGTGTCAAAGATTTTTGTCTATTATAGTCTCCACATAAGTTTCACAAACTTTTTCACATCATCCCCTTCCATGACTAGAAATGTAGATTGTAATTTTTAAATCCCTCTAGAACATACCATTTTCATATCTTATTATTGGGCCAATATAATATGGCTCTCTTGAGTGGACTTCATTTGTGCTAGTTTATGACAGCTAGCTATTTGTTAATCATTGAGAGAATAGCAATTTTATTTCGTTTCTGATTACTTGAAATAAAGATCAGGGTTACCAGTTACACAGAATACAGATTTAGAAGCCAATTGCTATAAAGTTAAACGTGCTTCCCCTTTTCAATTATTAGGAGTTTTGCAATGATTTCGACATAACTTTTTTTTTCCTGGAAATTTCTTTTAGTAACACATTTTCAAAACATTATTTGCCTTTTGAGAGATTTTGCTAACACAAGAGCCAGCATGTTTAAATAATAATAATAATAGAAATTATATAGAATATAAAAAAGTAGAACCTCTCTAAGAAATAGTCATGACAAAGCAAAACTTTTCAGAAGGTCCACTTACAAGATTCTATAAGGCTTGTCTTAGAGCTTGAGTTATAAGTATGCACTTGTTCTCTAAGAAATAAGAGTAACTGCATAAAGACAAGCATGAAATGGTTTCAGTTGAACACTGAGGACAGAGTTAGGAAGCTGCCGCCTGCATCTTGCAGAATCAGACAGTATGGATTTGTTTTTTCTTCTTTTTTTTTTTTTAAGAGCTATGACAATGAAAATTTCCATGACATCGATGGTTTCTCAAATAAGATTTAACACCTAGGCTCTCTCTACTCTCTAGTCTATGGGTTTTGGGTTTGTTTTTTGTTTTTTGTTTTTTTGTGTGTTTTTTGGTGGGGAATGATCTTGAAAAACATTTTTGGAAAAAAGCTTCTTGTAATACATTTGTTTGTTTGGTGTTTGCTGTTATTGTTTCGTTTTGGTAGGTCATGATGGAAGAGAAAAGAATGAGTGTGCATTGTTGCAGGTATAAATTAACAGGCAGCAGTATGAACTCTGCAGCCCTGTTACTAGTTTGTAGCTATGCAACCTTGAAAAAGTTACTTCATCCCACCCCATCTCCATCTCCCTGTAGAGAGAAGGGATAAGAGGAATAGTGGCCACATGGAGTTGTTGTGGGGTTTAAATAGACAGTTAGAGTAGTTGGAGGAGTTCTTGGCATATAACAAGGACACAATCAAGGTTAACTCTTATCAATATTAAATGTTAACTTTAATACACCGGTCATTTATTCAAAGTCCTTAATGACATTCCATATTCTTCAGATCAAACCAAAACTTTATTTCAAGGAAATCTATAGTTAGTTCCTATCTTTCCCATTATGCTCTACCAATATAATCCATCTGCCCTAACAAGGCCTTTTTTCACTGACCTATGAAAACCTCAAACTCATTCCTTTTAGTATAGCTCTTTAAAAATTTTCCTTATGTATTAATATTCCCTTATTGAATTCATTATTAAATCTATTCATTTATTCATGCATTAATTAATACTCCTATTAATGGACACAAGGATTATGCCTACTTCTTTTTTATTTTACTAATGATATGGTACACCCACTTATAGGTATATTAACATTTAAATCCCAATTTGGTTATTGTATAATTTTCCAAATAATAATAATAATTTGAAGTTTATCTGAAAGTTTAAAGAGTAGAAACTATTTTGAATTATTTGATTAAGAAAAGGAATGTCTCCCTTCCCCCACGACACCCCACCCTGCCTCTCAAATTCCTCATAAAAGAGAGATAATGATAATTATCTTTCTCTGATTGAGTTATTTCGCTTAGCATAATACCTTCTAGTTCTATCCACATCCTTGCATGATTTTGTTTTTTTTGTTGGGAGGGAAGGGTAAAAAATGAAACAAGATGGGACCGGGGAGGGAGACAAACCATAAGAGACTCTTAATCTCAGGAAACAAACTGAGGGTTGCTGGGGGGTGAGAGGGAAGGGATAGGGTGTCTGGGTTATGGACATTGGGGAGGGTATGTGCTATGTTGAGTGCTGTGAATTGTGTAAGACTGATGATTCATAGACCTGTACCCCTGAAGCAAATAATACATTATATGTTAATAAAATAAAAGGAAAAAAAAAGAAGAAGTAAAAGGAAAACAACCTACAACCAGGAATATTCTACCTGGCAATGTTATCCTTGTCCTGTGTGGGCTCAGTGCAGAGTCTGCTTAAGACTCTCTCTCTCCCTCTCTCTTTGCGCCTCCCCCACTCCACAGAAATGCTCTCTCTCTAAAATAAATAAATAAAATCTTTTAAAAAAATAAAAGGAGTGTCAATTTACCTCCTGGATATTAAAATGCCTAGTGAAGTTATAATGTTCCAAAAAGTACAGTACTACATAAGAACTAAATTTGGATCAGTGAAACAAAATAGATACAGACATTCTCATCAAAAAGCACACCAATGACAAACTGTGGAGTAGGAAACGTTGGACACAAGAAGGACACATATGGGGCACCGGGGTGGTTCAATTGTTTAAGCATCTGACTCTTGATTCCAACTCAGGTCATAACCTCAATGTGGTGAGAGCAAGACCCACATCGGTCTCCCTGGTCAGCAGGGAGTCTCCTTGAGCTCCTCTCCCTTCCCTCTGTCCCGATACCCCAATGTGCTCTCTTTAAAAAAAAAAAAGAAAGAAAGAAAAAGAATGACACATAAAAGGTGAATATTCTTATGTATTTTTAAAAAAAAAAACCCTAAAAGACTAATAAGAAAAATCAAACACTAAATAGAAATTTTAAACATTAGAATATATCAAATTGACATATTTTTCATAGTAAAGCTATTTTCATGTATTGACAGTAGCAATAAATTCAGATTAAGAAAAAAAACTCTGAAAAGAAATTTAACATTATTTATCAAAGGTGTCAAAGGATTTATACCTTTTAATGCAATAATCTAATTTCTAGAATGCTAATGTAAGTAAAAATTAAAAATGCAAATTAAGTGTATCTGTAAGTATGTACATTGTATTGTTATTTAAACAGTAAAAAAGAAAGCCACAAACCTTGGTCTGTCAATAGGGTAAGATTAATTAATTAGTATAGGGATTTTGTTTTCAAGTAATAACTCAAGATAGGAAAACATGCTTGCAAAATAGCATTGCAAGACAAAAGCCAGTGAACTTATGAAATATGACAGCTTAAATGCCAGCTTCAAACCCTAAGGTGCTTTCTCAAGAAGCCCGAAAAAAGGACCAGAGACAGTAAAGGTGTAGGACATTTTAATCAGCAGTGAAACAAAGAAACACCATCAGACACACATGTCAAGGAATCCTGACTAGTATATTACAGATGGAGACAGATTGAAAGACAAACTCATACTTCTCTGTCCAAGAAAAGGATGCAGAACACCAGGAAGTATTAAAAAATTCTGGCATAACATCATAACCATCCCTATTTCAGAGACAAAGTTTACAGTCAGGAGTTTCCTGCATGAGTAATGAGGACCTCTACTTGAGGTTCTTTTATTTGCAGTGGATTAAATATAATCGGATGCAGTATCTGCGGCCTTTGTGAGATATTTGGGGAAAGAATCCTGTGGGCTTCACTTGTCTCCTGACTCATCTCTCAGCAGAAGACTAGCCTAGATAGAGTACATGAAAATGGACAAACTGTTTGTCTTCTGTACGTCTTCATTTCCTCATCCTTAAAATGGGAATAATAGAAGCACCTGGATGGCTCAGTCCAGGAAGCTGCTGACTTTGGTTCCGGTCATGATCTCAGGGTCCTGGGATGGAGCCCCACATTGAGCCCCACATCGGGCTCCCCACTTAACATGGAGTCTGTTCCCTCTCCGTCTGTCCCTCCCCCTACTCATTTTCTCTCTGTCTCTCTCATGGTTGGATAGATAGATAGATAGATAGATAGATAGATAGATAGATAGATAGATCTTTTTTTTAAATGGGAATAATAATAGTGGAAACATCACAGTGTGGTAAGGATGGAATAAGATACTGCTAAGCAAACTCACACATACAGGAATATTTCACTAGGTCTGGAAGATCATTAGGATTATAACTAAAAATCTGCTAGTGTGAATTTTAAAGGTGTAGCAGTCTGTTAGAGAGATGGTGTCCTGGCCAGGCCCTCCAGAAGACGGATTCCGATAAGGAGATTTCCCTGCACTTGAGAATGCCTAGTGGGGAGGTGAGGGCCTTAGGACTGGGACCCAAGGTAGCCTCAACAAGGTGTCAGCCTGTGCCATGCAAGGCTTTGAAGGTAGAGTGGTCCCTCAGAAATCACAGCCCAGACATTGAGTAGAGGGTGTGTTCAGGAAGGGGTCTAACCATGGGGAATGCAGCTTCTTTTGGCCTCGGGCGACTCCTCTGGGAGCCCTGTGCTGAGAGCCTGCCACAACCATTGGTCCCATGAATGGGGGTGCAAGTGTCTCAGTCCTAACAGGAGTCTGGGCTAAGCCCCACAGCAGCCACAGCAGAGATGCTTGGAACACTTCACCCACTGCAGACTGTGATTACAAAGGAGATACTCATGATCACTCCAAAGAGGAGATCTATGGGAAGGAGAGGGGGTTTGCTTTGTTTTGTTTCTCCTAACCTGTTCTGTTGCTTCCAACACAATATACTGTAGACTCTCAATAGGGATCATTCAAACCCAGAAGGCAAGAACTAAAAAAACAAATACAAGCTTCATTTCATTCTTTCCTATAACAGAGATGCAGAAACTGAAAATCGGTGCCCAAATTTGGGCACTCGTACAAAAGTGTCAACAAACTTATGGCAAGAAAACATGCAGGTGCATGCACCCCACCTCCCCCCACACACATACAAACACACACAGTGGCAAGTTTCCTTCTGGAAGTGATAATCTCTGGCCTCCAGGCTCTGTTTTTAGAGGTGCATTTTAACAATGAAACAATGAGGTGTAACAGGTTAAAACACAGGAAAGAGGGCTTCTTATTTGCTTGCTGTCCAAAAGCTGACGTCTTTAGGAAACCAGAGAGGACTCGTAAGAGAGAGATTTCTCCTTGCTCCTTAGAGTAGAAAAAATTCCTTTGGCCTGGGCTGGGGTAGAGGTGCCATGACGTTCAGTGTGATGATAATGCCTTTGGAGAGTTCTGGAGAAAGGGTCTTCCAGGCTGCAGTCAGAGAAGAACTCCATGCAGGGTGGCAAACTCAAGGGAAGGGAGACTTGCTGTGCTCCCTGGCTAGAACCTGAAGAGGAGAAAAACCCCCAGAGCTATGGGATGTCTACACAGTTGGCTTTCACCCATCTCTTTAAGGATTTCCTGGTCCAAAGAAGCAAGAGGAACCAAGTGAATCTCTGCCTCTACATATGGCCGAAGGAATGGAGAAGGGTCCAGATGTGAAAGACCACTCAGACAGACACACTAGGCTTCTCAGTAGCAGCCATCGTGGTCCAAGGAGCAAGTCGCCTGTCAATAAATGTCTGCATGGATGAGAGAGAGATGCTAGGAAGCCAACCCCTCTTCCCTCCACCAAAGGAAGGGAGTGATATTGCCCTATAAGNTTTGTCCTGTAAGGTGTGTAACCTGGATTTAGTTTCAGCATGATAGAAAGAGGAGATAAGTACTCCAGATTGATCAAAATTTAATTCTCACCACCATGACAGAAGTAGATACTTCACCAGTTGTAGAAAAATAAGTTTGGCTTCTGGAACACAGGGATTTATTTGATACATATATAAAGCAAAATTATTAGAAATTTCAGGAGAAATCAATAGTAACCTAGTAGTAGTCTTAACTCATAGATAAGTGGGAGGAAAAAGATAAAAAGCATCTGAATAATATATTAATAAGATTGATTCATACCATTTAAGTTAATTATATAAGCTACAAAATAAACTTTTTTTCAAGCACATAGAGTAAATAAAACATATGAGCCCACTCAAATCAATATGTTGTATACCTGAAACTGAAGTAATATTGTGCATTAACTGTACTGTATTTTTTAAAAGAAAAAGAGACATACAAGCCCCCCAAAATATTATATGCTCCAACAAGAAATTGGATTATTTCTAGTCTCTGGGCTTTAGGCAATAAAAGGTGAAAATAATCACAAAATTGTAGACGACAACAGCAATGTCAAAAATATCCTATAAAACTAGAACATAATGAAAAGAGTAATCAAAATTATATTTATGAAATCTTCAGAAAATTAATGAGGGTAAGAAATACAAAGGACTGAGAATTAGAACAAACTGCATCCATAGGAAACTCTGTTAGCCTAAATTTTTACACTCTATTCCTAAAGGTAAATAAAGGGAACTAAGAACTAAATTCAAAATCATGACAAAGGTACGGGAAAAAACAATTTTAAATTAGAAAGCATGAAAAGATTAATAATATAAATAAATGGGAAATCTCCTTTGAAAATGAAAGAGCCACACGACTAGATAGAAGCATAGAAGGAAAAATAGGAGCCACAAATAAAAAGAAATTGGACATTAAAATATAGGCTTAACCACAGATTTTAGTAAAGTAAAGGAATAAAAGTATTTGAAAGAAATCTATATTTATATTTCTAAAATGTATCTGAAGTGTATGACTTCTTAGAAAATCTGTTGCTAAAATTGACTCAAGAGGGGTAGAAACCCTGTATAAATTAATGACTCGTATCATCTGGGATTGCATTCAGTTATATGTACCAGAAATCCAATAGCATTTGCTTAAACTAACAGGGATTAATAGTTCTCACATTATAAAAGATCGTGCGATGGTCAATGAAATTCAGATGTTGTGTGTCGCCCCCCATTTTCGTGGGCATCTTTTATCCACATGTCAACAAAATGCCCGTTTTGGTGCCAGGACTTTGCCTGTATTCTAGGCTGGGGAGATAGAGAGAGAAGGACAAAAAACAGTTGTCAGGTAATTTTTTTTAAAGATGTTATTTATTTATTTGAGAGAGATAGAGAGACAAAAAGAGAGAGAAAGCACCAGCCAGGGGAGAGGCAGAGAAGCAGACTCCCTGCTGAGCAGGGAGCCTGACATGGGACCCAATCCCAGGACTCTGGGATCATGACCTAAGCGGAAGGCAGATGCTTAACCAACTGAGCCACCCAGGCTCCCGTAAATTTATTTTTTATTAAGAAAATGATAGACTTCCAGAAAGCTCTACCCCTCCACTTACATATCAACCCATAGCTACCCGTAGCTGAAATGGGAGCCCAGAATTTTTATTTTTAGGCTGGACATCTAGGAACCTTGAACAAACACAATCCTCTATAAAAGTGAAAGGGTGGTTGTAAGAGAAGAAAAGGATATTGGGTTTGCAATTAATGGGCCTATGGCACATGAAGGAGATTTTAAAAAGCTGTAAATGTAAAAACAAAACAAAAAGTTTAATTGTATCTCTAGGGCCAGTGGTTTCTCAATGAATTTTTCAAAACTCTATTCCTTCAATATTTAAAGTTTCAGAGCTTAGATAAGGAAAGGAAGTTCCCCAGGTCTGTCTACAAGGCTATTCAAGCACCAAAACCTAACCTGAAAAATTAGAACAAAGTTTTCAAATGCAAACAGGAATAATACAACAAAACAAAGTATAGAACAACAACAAAAAAGTATACCATTTTTATTTCTTAGTATAGATGCAAAACCCCTAAACAAAAATCTAGCAAATTGCATAAATCAGTATACAAAGAGAATAATGTGCCATGAATGACATGCTTTATGTTAGGATTGCAAAGATAATCGGTATTAGGAGTTATATATAGAAACATAGATGGTAGGTAGGTAGATAGATACCATATTCGCAAGTCAAAAAAAAAGACCATTTAGTGATTTCAATACATGACAACAATTAATATAATTTCTTAGTAAAATAAAAAATATTTATTAAACATAATAGGCTATCTTAAAATTATAGGCAGTGGCACACTTAATGATAAATATTATGATTATTTCCATGAGAGAGCAGAAAAGATCAGAATGCCTATTCTCCCCCAAAAGAATATTTCTATCAAAGAAGAACGTGGTTTAGTTATTATTTTGGTAGCTTAGTTATTCTTTTGTTTTGATTTGGGTGAAGGATTGGAATAGAGCATGCAGATCCTAATTTATTCATGATGCAATTATCTTAAGATACCAAGAGAATCAAAGGAAAAATATTAGGAATAATGTTTGAAAAGATGATAGATTGGGAAAATACAAATAGAAATTGTAACAGAGCTCCTGAAAACCAATTTGGAAACATAATGGAAAATACCCATAACAGTTTATAACTATTTTATCTTTCCGGTAACTTGATACTTTAATCATCATCTAGCCACACCAGCTTTATCTGATTAATATTTGTCTAATGTATCATTCGTTACTCTTTCTCTTACAGGTATTCCTACACCTACGGTTAAAGATGTATATATTGTAAACAGCATATTGCTGAAGATACATTGAAGAAGGTAAATGAAGTTAAATTGTAACTTTGTTGAAAGTTTCGTTAAATTGCTCCACCACTAGCAAGAGTGTTCTTTGTCTCTTACTATTTTACTATTTATTATTTACCATTACTGATAAACGTGGATTTATTTTTTCCATCTTAGTTTCTGCTTTGCTCTTTGTTCACTGTGTTCCTCTTTGCTCTTTTCCTTTCTTTTCTTTTGAATTTATTGATTGTTTTTCCTTTCCATCTTTTCTTCTGTTGTGGTTTGGAAGTTATATACACCATTTCTCTTCTCTCAATGGTTCTTAATATTTTTAATTTTATATTTCAGTTAAGAAAGACTAAAGTAAATCAATATATTTATCTTTTCCCTAAACAATTCAAAGGAATTAGACCATCCAATCACACACACACACACACACACACACACTCTTCCATGCATACAAATGTCCCATCTTGATTTTTTTCTAATCCCCTAAACACAGACAGTATTATAACATGTTTATAATTTCCTTTGTTTGCCAACTGTTTTAAAGACTTATTTATTTATTGGGATGCCTGTGTGGCTCAGTTGGTTAAGTGTCTGCCTTCGGCTCAGGTTAAGATCCCAAGTTCTGGGACCAAGCTCCACATCAGAGCCCTTGCTCAGCGGGGAGCCTGCTTCTCCCAGTGCCTGCTGCTCCCTCGGCCGCAAATCTCTCCATTTATTCATAGAACAATTCTAACACCTTAGATCTCCCTAAATCTGATCGTACCTTTTGTTGTCTCTGCTGATTCTTATTCGTGGTGCCTTGTTTCCTATGCGGTATGTGCTCATGTTGCGTCATAAATTCATGTTTTTGGAATATTTATGCCATAATTATTTGAATATAGAATTGGAGGTGTATTCCACCGTGAATGAAACCCAAAGCTCTTTACATTTAATTCTCATTTTGGGTAGTGAAAATATGGTCCCTAAACTAGTTAAAAGGATGTCATGTAGGAAAAACTCAGGGTCAAAGTCATACTATCCTCTAAACTAGAGCCATATCAGAGTCTTTATCTTTAAAGAGTGTTCCCCAGTCACCCCCTTTCCCCACCCCCCCAAACCTCCCACACCCACAAAATAGCTCCTTTACTGAGCTTTTAGAATTCCTTCCTGCTTCAGAGCTCACTGCTCTGGATTAATGCTCAGATTTTGGTTTGTTTTTGTTTTTTCATTTTGTATCTCTCCTCCCTCCTCAGACTTCCCATTCCTTTCTTGACAGATCATCCATGCATCTTTCAGTGTTTCATCTTAAAACATTGTATTGTTCTGTGTTTTTTAGTTGGAAAAGATTTTAGACTGACTGTTTCATTTGTTATATTGTCAGGGTGAGAGTTTGATGCTTAATATCAAAAAACAGTTTTTTTCCTAGGAGAATTCAACCCAGTGAATATCTCAGTATATTAGTTTTTTCACTATGCAATTAATCAAAAAATATTTTAAAGTAAAGATAGATAGTTATACAAATGAAAAAGGCCTTTGTTTTGTTTTCTGTTTGATACTGCTATTGCACACACGTACATACACAAAGGCTAGATGGATTTTCATTAGATTTGTTGAGATGGGCCGTGTTGATTGTAAGTAGGACCATGTGGAAAGAGAAAACAGAGATTTTTAGGGAACCCATAAAAAGTAACAAGAACCCCAATTCCAAAAGGCAACAAACAAATGCACTATTTCTCTTGTTTGGATGGCCAGTCGTGACAGTGATTTATTTGTTTAATGATAGGTGGAATAACTGTTTACCAAATGTTTTCATAATCAAGATAAGCAATCTTTGACAAAAGAACCAATCTAATTTAATGGATGCTATGTAAGTTTTCCCTAAGTTAAAATTAAATATAATTTACCAAATTTGTAAACACAATTCTAAGGAAGCATTATTTCTATCTAACTTTATTTATAATGCTATCTTCATGTGAAGGAGAAAAGCATACATTTTTCTAAGTTGAATCCTTAGAACACTTAACTTTAAATAGAGATAGGAATGTATTTTGGAAAGTAAATTTCCAGCAGGAAACTTTGAGAAAGGTTACACAACGATGTCTTCAATGATTGTTTTGGTGCTACAAAAATTATCTCCTCCTACTACATAGGATTGGCTTGGTCCATGTAAAATTGTCTACTCCACATGTCTGCACAAAGTCTGAAATTTTGACTTTAAACAAAGAATTAGGAAATTTTATTTTCTGAAAAGATTACAAAATTTCTAACTCCCACATTTACAGAAAGTGACCCAAAGTGTTTTGAGGACACATTGTATACCAAGCACTGTGCCAATCAGTTTTAAGGAGGTGAATCTACTTGTTGAAATTTCATGTACACGGTAGCATGATGAACGTGTTACAAACCACTTGCATGATTAGGAACACGGAGCACTATCAAAACTCAGATATACAGTACCAGGCAGACTAGAGGGAGGGAGGTTCTCTGCAATTTCGTATCAATTGATTATGCAGTAAAGCATGAGTGATTTCTGGGGAAATCTTTGTAAAATTATGTAATCCAGCCCCACTTATGGGAGTGAATCACCATTTATACATTGATTCTACCGCTGCATCCTGATGGGAGAAGAGTTCAGCCTTTATTAAGTCAAAGCCCCGTAATGCACCACTGAAATTACATAAAAGAAAGTTGTCAAAATGATCCAAACATGCACAAAGAAAAATTCCAGTGCTTCAAACTTGGCACAAGATACCACACAAATGGAAGAAAGTGTTTGATTCCAAAATATGCCAATTTCTCTTACTGATCAAATATTCAAATGCCAATTTAGTTGACATGAAGAATGAAGTGAAAGTTTGCAATGCAGCAAGGTAATTTTTCTGAAGGGCTCTTACTCTAAAAGTTTAGGCAGTCTAATTTCTACATTCAGAATAAATTTATGATGCCAGCTCTTTTTCACATTGAAGGATAGATATTCCATTGTTGACACTCTGTTTTTTCCTACAGATGATACTTGGTATCATTGCTCATATTCAGCAAACCAGAATTGATCATGAAATTTGAAAAAAATAGAGAGGCATTTACTTTTCAACATTGTAACCAGTTAAAACCCTTTCCTGACTTGATTGCTCAAATATGAGATGTCACTAGGAAATGATGACGGTTCTTAAAGTTGCTGTGCAAGAGCTTACACCTTCACTATTGCAGATTCAGTATGTTTCTCTAGGAAGTAGTCAGTTGTACAAACCCTCCTGTCACTGTTCCATGAATATTTACATTTTTCTCAGTCAGTAGTAACTCAGATGGATTTGATGTTCATTTCTTTCTAAGTTGCTATATATCAGTCTTTCTTTTTGACAGGTAGTTCTTACAATGTAAACTTCTCTCCTGTTTCACTACTCATATCCTATTCATCAGCCTCATACTTAGCTTGACCTTCAAGCATCTCATAAGCTTGTTGCAGAAAGTTTGCATTATTTTGTTGACTTGTACTCAATGATTAATTTATTTATTCTTCAATTTAGTGAGTATTTACTAAGTGGCCACCATAACCAAGGCACTCTTCTAGGTACTGAGAATATAGAATAAAATGAACAAATCAGAAGTCAACTTCCATGAAACTTACATTCTAGTGGAAAGAAATATACTAAAAACAAGTAAGTAAATTTATAGGATGTCCGATTAAAAGTCCTCTAGAGAAAAATAAAGCCAAGACTGAGAGAGTGTGCAGTATGTAGGTAAAAATATGCTTGCTATATGGAAAATAGAGAAACATCAGAAATACGGTGGTATTTGAGCAAAGACTAAAAATAAATGAAGGAATAGGGCATTCAGGTCTCTGTAGAAGAAGGGTCTATATCCACCAGAAATCAAATACAAGAGTCAGAAGGAGGAGTATGCCTGGTATGTTCAAGTGACAGAAAAAAAAAAAAGTACTTAGCCCGAGTAACTTGAATGAAGGATTTTCTACTTACTGAGAGAGGGAAGACTAAAGGGAAGTTGGGTTTGGGGTGGCGGTGGGCACCAGCATTTCAGTTATGGGATTATCTATATTGAGATATCCATTAAACATCCAAATGGAGATCTCAAATATCAAGTTGCATATATCCATCTGGGATTAAGGAAGATNGAGGGAAGACTAAAGGGAAGTTGGGTTTGGGGTGGCGGTGGGCACCAGCATTTCAGTTATGGGATTATCTATATTGAGATATCCATTAAACATCCAAATGGAGATCTCAAATATCAAGTTGCATATATCCATCTGGGATTAAGGAAGATATCTGGTCTATAGATATAGATCTGGGAGGCCTCAATGTGTGTGTGTGTGTGTGTGTGTTTGTGTGTTATAAAGTCATGTCATGAGATTGGATAAATGCACATAATAGGATAGAGAAATGGTCCAAGGGCAAAGCCCTGGAGACTCTACTGTGTAAACAGGATTTCTAACTGGATTACATGTATCCTGGGAATAAACATAAGATTTTCTAAGGATTATTCAGGCTGAGATAGTTTTCAATCTCTATAGTCCTCAACCTGATATAAATAATCATGACTAGAATTGCTTGACTTAACAAATAACGCAAGGGTTATTTTTATTTTCCATCTCCCTTTTCAAAATACTTCACTCCTGTGCACTTCACAAACGATANTTCTATAGTCCTCAACCTGATATAAATAATCATGACTAGAATTGCTTGACTTAACACCCTTCAGTTGACATTATTTTTATTTTCCATCTCCCTTTTCAAAATACTTCACTCCTGTGCACTTCACAAACGATAACCCTTTCACACATCATGAAATCTTAGTTCTATTGCCCCAAGTGTTGATATCTTTGAACTTCAAACAAAGGGAAATTTGTAAGTATTAGTGTCCAACCAAGAACAAGTTTTTATGCATATCAGGTGGTTTCTAATTCTTCTATTGCTACAAAGTTGGAGGAGACTCTTACATAGTTATCGTCTAAAGTAAAGGTTAATTTGTGATGATTGTTCATTCAATTTGGGAGCACATCATTTGAAAGGTGATAAGAGAACCAAGTGATATTTTTATAAGGAAACTTCTCCATCTCTATCTTTGTGAAAGAGGTTACTCAGGGAGTACACATATAACAATGAAGTAAAGGAAAGGACATAAAGAAGCTGAATGATAATACGTAATATTCACTGATGGATACATAAACTCATTAAAAAGGAAGCTCTGTACAAATCATACATAAATTCGAGTGATGATATTGGAGTGGGTAAAAAAAGGCTGTAACTGGGAAAGTGGAGGCTCATATGTTGCAGCAAATGTTCTATTTTGTCTTATGGATGAGGGTTTCATGAGTCTGCATTGTGAAAAATTATGCAGCTGTACATGTTTGTTTTGTGAAATTTTCTTCAGGTGTATTTCACAATAAAATGGCTTAAAATTATACTAGAATAAAATTCCATTATGGGGATGCAATAAAGATAATAGTCTAAGAAAAAAAGATGGTTTATAATTTCTTACTGCTAAAGAAAATCGTGTTCATGTACTTTTTTTATTTTATTTTGTCAGTGATCCAAGATTCATTGTTTATGCACCATACCCAGTGCTCCATGCAATACCTACCCTCCTTAATACCCACCACCAGGCTCACCCATCTCCCCTCCCTTCTTCCCTCCATAACCCTCAGTTTGTTTTTCAGAGTCCACAGTCTCTCATGGTTCATGACCCTATCTGATTTACCCTAATTCACTTTTCCTTTCCTTCTCCTAGAGTCCTCCATGTTATTCCTTATGCTTCACAAGTAAACGAAACCATATGATAATTGACTTTCTCTGCTTGACTTATTTCACTCAGCATAATCTCCTCCAGTCCCATCCATGTTGATACAAAAGTTGGGTATTCATCCTTTCTGATGGCTGTGTAATATTCCATTGTATATATCGACCACATCTTCTGTCTCCATTCATCTGTTGAAGGACACCTGGGCTCTTTCCACAGTTTGGAGATTGTGGACATTGCTGCTATGAACACTGGGGTACATATGGGCCTTCTTTTCACTACATCTGTACCTTTGGGGTAAATACCCAGTAGTGCAATTGCAGGGTCATAGGGTAGCTCTGTTTTTAATTTTTTGAGGAATCTCCACACTGTTTTCCAAAGTGGCTGCACCAACTTGCATTCCCACCAACAGTGTAAGAGGGTTCCCCTTTCTCCACATCCTCTCCAACAGTTGTTTCCTGTCCTGTTAATTTTGGCCATTCTAACTGTTATAAGGTGGTATCTCTGTGTGGTTTTGATTTGAGTTTCCCCGATGGCTAGTGTTGATGAGCATTTTTTCATGTGTCTATCAGCCATTTATATGTCTTCCTTGGNGTTATAAGGTGGTATCTCTGTGTGGTTTTGATTTGAGTTTCCCTGATGGCTAGTGTTGATGAGCATTTTTTCATGTGTCTATCAGCCATTTATATGTCTTCCTTGGAAAAGTGTTCATGTCTTCTGCCCATTTTTGTTCATGTACTTTATTAAAAAATAATTTATTTTTGAAGTATAATTAACATGCAGTGTTATATTAGTTTTTAGTGTAAAATATAATAATTTCAGAATTTTATACATTTCTCAGTGCTCATCAAAATAAATGTACTCTTGATTCCCTTTATTTATTATACTCTCCCCCCATCCGCCTACCCTCTGGCAACAACAAGTTTTTTCCTCTGTATTTAAGAGTCTTTTTTTTTCTTTTTTCTTTGTTTTCCATTTGTTTTGTTCCTTAAATTCCCTGTATGAGTGAAATCACAGGGTATTTGTCTTTCATTGACTGCCTTATTTCATTTAGCATTATACCTATAGGTCCATCCAGTTTGTTGCAAAGGACAAAATTTCCTTTCTTTTTATAGCTGAGTAATTAAATGTATATATGATTATATATCAAGCAAATATCAAGTTTCTTATGTCCATCTGGAGTTGAGGGAGATGTCTGGGCTGGAGATATATATCACATCTCCCTTATCCATTCATCTATTGAAGGATACTTGGGTTGCTTCCATAACTTGGCTATTGTAAATAACACTGCAATAAACATGGGGTGAATATATCTTTTTGAATCAGTGTTTTTGCTTTCTTTGGATAAATACCCAGTGGTGGAATTACTGGATCATATGACAGTTTTATTTTTAATTTTTTGAGGAAACTCCATACTGTTTTCCACAGCGTTCGCACCGATAGCATTCCCAACAACAGTGTACAAGAATTTGTTTTTCTCCATATCTTTGCCCACACTTGTTATTTATCTTTTTTAGTTTAGCATTCTGACAGGTGTAAAATGATATCACATTATGGTTTTAATTTGCATTTCCCTGATGACTAGTGATGTTGAGCATCTTTTCACATGTTTGTTGGCCATTTCTATGTCTTCTTTGGAAAAACGTCTACTTAGGTCCTTTGTCCATTTGTAAGTGGATTATTTGTTTTTTAGTGTTGAGTTGTGTAAGTTCTTTATATATTTTGGTTATAAATCCCTTATTGGATATATAATTTGGAAATATCTTCTCCCATTCAGTATGTTTTCTTTCTGTTTTGTAGATGGTTTCTTTCACTGTGCAGGAGCTTTTTATTTTGGTGTAGTCCCAATAGTTTAATTTTGTTTTTGTTTCCTTTGGCAGATAAGCCATATGCAAAAAAAGTGTTTCTACAATTGATGTCAAAGAAATTGCTGCCTATTTTTCTTTTAGGAATTTTATAGTTTCAAGTCACACATTTAGGTCTTTAATCCATATTGAATTTATGTTCGTATATGGTATAAGAAAGTGGTCTTGCTTCCTTCTTTTGCATGTAGCTGTCCAGGTTTCCCAAAACCATTTGTTGAAGAGACCATCTTTTTCCTATTGTATATTCTTGCCTTCTTGGTGGTAGATTAATTGACCACAAAAGTGTGGGTTTATCTCTGGATTCTCTATTCTATTTTATTGATCAATGCATCTATTTTTGTGTCAGTATCATACTGTTTTGATTACTACAGTTTGCAGTATATCTTGGGATACTTGGAAAAAATAAAAAGTGTCCAAATTGGTAAGGAACAATTAAAATTTTCACTATTTACCAATGGCATGATAGTAAACATAGAAAACCCTAAAGATTCCACAAAAAACTACTGGAAAAATGAAATCAGTGAAGTCGCAGGATACAAAGTTAATATACAGAAATTTGTTGCATTTCTATACACTTATAATGAAGTAGCAGAAAGATAAATTGAGAAAATAACAAAATGCTAGTTGAAACCTAAAAAAATAATAGAATTTGAAGGAAAGAAAGAAAGAAAGAGGGAAGGGGGAAGAAGGGAGGGAGGGAAGGAAGGAGGGAAGGAAGGAAGGAAGGAAGGAAGGAAGGACGGAAGGAAGAAAGAAAACCTAAAAAAATAATAGAATTTGAAGGAAAGAAAGAAAGAAAGAGGGAAGGGGGAAGAAGGGAGGGAGGGAAGGAAGGAGGGAAGGAAGGAAGGAAGGAAGGAAGGAAGGACGGAAGGAAGAAAGAAAACAATCCCATTTACAATTGCACCAAACATAATAAAATACCTAGGAATAAACTTAACCAAGGAGATAAAATATTTGTACTCTGAAAACTATAAGACATTGAGGAAAGAAATTGAAGATGGGGGCGCCTGGGTGGCTCAGTGGGTTGAAGCCTCTGCTTTAGGCTCAGGTCATGATCCCAGGGTCCTGGGATCAAGGCCCGCATCCAGCTCTCTGCTCGGCAGGGAGCCTGCTTCCCCCTCTCTCCTCTCTNGAAGTTGGGTAGATGTGATTTGAGGTTTTGTGGTGGTTCTCTCTGATTGCTATTCTCTTGTTCAGTATAATTGGAACAAAATCATCACTTCAGAGTCAGAGGTGGGGAGAAACTTGGAAGGGGGGTTTAAGGGAGAGCGAAANTGGAAGAATGCATATTGTTAAAATGTCCACACTACCAAAACAACCTACAGATTTAATGTGATCCCCATCGAAATATGAATATTTTCACAGAACTAGAACAAAGAGTCTTAAAATGTGTATGGAACCACGAAAAATCCCGAATAACCAAACAATTCTGAAAAAGAAGAACAAACCTGGAGGTATAAGAATCTCAGATTTCAAGATACACTAAATGCTCATGTACTTTAAAAGAAATAAATATATGTCCCAGACTGCCATAGTATTAAGATTTCGCTGGATATATTTATAAGTGTGATGTCACAGTTTTGTGTGAAATCACCATGTTTACAATATGTTAGCACTTATCTCTCTTTGCAACTATTTAATCTTAAGATAAAATATTTTGATGTCAACTTTAAAAAAACATGTAAAGAGGTACAGGAGGAAAGAGTCCGAAGAGCACAGATTTAGAGGCTAATGGTACAAGAAAGTAAAAGAAAAGGATCGTGAGGTTGAGCTGTCAATGGAATAGAAGGAAACTGGAAGCAATGCATAGAAAATATTTCTATGAGGAGAGCATGACCATTTCTGGCCAACACAAATACTGTTGAGAATTTAACTAAGATGAGGACTGCAAATTCATCACTGGACTTAGCACCTAATGGTCATAGGTGACCTTGACAACAGCTTCTTCCACAGAGTTGTGGGGAGAAAAACCTTACTGAAGTATGTTCAAGAGAAAATATCAGAGGAATTAAAGACAACACGTGCAGAACAATCTTTCAAGAAGCTTTGCTTTAAAGGGGAACAGC
>LNAC01000011.1:6229037-6258500 GCA_002007465.1 Ailurus styani | reverse complement strand
GAAGGAAGGAAAGAGAGAAAGAGAGAGAGAGAGAAAGGGAGGGAGGGAGGGAGGGAGGAAGGAAGGAAGGAAGGAAGGAAGGAAGAAAAAGAAGGCAGATTTTACAGACAGAATGGGAAGTTGGGTAGATGTGATTTGAGGTTTTGTGGTGGTTCTCTCTGATTGCTATTCTCTTGTTCAGTATAATTGGAACAAAATCATCACTTCAGAGTCAGAGGTGGGGAGAAACTTGGAAGGGGGGTTTAAGGGAGAGCGAAACTGTAAAATAATCATCTAGAAGAGGAAGAATCTAGAATAAGGACATACAGTAGTGTCTCTTAAGGTTAGTGGTCCTGCTTTTAAAGTGATGAACCAGAAAACATAGTTGTCTTTCTCCCCAGCTGTGTTCCTTTTTCTCTCTAGCTATAGATAGATACAGATGCAGAGCAGGCAAAAAATTGGATCTAATCAATATTGGACCTCGCTAAGCAAGTAGGTCACATGAGAAAGTTTTGAGCAAATGATCAAAATGATGGGCCTGAACTCAATGTAGGGAATGAGGAAGAGGAGGAACAATGAAGAGCTCATAGCATCACTGTAAAACACATCCCAGGTTCCAGTGGGGTCAGCGGATCACTGAAACTCCCAGCCTTCCTGTCTTGTTTTTGCCTTCTTTTATTCCCGCATCTAGATGGCCTTGAACAAACTACTTAATCTCTCTCTGCCTCAGTTGCCTCATCCTTAAAATAGAATTCACCTCATTAGATTGATGTAAAGATAAACTATTCTTGTATTTTCATTGTAAAATNAGCATGACCATTTCTGGCCAACACAAATACTGTTGAGAATTTAACTAAGATGAGGACTTCAAATTCATCACTGGACTTAGCACCTAATGGTCATAGGTGACCTTGACAACAGCTTCTTCCACAGAGTTGTGGGGAGAAAAACCTTACTGAAATATGTTCAAGAGAAAATATCAGAGGAATTAAAGACAACACGTGCAGAACAATCTTTCAAGAAGCTTTGCTTTAAAGGGGAACAGCTGGAAAGCACTAAGAGGTCAAACAGATTTTTTAGTTTGTTTTTATTTGTTTAGATAAGAGAAATTAAATATGTTTATATGCTGGTGGCAATAATCCAGGTAAAAGTGAAAACATTGGTAATGCTGCAAAAAGAGGGCAAGTTACTGGAGCTAAATTCCTGAGTGGTTGAGAAGAGATGGGATATGGAATATACATGGAAGGATTGGCCTTACTTACAAGTAGCTCTTCTGTGGCAAAAACTAGGAGCACCTGGGTGGCTCAGTCAGTTAAACATCTGAATCTTGATTTCAGCTCAGGTCATGTTCTCAGGGTATGTGAGATCAAGCTCCCTGTTGGGTTCCTCACTGGACATGGAGCCTGCTTGGGATTCTCTGTCTTCCTCTCTTGAAAGAAGAAAGAAAGAAAGAAAGAAAGAAAGAAAGAAAGAAAGAAAGAAAGAAAGAAAGAAAGAGAGAGAGAGAGAGAGAGAGAGAGNAGAGAGAAAGGGAGGGAGGGAGGGAGGGAGGAAGGAAGGAAGGAAGGAAGGAAGGAAGAAAAAGAAGGCAGATTTTACAGACAGAATGGGAAGTTGGGTAGATGTGATTTGAGGTTTTGTGGTGGTTCTCTCTGATTGCTATTCTCTTGTTCAGTATAATTGGAACAAAATCATCACTTCAGAGTCAGAGGTGGGGAGAAACTTGGAAGGGGGGTTTAAGGGAGAGCGAAACTGTAAAATAATCATCTAGAAGAGGAAGAATCTAGAATAAGGACATACAGTAGTGTCTCTTAAGGTTAGTGGTCCTGCTTTTAAAGTGATGAACCAGAAAACATAGTTGTCTTTCTCCCCAGCTGTGTTCCTTTTTCTCTCTAGCTATAGATAGATACAGATGCAGAGCAGGCAAAAAATTGGATCTAATCAATATTGGACCTCGCTAAGCAAGTAGGTCACATGAGAAAGTTTTGAGCAAATGATCAAAATGATGGGCCTGAACTCAATGTAGGGAATGAGGAAGAGGAGGAACAATGAAGAGCTCATAGCATCACTGTAAAACACATCCCAGGTTCCAGTGGGGTCAGCGGATCACTGAAACTCCCAGCCTTCCTGTCTTGTTTTTGCCTTCTTTTATTCCCGCATCTAGATGGCCTTGAACAAACTACTTAATCTCTCTCTGCCTCAGTTGCCTCATCCTTAAAATAGAATTCACCTCATTAGATTGATGTAAAGATAAACTATTCTTGTATTTTCATTGTAAAATATATGTAAAACAATTGGAAGAGTGCTTGGCATGCAGTAATTAGTCTATCAATGTTAGCCATCAATGCTATTTAATCCTTCCTTAATGCTTTTCTTTCTTTAGATGTTTGTTAAACCACCACCTTGTTTAAGGCACTGTGAGAGGCACTGTGAGAAGTTACAAAGATGAATAGCACTGGTTCCCTTCCTCTAGGGAACTCACAATGTTGTTAATACTAACTAAAGTGAGTGAAGAGAGAGCTCAGGGATCTTGCAGAAGTAAGCGCTTAACAATGCTCCAGTTGATTTCTTATAGATGAGAAGGAATTAGCCAAATGGAGTGTTTGATGAGGACAGGAAGGGAATTCCAAGAGGACGCAAGGGTGGTATTAAAAGTAATGATTCCTAAAATGGCAATGTTAGAAGGCACAGGAATCCTCATGGTGGGTTGAGCCTCAAAAAGGCAAGTACTTTCTGAGATTCCAGTATGTGAATGGCTCACCTTTCAGAACTCTCCTAATTAGTATACAACTAAGGGCTACTTACTTATTAGTAACTTACTGAGTTATTAAACGTCAATATATTTTGTATATTGGAATTAGCTCATTTTAAAGAGTTTTCTGAAATACTCTAATATGGTATTATACTAAGAAATCTGGCTTTTAAGAAATGCTTGACAAAGTTTCTGAGCTTCCACCAGATATATACACAGTCAGAATATTTCTTTTTCTTTTTCTTTTTTTTAAGATTCATTTATTTATTTGGGAGAGAGAGAAAGCACAAGCTGGGGATAGAGGTAGAGGCAGAGGGAGAGAATCTCAGGCAGACTCCTCACTGAGTGGGGAGCCCAGTTCAGGACTGGATCCCAGGACCCTGAGATCATGACCTGAGCTGAAATCAAGAGTTGGATACTTAGCCGAATGAGACACCCAGGCACTGCAGGTAATCAGAGTATTTCTGAAAAATTCAGAAAAGACACTTTATTAGCAGGGCATCAGTGTTAACTGATCAGTGGTGGTTTCCTCTGCTGCTATTCTTGCAAAAGTTTGTATTGGTTTGGCTATATCAGTTTTAGTTCTCTTGCAAATATCCCACCAATTCTACAGTATGTGGCAACACATATCTATGTTTGGGAATGATACTTTTCCATTAACTATACCATAAGAACTACATGCACTGACATTTAAATGTAATTTATTTATGTTTCTATCATTGATGAAGCTATATACTTAATCTATAATTTCCTTATAATTAACTTTTTCTTGGTGATATGCTAGCTCACACTGAATACTATTCAAAAACTTGCAACTTATTTCAAGATAAATCATAATAAAAAACTGGGTAATTTTCAGATTTGTAGTGTATTTTGAGTTAGAGAACAAGATATGACAGTGGAAGAAATCAGAGGGAGATTTGAAGGTGGAGGAAAAAACTATAAGTCAATGAATGCTGCACGTGGCCTCTGGAAGTTGAGAAAGTCAATAAAACATTCTCCTAGAAGGAATGTTTTTTCTGCCTGCAAGTTGGTTTAGGATTTCTGACCTACAGAACTGTAACATAAGTTGTGCTTTTTAAAGCAACTGCTTAAAATTGTTACAGCAGCAGGAAATTCATTCAGTCCAACTTAGAGTATTGTAATCCCTAAAAAACTGAAAAGGATACTTGGGTGGCTCAGTCAGTTGGGCATCCCAGCTTCTGACTCTTGGTTTCTGCTCAGGTCATGATCTCAGGGTAGTGGGATTGAGTCCTGCCTAGAACTGTGTGCAAGGCATGGAGCTTGCTTAAGATTCTCCCTCTTCCTTTCCCTCTGTGTAGGCCCCCACTCCCATGGAGGCATGCATGTTCTCTCTCTCTCTCTCTCTAAAATAAGTTAGTTAGTTCATTAATTAATTAATTAATTAAAAATGAGAACAGTCATGGCAAACTTTTTTTTTTAAAGATTTTGTTTTTATCTATTTGACAGAGAGAGAGCACAAGCAGGGGGACCAGCAGGGAGAGGGAGAAGCAGACTCTCCGTTGAACAAGGAACATGATGCAGGGCTCAGTCCCAGGACTCTGGGATCATGACTTGAGCCGAAGACAGTTGCTTAACCAACTGAGCTACCCAGGTGCCCCTACGGCAAACATTTTTGAATAGCCAGCAGTGAGCCAACGGCGGATAAAGAACCATTTAAAGTCCACTCTGAACCCATCTCTGAGGCTCAGGGATGATCAGCTTTCTCCAGGAAAGAATATCAGATCAAATTATGGAATCTGAGTCTTCAGATATAGTAAATACCTGAGTCCGGAAATATGGAATCATAAGTTAGTCAATATTTATGGAGTCATCTCAGTTTACTCAGATCCACATTAGTACTCTCATTTCCACCTTCAATACACATGAACTGAAATAGCAGACTGGAGAGCCCCTATTCACATCCATTCCTGAATATGTTTGTTCGACTACATGAACTTTAAATCCAAACACAAGTAGTTATTAATTGAATTGCATTATCCATGCCTTTCAGTCGCTCCTAAAAGTGAATAATACAGAGTTACTGCATCTACCTTATGGTTTATAAGCATGAAGTGCAAGTGGAATATTGTTAAGTAGGTGATTCCAGTAGAAGGCCATAAAAATGCTACTCTGTCAAAAGTCATAAAGGATAGTCTTGGCAACTCTGGTGAACAAATATCATGAGGTATAAGTGCGAATTTTTTTCTAGGGCAATCCTGTGATTTCTGGCAGTGTTCTAATCTATGCAGACCTATAGATAACTTTAATAAATCATCCAGCTTCATTCCTTAAGTAAGGAATTACTGCTTCGGTTTGGAATTTTAATAGTTTAGAGGCTGAGAAATATCTAAATATTGCAAATAGCTTAACCATCAGTCCACTAAGCATGTAGTAATGGAAAGAGCATCTGATTACCTGCTCTGAATGCTTCTATAAACACATTTTTAAACCATTTTTTTAAAGTCTCTCCTAGCTGCTTTTCCCAAGTTGAATATTTTAGAGGTATACTAGCGTAACATGTTTTACTTAAGAAGATAGATCTAAATGTGCTTTTAGTGAACAACTCTTTAAGAGTGGCATTACTCGGGGCACCTGGGGGGCTCAGTGGGTTAAAGCCTCTGCCTTCAGCTCAGGTCATGGTCTCAGGGTCCTGGGATGGAGCCCCCATGGACTGTCTGCTCAGCAGGGAGCCTGCTTCCTCCTCTCTCTCTGTCTGCCTCTCTGCCTACTTGTGATCTCTCTCTCTCTCTGATAAATAAATAAATAAAATCTTTTTAAAAAAGAGTGGCATTAGTCATATTTGTATTATTACATTTTCTCAACCCACTAACAAGACTTCTTGAGAGATGTGTTATGTGCCGTTATTGGTCAATAAAAAAACCTCTGAGATTTGAGCTGGTGTCTTGGTTTTCCAGTAAGTATGATTTGGACACAGTCCTGTCTCAAAGCAAGAGCTGGAGCTAAATTTGACAGTAAGACTTCTAGGTTAGGCTGTCCTTCATTCCTCTGCAATGTTGGTTTTGCAAAAGAAAGTAATGTCGGGTATTTTCAAGTAACACAAACAGCTACAGTCACATATTACCACAATTACATATTTTATCAAATCATCCCCAAACATGTGGCTCAAAACAACAATTATTTTTCCATGTTCATCCATCTATGGATCAGCTGAGTATTGGCTGACCTGTGCTGGCCTTGGCTTAGGTTTGGTTCCGTTAGCCAAAGCAAGCCACACAGCCAAGCTCGATATCAACAGAATGAGGAAATAACATTGTGTCCATAGTGGAAAGGAAAAGAATGAGAATATTTGCTAAACGATAATCTAAAATGTTAAAGACTCTGATTAACTTAAACTGAACATCAATTTATTGCAAAGATACAACATAACTCAAAGGATCAAAGGAAAAGCTGAATAATCAAGCTTGAAAAGGAAACAGAATGGATCCAGGGGTCTATGTAGGAGGAATCCAAAGATAGTCTCTGTAGAAACTCGTCCCTAGATGGATGAGCATGAACCATCTCCATTATGTGTCACTCTAATCAAGTTTGAAATTCCAAGGAGACCACATCAGCTTGGCCTTGGTTGATTCATGCGTGTGCTCTTGGATTAGCTGATCAGGACTTGGTGCTCAACACCAGTGAATTTTCGTTTTGTCTTTCTTATGGGCTGTATAAGATGAAGGGTCAACTTAATTTTAAGGAGAGTGCCCCTGTAGTTTGTAGGACTGGCTGTCTGTTTTGTTAGAAGTTACTTAGGGAACTAGATGTCAACTGTGGGAGACAGAAAACTTCTGTCCTACTATTTTAGGCAAGCTGGAATTAATTCTGAATAATTGTGAGACCATGGAATTGGAATTGGAAAATGATGACTTATGTAAGGTAATAAGAAACTGTCCCCAGAGTTGGTGATGATGGTCATCTTTTCTCCATTCCTGGATGCTACGTCAGAGAGGAAAATGCTCAAATGAACATCTGAGTATGTTTAGGAGGGGAATTGATAAAAGTAAGCAATAAATTAGTAATGTCAATTGCACACAGCATATAGCACTGTAAGTTTGGCATTTACTAAACTCTTCCCTTGTCATTGAGTGACTTATGCAATAAGTGTACTACAAAAGATACTGCAAGAAATACATCAATACGCAATCCTAAATATTGGTAGAGGAGCATGGATGACAACATTGAGTAAACCACATATGGGTTCACATGTCTGAGTTCTCATAACTGAACAATGATTCTCAATATTAAAATACTCATGTTACCTTAAAAATATATATGTATATATTATATATGTTATGTATGTCTGTGTACCATACTTACATTCATAACATGTAAAACACCATGTTTTACTGATTCTTTATGTTGGCAACTGGATGGGCACTGGTTGCTAGAATTGATTTTAATTTTGCTTTAAATAATTGTGACTTAAATTTTTTATTTTTTTTTATTTTTAAAAGGGGGGAAGGGGCAGAGAGAAGGAGAGAGAGAATCTTAAGTGGGTTCCATACTCAGCTCTGAGCCCAATGCGGGGCTTGATCTCAAGATCCTGAGATCATGACCTGAGTCAAAATCAAGAGTCAGACGCTGGCCACCCAAGTGCCCCTAAATTTTTTATTTTAAAATACACCACCTATGTAGCAAAAAAAGTGTGTCTTTCTTATAAATTTAATATATAATTTTGAATATTTTAGAAAAATAACTCCTTGAAAATGTAATTGTAACTTTCAGTATTTTTCATTTTCTTTCATTTATGCTTTTGGGGGAAGTGTAACATTTTGTGAATTTTGAATAATAAGCTATGCTTTATTTTTAGTTCTTCGGGAAGCAACAAGTCGAGATTGTGATAGTAAGAGATAACATAAAAGCACACTTCAGAAAAAGAAAATGAAAATGAAAAATCTTCAAAGGAACTATCTGCCTAAAAAACAAGCTAGAAAAAATGCAAGTGAACTGACTCTTCTTGGGCATGCTTTGCATAAAATTTGTGATGAGGAACTACAAAGTTTTTACTTAATTGAGACTTACTGATCAAAACATTAAAAATGAGCAAGGAACTTTTTCCCATTGAATCAACAATTTAAACAGGTCAGATGGAATCCCAACTACCTTGTGTTCTTTAATAACCAAAAATGTGAATATCAGCCCAAAACAATGAGAATGAAAAAAAGAGAATTGTTCACATCAAATTCACAGCTTAGAAGAAACAAATACCACTCTGGTCTCCACATTAAAGGATGATGAAAAGTACATTTATAAAATAAGCAAATTGAAGGAAAAAGACAAAAGTCTCTGGAGTGTTTCTGTTTCTTGGATTATGATCCCCCAAAATGGCCATCACATCCTTCTGACAGCATGAGAAGATTTTTAGCAAAATACGATCTGACTCAAATTAATGATTATGATTTTTTGCTTTGATTTACATGTTAGAAAATTCAGTAATTTTACAGTAAAATTATTTTAAATGGAGAAAAATTGTAGACATTGGTACTTGTATTCTAAATCAATGGCAAAGAATATTGATACTGCATTTTCATGATTCCCAACTAATCTTTAAGTCTAGCCTGGATCAGTGAAGGTAATCATAACCAGAAACACATTTTTGGTTTAAAGAAATGCAAAATACCACTTTCCAATAAAAAGTAAAAATAATTCACAAATGCAATTACTAGTACTCAAAACAGTCTGAGTAAACACCAATCAATAAGTAACAGTCAGCAAAGATAAATAAATACCAATATACGAATGTCAATACAGAACAGAATAATGTCATGTGTTCGATATTAGCTGAGCGTAACAATGATTTTGGTGCCACAAAGGGAACGGTATTTACAGAAAAGAAAGCAGAAAGTTAAGTTTATTAGAAATTATTTCCAAATGTGTTGCAAGCATAACTGATTGTGTAAGGCAGATTTTAAAAACTAAGTGTCTGGTATGAGGAAGTGAAAATGAGATTGCTAGTTTAATGTGTAGTAAGTTAAAACAAAAAATTATAAATAATTATGAGAAGTAAATTATAAAAAGTAAATACTATCTAATTTACTTTGTACCAGGGTCAAAAGTTACATTGAACAGCAAGCAGTCATTAAAATTATTGTTGAGCTCCCAGAAAAAAATGATGAGTTTGATTTCATTCATTTTACACCTGTTTTAAAACATACATTTTGACCTAAGCACTATAAAACAATTTTCAATTTTCAGCATTGATATAAAAGATTTTCTATGCCTATGATACTGGTGCTAACATAATTGATAATTGAAAGTGTATACAAGTTAGAATCTGGGCCAAAATCCCAGGAACATGTACAGCATATATAGTTAGATTTTGTTGCTAGGAGACCGAGCCAGAGATTACCAATAGCAATGATTCTAATGTTCTTTAGAAAAATCCAGAGACCATGTACAGGTTTTGGTTTTGACTTTTGTTTCGATTCACCCAACGATGGAAAAAATAACTTGATAAACAAATTGAAAACATTGACCTTATGAACACACTTGGACACCTGATGATAATGCCAGCTAAATACTGTTACGGCAATTAGATTTCATTAGGCGAGATATGAAATGTTTAGAAGATGAGAGGAAATTTTTTAAAAAATGAGAGGAGGGCGCCTGGGTGGCTCAGTGGGTTAAAGCCTCTGCTTTCGGCTCAGGTCATGATCTCAGGGTCCTGGGATGGAGGCCTGCATCGGGCTCTCTGCTCAGCAGGGAGCCTGCTTCCTCCTCTCTCTCTCTCTGCCTGCCTCTCTGCCTCCTTGTGATCTCTCTCTCTCTGTGAAATAAATAAATAAAATCTTTAAAAATAAATAAATAAATAAATAAAATAATAAAAATGAAAGGAAATTAAGAGAAGACTAGCCCTCAAATAGTGAGACATGACCTTAGTATTTAGTGAAAACTTAAATTAATACTGAAATGTGCTATAAGTTATTTGTCATGAGCTATTGCTTCTTGGTAATAAGGTTAGCAGAAGCTTACCAAAAAAGCCCTGAGATATCTAAATTTGGCTGTTTTGCTTTTTAAAAGTTAAACAAAAGTATATATTAAAAATTTTTAATATGTGGGCGCCTGGGTGGCTCAGTGGGTTAAAGCCTCTGCCTTCGGCTCAGGTCATGATCCCAGGGTTCTGGGATCGAGGCCCATATCGGGTTCTCTGCTTGGCAGGGATCCTGCTTCCTCCTCTCTCCTCTCTCTCTCTGCCTGCCTCTCTGCTTACTTGTAATCTCTCTCTGTGTGTCAAATAAATAAATAAAATCTTAAAAAAAAAATTTTTTTTAATATGCATTTTTAAATTTTAAAAACTACACATAAAATATGCAGCAAAAATGATGTTGCAACAAAACATAAGATTTTAGAACAAGGAAGAAAAAATATTTTTAGGCCTATAAAGGAGAATAATATTACAAATAATCACCAGTTTCTCTAGGGAATATTTTCTGGCCATTTCTTTTCACTGACTTATTGAGATAATTTCACATATCATAAAATTCACCCATTCAAAGTGATCAGTTCAATGGTTTTTAGTATATTCAGAGTTGTGCAACCATCACCATAATCTAATTTTGTCATATTTTTAAATAACAGCTTTATTAATATATAATTCACATAATATAAAATTTACCTTTTTAAAGTGTACAATTTGGTAGTTCTTAGTATAGTCAGAGTTGTGCAGTCATGTCCACTATTTAACTTCAGAACATTTCTTCACTCCGAAAAGAAACCCTGGCCTATTCCTCCCTCCACCCCTGTAAACCACTAGTCTACTTTCTGCCTCTATGGATTTATCTTTTCTGGACTCTTCATATAAATAGAAATATGACCTCTTATGTCTGCACTAAATGTCATGTTTTCAAGTTGCATCCATTTTGCAGAATCTATCAGAACTTGTTTTGATGAAATAAACATATTTAGTTGTATGGATATACTACATGTTATTTATCCATTCATCAGTCAATAGACATTTTGGTTGTTTCCACTTTTTGGTTATTATGAAAAACGTTATTACGAACATTTGTGCACAAGTTTTAGTGTGGACACATATTTTCAGTTATCTTGAATTTATATGTAGGAGTGAATTGCTGGATCATATGATAACTCTATTCTGGCCTTTTGGGGAACTGCCAAACTTTTTTAAAATAGTGGTATCATTTTACATTCCCACAAGCAATGTATGACAGTTTCAATTTCCCCATGTCCTTGCAACCCTTGTTATTGGTTGTCTTTTTGATTATACCCATCTAAGTGTGTATGAAGTGGAATGTCATTGTGGTTTGGATTTACATTTCCCTGATGACTAATGATGTTGAGCATCTCGTCAAATGCTTATTGGTAATTAGTATATCTTTTTAGGAGAAATGTTTATCCAAATCTTATTCCTTTTTATAATTAGATTATTTTTATCTTTTTATTGTTGACTTGTATTTCTTGCCATTTGAAGATTAAAATACAGTCTTTCATTTTTTATGGAATAAATTTGACATAAAAGATTGTGTAAGTTTAAGGTACACATGTGTTACTTTGGTTTATTTATATATTTCAATATGATCGCAACTGTAACAATATTTATCACATTATATAATTCTAGTGCAATATTGTTGTCTATAGTCATTAAACTATGCATTGTATTTCTTTTGTGTGTGTGTGTGTGCATTGTATTTCTAACACTTATTTAATTTTCGTTTCAAGTTTATAACCTTAAACAACAATTAAAATACAGTCTTTTTTTTTTTAAAAGATTTTATTTATTTATTTGACACACAGAGAGAGATTACAAGTAGGCAGAGAGGCAGGCAGAGAGAGAGGAGGAAGCAGGTTCCCTGCCGAGCAGAGAGCCAGATGCGGGCCTCGATCCCAGGACCCTGAGATCATGACCTGAGCCGAAGGCAGAGGCTTTAACCCACTGAGCCACCCAGGCGCCCTAGTCTTTTTTAATAAATATATAGTCTTAATAGAATAGAATAGAATAAAAGTATGATAAAATTGAACAAATAATGCTCTTTTTGGTTTGCCTTGTAACATACAAATTTTAAGATTTTGAAAGAACTTAAGTAATGCAGTTAGAAATAAATACAAAAGATAGTGAAATCACAATATAAGTGATAGCAATTGAATACATAAAATGAAAATATTTTAAATATTTTTTGTGATCCAATCATTCATCTATGGGACCTTTTTACAGTGTTTGAAGATGACATGCAAAACCCTTAACTCATTTCTGAATTTAAGTATTGCTGTACAAAATTTGATGACGATTTCAGTTACTACTGCTTCTGCAGAGCGAAATTTTTCTTTGAAATTCATAGAGGGAAAGAAAATACCTAAACACTCTATGTTAATTTAATTTGACAATCCTGTCAGTGATACACAAATTATGTAGAAAATTTTGACTGTAACAATATTAGTTAAGGGAAAAATTATTTTCTCTCAAAATATGTAATATTTCATGAATTATATATTTTTATTACTAATGTAAACATATCCAGCCCATCAGCAAAGCTCTCAACCACAATCCATAATAATTAATATAGTTGTCCTTGCCACTTTTCCTTATTTCAATCAATGAAAACCACAGTTTTATACATGTTTTTTAATTTTGCTGTATTAATGTCAAGGTCAAGATGTGAGGAAATGGTATATTTATTTAACAGTTAGCTTTATTTATAATTTTAAAATATATATACATGTCCATTTGTTCTCTTGCCCTAGACTAGTCTGGTCATGTTTATTGTTAATGGATTAATTTAACACTTTGTTAAGTGTGAGTGTATTATTATGGTGTATATTTTATAATTATATGAAATAAGTCAGTGAAGAGAGGCTAAATATGATTCTCTCCTTCATAATCCTGGAAGGCCCTAGTTTGCTACCCATAATTATGTTGAGAGTGGGAGGTGTGAGTATGAGGAAGCAAAAAATCCCACAACCAATCTAAAAATCTATCCAGAAAAGAAATGTGAGCAACCATCACATGTTGGCCACAGCACCAAACAGATTAAAAGCCCTAGAATGTTATTAAGAATATTGCACAAAGAAAATATCATCTCAAATTATACATGCCTGAGACTGTTAGAGACTTAAAATGACCTTCAGTCCATTCTTTTAGGAGGCATGCAGAGGGTGAGAAAGTCATTCAGCCCAAATGACATACGGTGTAGAGCTAAAGACCATGGAGAAAAGTAACTAATTTGAAACTCTGCCAGGAAGCAAAATCAGTTTCTCATCAAGGAACATTCCCATTCCTTTCTCCCTTCCCAAGGTGGAAGGTCCTCCCCATCTCTGTGAGGCAGGACTTCAGAATTATTGTGGATCAGATGAACTTCTGCCCTGTACCTGTTGTTCCTCCTCTTCTCAAATGGAAGAGTTTAGTGCATTTACTCTCTTCCTGTTCTACTTTTGTGTATTTGGAGAGCATGGAAATGTAACTTATCTTTTGAGGTCATTAGTATCAAGAGCAAGAGGATTCACACTGGAGCTTGATGTGGAGTCTATTATAATGGACCTAGAAAACTGAGGCTTTGACCTTGAAGCAATGGCAAAATGGGATCTTTGGGCCGACTTCTTTAGGAAAGGGTTGAATATATTTTGAACATGGGAAGTAGAGTGCGTTGAATATTTGCTGACCTGAAAGTGCTGATCTGTAATGCTGTTCTCCAAGTATTTCCAGTTTTCGATCTCTTACCACAGGGAGGATTATACATACTCTCCTACCTATTGTTGAGTGGATCATGTGACCAGATCTGGCCAGTGGGTTATGATGAAAGTGGCACGTCACTTTCAGGATGGAGCTTTTTGTTGCTGTGGAAGACTCCATGAGGACCAGCAATGTTTGAGACAGTAGCTGCTCCATCAGCCTGAGACTAGAGAGAGGGACCAAGGATGAAACAAAGCTCATGGTCGACCCCTATCAGATAAGAATATGAGAGAGAGAGAAAAAATTTGTTGTTATGAGCCATAAAGAGAGGGGAGTTGTTTATTATATTATATTGTAGACTTTCATGGCTATAGTGACATATAGTGGCTTTAGTGACTTTTTTTTAATAAAAATAAGTCATTCCTCAAACTAAATGGTTAAACATTTAATGCTTCAACTGGTGAGGAAACATTATGAATCATGAATACTAACTCGAGTTTATTTTTAGAATTGAAGTTCAGACTCAGAAAAGTGTGATACTTTTCCCAGTGAAAAGCAGGTTAACTTTAAAACTTGAGGTCTTTTACTCCTTTTACAGTATTTACAGTTACTGCTGGTCGCACAATGATTTTAGAATAATGGAAGCTAATGTGACTCTTTACTCACAATTTCTCCCCAGGATACTTGGCAGTTTCTCTCAATCTTCTGGTTGGTTTCTCAAAACAGCTGGGACTTAATGCCGAAAAAGCAGAGAGACAACATTGTCCTACAGCTTTTAATTGCCAATTAAGCAGGTTTCAATTTATGACTCTATCTCATCTGTGATTAAAATGGAATCTTTTTAAAAAAGGTTTTTAAACACTATGAGTACTTCTTCCCATTTCTTACCTGAGTAGATAGAGTTAATAAGTTTTAATCTAAGCCATAAATAAAAATAGACATTCTTATTTAATAGTTGAAGGAAAGTAAACTATCTGTACTGTAATATCTCATATCTGTGCAAATGTCAGTAATATTACATTATATTTATAGCAATATCAAACAGTGACATGAAAAAAATCATTGTAAATTAATTAAAAGATACTGAGTAGACAAAATACACAAATATTAAAATATCATATACTTATATAATATATATCATATATATGTATATCAGATATATTTGTCAGATATAAACACACACATGTAATTCTCAAATGGAAATTTTCTTAGAGAAAAAGCAATGGTATACATATGTCTATGTTCAAAACAATGTTTTAAGAAGTGTTTTTATCAAGAACCCCTGACACATTGACTCATATTTGGATTTCATTGCCAGTCTTAAGTAAATTAAATTATTTCAGTCTCTATTTTCCTGGGTGGGTGGGGGAGTGGTGTTTATTCATTTAATTGGCTCTGGAGTAAAGATTTCTCATTTGGTTCCTGCTGTATTTCCAAAGTTAAAGCATGTATTATATTAAGAGAAAATAATGTCTGAGTAAATTATTATTGAACATGGCTCTTTTTGTTATTAATGGCATATTGATTTTTAGGTTCTACCCCCCATGACCTATTTCTCTATGTCTCCATGGACTCCAAATTGGAGGAAGAAATAGGTTTCTTTCCTTCCTATATTCAGTATTAAGTCTAACAAATCCTGATATTAAGATGGTCCGGAAGTTGAAAGGGGGGAAAAAACCATGTTTGCTAAAGTAGAAAATCCTAGTACCAGGCTCCACATTCCCCAAGTCTCCTGTATGGGACACCACCCTCCTGCATAGTGCTTCTCAACCTCGGGTGCACATTAGATCATGCAGGAGCTTTAAAAATTTCTGATGCCCAAGCACACCCTGAATCAATTAAATATAAATACTTTGGGGAGTGTGTCAACTTGACTGGGACATGAGGTTCCCAGATATTTGGTCACCCATTATTCTAGATTTTTCTGTGAGGATGTTTTTGGATGAGTTTAGCTTTTAAATCGATAGATCAAGTAAAGCAGATTGTCCTCTCTAATGTGGGAGGGCCTCATCCAATTAGTTGAAGGCCTGAATCCAACAACAAAGGCTAACCTTCCGTCTAATAAGTGAGAATTCCTCTTTCATGACTGTTTTGAGCTGGAACATTGTGTTTGTTTGTTTGTTTGTTTTGCTGCCTTCAGACTTGAACTGAAACATCTGTTCTTCCTGGATCTTGAGCCCACTGGCTTTTAGATTGGAACTCACACCCTCAGCAATCCCGGGTTTCCAGCTTGCTGACTGCAGAGCTTGGCACTTGGACTTGTCAGCCTCCATAACTGTGTGAATCAATTCCTTATAATAAATCAACCTCTCTCTCCCTCTCTCTATAGTCATATGACTTTATATGATCAAAGAAATGTGAGAAGTCATGGGTGTCACAATGCATGTCATGTTCAACACCTCAGGGATAAATTTCCATGTACTCTCTCCCTCTACTGTGATGATAGCAAATGTTTTTTGGACAGAATGCTCAGACAGTCTCATTTCTGAAGTGAAGGTGAGTGAAGAAGACACACAGTAGAGACCAACTGATTATATATATATATATATATATATATATATATATATATATACACATATATATATATCTTATCTACCTGCTTTATCACCTCTGGGGCCATTCTGCCTCAGAGTTTATTGTTATGTGAGGTAATATATTTTCTTATGGGATAAAAGATTTAGTCATGGTTTTATGTTGTTTTTTATCTATAATCATTCAAATTGTGTACCAGAAATACTCCTCTCAATCCTTCAAACCCTACTCATTGTCCTGTCTTCCCCTGATATCACAGGGCAGAACTATGCTTTTCATTTCTGTCATTCTGCTGTACATGTATGTCTCACCACACACATCTGAGTGACTTCTAATATCTTATTTTTATATTGTCTATCTGCTGGCCTATGGGCTCCCCAAGGGGAAGATTTGTATCTTTTCTGTCTCTGTCTCTCTGGCATCTACATCAGTACCAAGTACCAAACAGGGCTCCAAGTGCATTTTTCTGAACTAAATCACGTAATCCCTTAATGCTGCAGTGGTCATATACTTTCTACAAATGTTGTATGTTACAGTTACGGTTGTATAAGCAACTGTGCTTTTACTGAATAAGTTTCTTCTTTTACATGCCTATAATGTTTATCTTTTGTTGTAAAGATCTTAACCTTAGTTCAAAAAATTATTTCAAAAAGAGTGTCAAGGGAGTGTCAAGACAGCCTGGGTGGCTCAGTCAGTTAAGCGACCACCTTTGGCTCAGGTCATGATCTCAGGGTCTTTGGGATTTAGCCCCACATTGGGCTCCCTGCTCAGCAAGGAGTCTGCTTCTCTCTCTGACCCTGCCCCCTCTCCTACTCTCTCTCTCTCTCTCTCTCTCTCTCTCTCTCTCTCTCTCTCTCAAATAATTAAATAAAATCTTAAAAGAAAAAAAAAGAAGAAAAGAGTGTCAAGATTTATAAAGTAAAACTGGATAAGAAAGGAATGAATAGGTAAATAGACCGGAGTTCTGAAATGTGATAGAATAACAGCATATTGCAAAGGAATATAATGCAAAGGAATATATTTGATATGTAAAAATATCAGGAAAATTACATGAAGATTGTCACACATTTAGCATGCATAAATAAACACACAATACCTAACGGTATGCATGCCCAATATTCAACTTTGAGCTTTCTAGCTGTTACAAAAACAAACAGCTCTTTCCTCCAGCCATCCAAGAGGCCAAAAGGAAAGAAAGTAAAGGGGAAGAAAGTGGCTCTGAAGCTTCTGTCATGAAGAAGCCAGAGGCCAAGAAGGTTGTCACTCCACTGTGTGAGAAAAGGCCCAAGAATCTTAGGTATGACAAGACATCTAGCCCGGAAGGGACCTCACCCACTTTGTCAAATGGCCGCAGCAGCAAAGGGCTATTCTCTATAAACATCTAAACGGGCCTCCCGCAATTCACCAGTTCACCCAGGCCTTGGACCACCAAATGTTTACCCAACTGTTTAAGCTGGCTCATAAATACAGACCAGAGACAAAGAAAGAGAAGAAGCAGAGATTGCTGGCCCCAGGCTGAAAAGAAAGCTGCCTGCAAAGGGGAGGTCCCCACTACGAGGCCGCCAGTCCTTCGAGCTGGGGTTAATATTGTCACCACCTTGGTGGAAAACAAGAAGGCTCAGCTGGTAGTGATTGCACATGATGTGGAGCCCACTGAGCTGGTTGCCTTCCCGCCTGCTCTGTGTCATAAGATATGGGTTCCCTACTGCAGTATCAAGGGGAAGGCCAGGCTGGGGCATCCAGTCCACAGGAAGACCTGCACCACTGTCGCCTTCACACAGATTAACTCAGAAGGCAAAGGAGCTCTGGCTAAGCTGGTGGAAACCATCAGGACCCAATTATAATGAGGATTTGATGAGATCAGCCATCACTGTGAGGCAACATTCTGGATGCAAAGCGGGTGGCTTGCATGGAAAAGTTGGAAAAAGCAAAGGCTAAAAAACTGGCCACCAAACTGGGCTGAGTGGACACTGTTGGATTTTCTGTATATAAAAGTAATAAAAAGTTCTCAGGCGCCTGGGTGTCTCAGATGGTTAAAAGTAATAAAAAGTTCTCCTTCAAAAAAAAAAAAGAGAGAGAGAGAGAGAGGAGAGAGAGAAAGTAACATATACAAGAATCATTATATCTATAATATAAAATTTCTCTTTAATAATGGATAACATTCAATGAGAACTTTGTATGAGCACTGCCACACTCTTAGCAATTTACTTACATTAATTCACTTAAACGTCACAGTAATCTCTCTAAATATGTACTATGATGATCCCAGTATTCAAGATTAATAACAAAAAAAGAGGAATACTTAAGCCAAGGTCATAAAACTATTAAGTTGTATAACCTAGGTTGAAATTCAGGCAAATCAAGTACAAACCCAGTGTTTTTAATAATTATACCATAACCATCTTCTAGACATTGACACTGTTTTTAACTTTTTATTTTGAAATAATTATAAATTCATAGAAATTTTTAAAGACAGTACAAAGAGCTCCTATGTACAGTTCACCCAGTTTTCCTCAATGGTTACATCTTAATTGCATGATTGTATCAAAATCACTATGGTACAATAACGAAATCCATGCACACATTTGGTACAGTGTGTGTGTGAAGTTCTATGACGTTAATTTGTATAATCATGAGCAATGCATGCATTAAATTTTTCTGCATTATTTCCAAGTTTGATATTATCACTATGTTTTATTTTAGTTGTCCTAAAACATGTATAGGGATATCTCATCATGGACTAGCATTGTTTTTTTGTAGATAAGTCTGCTTAGAGGTGGTTCAAGCCATTCTAGAAATTAGGATATCTGAATAGCCATCCTGGCTTTGCCTATTCTTAGTTCTACAATCTAAAACAGATCCTTAAATTATATGAATTTCTATTTACTTTACTGAAAAATGGGAACAATGACACTTGTCACTGTGAAGGTGGAGGGATGAAATATTTGTGAAAGTGTAATAAATATTACTCTCTCTGGCAACATAAACCCATTGCTTTCAACGCAAGGGAATTTTCTCTTAAAACACTGAGCAGCTCAGGATTTTCCATCTTTTTAGTTGTTCCCACTAACTTACTGCAACCCAGCACTTGCCCAGTTTTTGCTTTTGCTTTTTTTTTTTTTTAGTTTTTGTTTTTCCTAAAGTGAAAACCACAAACCACTGAAGACATTTTAGTCATTGTTGTTATCATTGATGTTGAAATGAAGAAAGAAAGCTTCTAAACACATTTTTCCCTATTTGTTCCATGTAGTGACAATAAAATCATAGACTGCTATAGTTTGAATGATATGAGAAAAATCATCTCATCATTTCACAGATCAAGAGCCAAAGGCTCAGCTGGCTTCAGTGACCTGCACACGTCCCCATTGCTAATTGAGAACAGTTACAGGAATAACTTCTAAACATGTAGAGCTCTAGCTACATTAGCTTTCTCACTAAAAGCTGCTGGGCCATCTCTGACAGTGCCCTCTTCCTCCGTTATTATACTACATCTATCTCTGATTACTGTTTGTCTCTTCGTGCACACTTTTCCTTTGTATATGCTCTGAACAGTTCTGCTTCCCATACCATCCATTCAAAATGGCCAATACTATTTCTCCCTTCTGGAAATCCTTCCCACACCCAGTCAAATCTTTTTCTCATACACACATGCGCGGACACACACACACACACACACACACACACACACACACACACACTCCTCACGTTCTTCCCAGTTAGTCTTACTTCCCTTCCTCCAATTACTGCCTTTCCTCACCTTCATACCCTAGTCTTCTTCCTTCTCCATTAGTAGTTTCCCGCTCAGGATCTTCCACACCTCTCTCTTTTTCTCTCACAGCCCATACCCCAAGCCCCATACTTAGGACTCCTTAAAAACTTACCCTTCCCCATCCTTTAGTATCTCTGTCTGCAATCCTTAGCCCAACATACTGTATAAAAATAAGGACTTTTAGTTTTCCTTCTTGTGATTTCAAAAATGTTATACAGATGGAATAATTCAGTATGTAACTTTTGGTTCTAACTATTTTTTCAACGCATAGGAAGTTGCAAAATAATACAGAAGGAGGTCCCATGGACTCATCACACTGCCTCCCCAATATTACGATCTTATATAACTAGAGTACAATATCAAAACCAGAATATTGACGTTGGTACAACACACAGAATTTATTCAGATTTCACCAGTTATACTGAATTTCTGTGTGTGTGTGTGTGTGTGTGTGTGTGTGTGTGTGTGTGTGTGTATAGCTCTAGGCAATTTTAACACGTGTAGGTTTGTGGATGTAACCATCAAGACAATCAACATACTTTACTGCACCATCTCCATAAGGCTATCTCTTACTACTTTTTTATAGTCACATCCACTCACCCCCATATATGTCCTGCACTCTTCTCACCTCTCTCAACTGCTAATGTATGTTCATCTCTATAAGTTTGTATAAATATTTTGGAATGTTGTGTCTTCTTGGTGGGCTGACACTTCTATCATTACACAATGTCTCTAGTAATTTTCTTGGCTCTGAAATCCACTTTATCTGATATGTATGTAGCCACTTCTACCTTCTTTTGATTAAGATTTGCATGGTATACATTTTTTCATCCTTTTACTGTCCACCTACCTATTTGTAATGTTTCAAGTAAGTTTCTGACAGACAGCACATAGTTGGGTCAAGATTTTCAATCCATTCTGCCAATCTGTTTCTTTTCATTGGCACATTTAGATCACTTATATTTGATGTAATCATTGAAATATGTTAGAGCTTATGTCTGTCATTCTCTTTTTGTTTTCTGTTTGTTTGGGGTGGTTTTCCTTTCTGTTTTATTTTTTTATTATAGTTTTTATGGGTTATTTGAACTTGTTTTAGAACTCCATTTTGATATCTCTATAGTGTTTTTTAGTATATCTCTTTGCACACTTTTCTTGTGGTTCTAGGTATTACATTGTATAGACATAATTTATCACAGTCTGCTAATGTTGACATTTTACCAGTTTGAGTAAAGTGCAAAAACTTTACCTCCCTTTCTCTTTACTCTTCCCTGTTTATGATACTATTGTCTTCAATATTTCTTCTACAGACACTGAGAATCACATAATATGGTGTGATAATTTCACTTTAATCCTTGAACATGATTTGGAAAGTGCAAGAGGAGAAAGAGAATATATGGTCTGTACCCCTATTTTTACTCTCTTCATTGTCTTTTCTTTTTTCCCCTCACGTTTCAAGATTCCTTTCTTTATTGTTTCCTTTTGTCTTAAAGAACTTCCTTTAGACAGTTCCTTAGGGTAGGTCTGCTGGCAAGACAAAATGTTTTAGTATTTTTTTTTCACCTAAGGATGTCTTGATATTCCCTTTCACCATCTGATTGGCATCAGTTAATTGTCTTTTCTCATTCAAAATGTGGTTTTCTCAGTTCTTGGTGTGATGAGTGATTTTTCCTATTTCGTCCTGGGCATTTTGGTTATGTTAGGAGAATCTTGATCCTATTTAAATCTTCTATTTTAGCTTGTTGTCATTGTGTTTAGATTTAGCATGTAGGTCCTGGCCTACTTACGTGAACTTCAGCTTTCAGAGCCCTTGCGATGCAATTCTGGTCTGTTTTGCTATCCTGTGCTGCTGGGGCTTCTGCTCAGTCCCTACTGTACTGCCTGCAGGAATTGAAGTAAGATCCTGGATCATTTTCTGCTGGGGGTTGGGAGGCAGTGTTCTGGGGTGGGGGGCGTCATGAGGGGGACAGTGGAGAGCCAGAGGACCCTGGGCCTGGGTCTCTCATGCCACCGAGTGAAAGGCAGGAAAATCCTGGGTTCCACCAATGCTTCCCTGGGAATGGATAAGCGTGCCTCCTGGTGTCTCAGTGATTGAGCAGCAGCAGTTGGGAGGAGGATCTCAGCCAGCTGATGCTCTAGGTAGGAAGCAGGGGTTCAGGGTCCCCACTAGGTCTCTCACAGGCTTGTCCTTTCCTGGCACCATGTGAGAAAGAAGGAAAAATCAGGAAACTCACAAGGTTGCCATTCCTCAATTCCTGAGCTGCTCGGCCAGTCCATCTTCTTTTCTTCCTAGCTCTCTGGGTCCTTTTATCATTACCTGTGGAATTATGTCAAGGGTATTTAGTTGTTCTTAAAGAGAAGTGGGGACATGTGAGCTGATGCCATCTTGTTTCAGAACCGGAAGTCTCCAAGTGCTTTATGTATTAACTTACTTCATCTCCACAACTTCTTTGAGGTAGGATAATATATAATCTCTTATTTTCCACATATAATGGTTTAAAGCAGAAAAATAAAAATAAAAATTAAGACCCTGGTGAAGACATTCAGGGTGAGGAATATATAGGTGAAATAGGAATGCACACACAAAAGAATTATGTCTGTAATTCTGAATAGATTTATCCCCAAATAAAGCAATTTGGAATGAATGAATATGCTTTTAGAAGTTACTTTATTTTGATATGCTCTTTAAAACAGCATAGAATTCACATTTAATTTTTCATAACTTTTCATAATATTGCTTGGGCAATCATACATAAGACTATTTTTCATCTATGTTATCTTACAATCATAAGGAAGAACACATAGCTTTGAGTTGATTCTTCTTACACAAATTATGACTAGTTAAAAACACCTAAAGTAGTATTTCTATTTCTTCCGGCATTATCCTTCTTGAAAAGTTAAACACTGTTTATACTTGGAGATTCTTCTTTACATAATATTTTTCCTAAATTTACATAGAAAATATGGAATCTCCATGTCATTTTATTTTTTTTTTAATTTTTTATTTTTTAAAGATTTTATTTATTCATTTGACACAGAGAGAGAGAGATCACAAGTAGGCAGAGAGGCAGGCAGAGAGACAAGGAGAGGAGGAAGCAGGCTCCCTGCTGAGCAGAGAGCCCGATGCGGGCCTCGATCCCAGGACGCTGAGATCATGACCTGAGCCGAAAGCAGCAGCTTTAACCCACTGAGCCACCCAGGCGCCCTCCATGTCATTTTAGTGTAAAAATGTCCCTTTTGTTTTATTCCTTTTTATATAAGGACAGTGTAGCCCAAGTCATGAAAGAGAAATGAAAGAATCCCATTACTATGGAAAGAAGGAGATAAAAGGGTTGGCTGAAGTTGGATTATACTCACCCCAAAGATTCTTTACTAAATGTTTGTATATTGTTTTTTGCATTCACCATCTTCAATTTAAAACAGTCACAATGCAAATAAGAATATTAATACAGCATTTACAGTTTATATAGTTCTTTCATATGCATAGTTTTCATTTGATTATTGTGAATTTCCTAGGATGTATGAATTAGTAAGAGGCCTAGTGCTTTGACCCCTGGTTGCTTGGGTTGAGATCCTAGCTCTTTCTCCTCTTTCCTAACTGAGCAACCTCGCACAAGTTACCTAACCTTTTCTGACTTCATTTCCCTCATCCCCAGGGTAACATGGGCAAGTTACTCAAATATTTCTGTCCCTCAGCTTCTTCATCTCTTAGGTAATACAGTTTTCAAGGAGGATTAAAGGAGAATATAAAGTAAAACACTTGGGATAATGCCTGCACATAGTAAATACTTAATAAATGTTACTTCTTCTTATCTTCATTCTATATTTGAGGGCCATCTGGTTCAACAGATAAGCATGGAAGAAATGGATACATAGCATATCGTGTACTAATTTATTTTATATTAAAATGAAATGAATTTAAATTTTCTATAAATGCTTTTGCAGAATTGCATTTCAGAGCTGAAGAACTAGAGAGAGCAGTGGATAATACTGAGGAAGACATTTACTCCTTGTCACAGAGCAGCCACTTTGGAGCTCAGAGCCTTTATCTTTACAACATCCCTTTGAATTTTAACATCACCTTTAGGAAACTATGACCTCACCCATTGAATAACCATCTTTTTGGACTAAGACCAAGTTGGACCTGTCACATGTTTGTATTGTCAATGAGCTATAAATGTTTTTTGTATGTTAAACTTAGCAATGGATTTGAAGATAGGAAATACTTACTTTGGACCCCAATTAAATGAAATGTTATTCCCTCTAAAAATAATTCCATAATTCCCATTAAGTAGATCTATATTACAGAAACAATTGTAACCAACTGTTATATAATTAATTACATCAGTAAAACATTTGTGGAAATTTGTTTTCTCTTTATTATATTGGAGTCCGTATAATATCCTTAATTTTGTCTATTGGCTTACAAAGACTAAAACACTTACTGTCCGTTTCTTTACAGAAAAAGTTTTTAACTCTTCGACTAAGACACTAATGTGACTCTTTTTCTGAGAAAATGGCTTTTTTGGCCATCAGGCAGCCATGTACCTTGAACTATAATGTTCTAATGGTGGTTATGACTAGCCTCTGCTAATCAGAGTTGATTATTACCTAAAATTATAGTATTTATCCTTGGAATTTGAAAATATTTTACTTTGAGTTTATGTTAGACTAGAGCAAATTCTTTGTAATTTTAGCCTGATATTATGATCCTGCTGCAGGAAGGTCAACTTTTTTAAACTAGCAAGAACCTGCAGAAGGTATGAGGGGTTTCTCTCCTTTCTTTTCCAAGTAACACAGGAAGATTTTTATTTTCTTTTGTGAAAATCCAGAAGACACATTTTTGGACTTAGTAGAGTCAAAAGATCAGGCAACTTAAAATCATTTACAACAGAATTTCCTTTTCCCTTGATGGCTAAATTCTTGCAAATTTATTTTAACCTCATAAAACCATTAAAATGTTTCTGTATATTTTTCTTTGGGCTCTTTAATGTTAATATGTTTTTTTAACTTGCATTATTGGGTACTAACTATTCCTTTTACTCTTTTTTTGTTGTTGTTTTTGCCCAAGCATATTATATATTTAACATTCAACTGCCTCTTTACTCCACCTTTACCTCCCATAAAACATTTTGGTCTTAATTACATATAGAACAAGTCATTACACTATATACTTAAACGATAGCATTTGAAACACAGTGTATTGTGATGTTTATAGAATGAGATTTGGAGTGTCAGATCAGAACTCTAATTTATTGCCTTTTATTAAGAACATGACCAATTGAATGAGTTCCTGTGAACCCACGTTTTCTTAAGTATAAATGGGGGATCGAAATAGTCTCTAACTCAGATTGCTGTGAGCATGAAAGGAGCTAAGTGTTTGGAACACAGACATTACTTAATACGTATATTATTACTAAGCTCTGGGAAGTGTTTATGGTTCAACTGGTATAATCCCAACATTATATAAATGAGAAAAACTATGGCCAGAAAAAAATCTAAGGGACACACCCAAAGCTTCCCAAGCCTTCCACTTAGAAGAAGATCCAGGCTTTAGACTTCTCATTTTAATTTTACCAAACCACCAACAAACTATTTTATTATGGCAATGGAAAACCAACTTCACACCTTCAAAGGGTATCATGGGATAGAAGTATCTTGAAACTAACTGCATCCATCTCTACTTTTTGCTCATGGAAAACTGTAGGCCTGGGCAAGGCATGCTCATTTTTCTGCTCTTAAAGTATAGCCCCAGGGTTCCCCAGGGCTCAGGACAAGAAGTTACCTGATCATTGTAATAGATAATGGAAATATCTAATCTATTCTCACAATAGCAATACAATGTTTTAGAAATATTTACCTAATAATAGCCGTAGTAAGGATGAAAGAAGTAATACCGCTTTTTATTTAATAAACACTTCAGTCTATGCCAGACACTGGGCTGTGTCAGTTTGACAGATACTGTCTTAATCTTCACCATAATCACAAACAGTGGACATCATTATTCCCATAATACGTAATATTAAACTGAAAAAAAACCCATAAATATGGTGATTTTTTTTTAACTGGCTGAGACGTAATAATTAGGGCAGTTCGCTGGGACTGAAGCTCTTTCCACTTCTCCAGGCTGTTTCTTTGCAAAAGGAGCCTAAGCTTTCTTTGCCTCCATGGGGCTGTACATAAAAATATTTTGGTGCCCCCTAGAGGTTATCAGGAAAGTGCAATTGTCAAATGCCCAGCAAGGAGAAGCCTAAGCCTGCTCAGCAGGCACCACCCATCACTCAGTGCTGCTTAATTCTCTATACTTAAGTGGCTCAGATGTAACCACAAAGTAGCTCTAGAAAGCAGTGGTTCTCAAATTTCAGTGAGCATCAAAACCACTTGGAGGGCTTGTTAGAACCAGACTGCTGGCCTCCACCCCCAGAGTTTCTGATTCTGTGGGTCTGAGGTGGGGTCTGAACATTCGCATTTCCAGCTACAGTCTCTGGTGTTCCTGACGCTTCTGGTCCAGGAACCATACCCTGAGAACAATGCCCTAGAGAATCATCTCAACGTTTAAGCCAACTCCAGAAGCTGTTCGGTATTATCATCCTTGGGGTGTTGCTGTTGCGGGCCCTCCCTCTCCCCCTACTCTTTTTTTTTTTAATAATTTATATGAGAGAGAGAGAGAGAGTGTGTGTGTGTGAGAGAGAGAGCATGAGAGGAGAGAAGGTCAGAAGGAGAAGCAGACTCGCCATGGAGCTGGGAGCCAGGAGCCGGATGTGGGACTCGATTCCAGGACTCCGGGACCATGACCTGAGCCGAAGGCAGTCGCTTAACCAACTGAGCCACCCAGGCGCCCCTCCCCCTGCTCTTCTTAGATAACCATAAATGGAGGGTGTGGCGAGATGTGAGCATCTTCTGTATATTGGTGACTGTTCCTGATGAATTATAGATTTCCTTGATCCCTGAGAGTTTCAGAGCGTCTCTAGATAGGGTTGTGTGTAGAAGAACCAATTGAGGTTTGAGGTCAGAGAACTCAGGTCCTGATTTCAGCTGTGCCTTTTAATCAGCCCTGACTAAAGACCAGTGTCCTCACCTGAATACAAGTAAAATAGCAACCATATACAGTTACACTCTGGTTTTAACTCTATCAAATAGCTTGGCACTTGGGATGCATGGAAAAATATTTAGTTAAATCTCAATCTCTATGACTCTGGGGTTCCATTTCTGTACTTCAAATGCAAAGATATTGTAAGAAAAATTAGAAAATTAATGTGAGCACATTTTGCAACAATGGAAAATAGTAGCATGAAGGCAGTTAAAGACATGTAATAATTCTGTTAGTTTTGTGAATTTGATCACTGTTATTACTGTTATTATCTTTTTCACTCTTATCTACCTCTTTTCATCAATTCTTTATCTTATTCCCTTCCGCCATATGTCCCAATGTCATAAACTTTTTTCTCCAAAGAAAATGTGAATTGAGAGAATGCTTGCTTTTTATTTTTTTTAACTGTATGAGGTTTTAATTGTCTAAACTGTTCTCTAAATTATTGTAACAACTGGATTTTTTTTTTCTCTCTCTCTCTCTCAACATAACAGGAGACTTGAATGTTGACTCCAGCGGTTTCCACTTCTGTTTAATTCAGGTCAGGATTTATGGAGACCTCATGTGGTGACAAGAGGCACCACAGAAGGCTTTCTTCAGGTTGGGTATAACACAGTCAAAGAGAAATTCAGATCTCATTTGGGAGCGGCATAATCCAGGAAAATGAAGACCTAGAAATTAATGGTACTGAAGCATGCAAGGCCTCCAAAAACCACCCTACAATAATACTGAAGGATACTAAAATAATAGCTTTAGAAATGAGAAACCAGGTCACTCATGTATAAATTTCCCTTTATTAACTGAAAAGTCGATAACACAAATTAATGTGCCATGTTGCTCAGGAATTAGTTGCAGTCTTCCTTTTCTTCTTCATGAAATCCTTGGACATATCTTCTTATTTAAATTTTCATCAAATTTAAAAATGTGTTCCAATGACATGTTGCTACAAATGCTATTTTCAGTTCTTTACTTGGCTTTACACAGAATGGAAAGTGAGCCAGAGAAAGAATCAAACTTGACCTCATGTTTATGACTTTCATGGGTGCAACGATATAAACAACATTATTTGCAAATATTGGAATGCAAGATATGTTTTTGCAATTAAAATACAGAACAATGATCCTAGGTGGTGGATAAAATTGCCCATAAATACATCTTGTTGCTGACAAGGTATCAGAGTTATGAAATTAAATTAATTACTGTAATAGTAAACATATTTCAACCACATAACTTACTGGTACAGAGTAAAGAAAATTCACTGGGTTTGGGGTAAGGTGGTGGAAGAATCCTTGGCTATTCATAAGCACTTATCCTTTAACTCACTATCCTACGAGAAAATGTGAGTATGCCTTCCACTTTTTCCTTTTTAAAGAAGTTACATAACAGAACGTTAAACTAAAATAGAGAAGGACAAATGAGTTAATAAATGTTAAATGTTTTCAAGTCTTTAAAAGAACAAAGCAACGTAAATCTATGGCATTAAAATGAGTAATCCGAAGAGTTCCAGTATGGTTATCTAATAGGTCTCCTGTCTTTGGAAATGTCCTCGGAATAGCTTGGGATTTCCAGACCCAGCAAAGTGAATAGGTGGAGATGGTCTCATTAGAAGACATTTTGGGAATTTAAGTAGGAAAACAGTTAATAGAGGTATTGGTGGAGTTTCAGATTGAGTACATTTTTATGTTGAGGGAAAAAAGGGTTAATTTTCAGGGTGCCGAGGCTATGGTAGACGTATTGTTAGACATTGGAAATACAAAAGTGATTTGGACAGATCCTCTTGCTTTCAAGGGGATGACAGATAATAACACAAATAATTATCACACTATGAGCTGGCATTAAGCTGAGGGCTTGCACTACTTCCTGTGAAAACCTAGTACGGTGGAATGGGACAAGGAAGAATGAGATGAGGTGCTTTAAATTCAAGAGAAGGAGCTGACTCCTCTAGTTATCATTTCAACTCAATAGTGATATTGGTTTTTGCTGGGAGAGCAGTGGGGAGCAGGCGATTTGTAGCAGTTGCCAGACACACATCACACTAAAACGACAAGAGGAAACAAGGAAATTCTCCTTCAAAACGTAGTGGGGGAAAAAAAATCCAGATCTTCCCCTAAATAAAGGAAACCTTCTGGTTACAATGTGCGTTGCTAGGGATTTAGTTTTCTCTCCTAAGAGTAAAATCACACAGACATATTCAAGCCCTTAGGGTTTTGTGAGAGTATTTTATATCCAAGACGTCAACTGAGCCTGGTGTTAAGTGTGTGATTATAGAGAAAGGGTTAAACGGAAGGGGGTGGCTCAGAGATTGGAAGGCTGGCGAGGCGGCTGGAAAACTTGCAAAAACTCTGAACTTTTAAGCTCCCAAAAATACACATGTGTGTGTCTGTGAGCGCAGGCAGATCTATTTCGGTAGAAGTTTTTTTTTTTTTTTAATCACAATCTCTCGGTCTATCTCTTGCTGCGCTGCAAACACGCTGAGCAGCCCCTCAGGATCCTGGCAAAAGCTGCCGCAAAGGCACCGGCAGCTCTATTTATTTATGAGCCGCGTTCAAAGGCGCCCTCTCCCCATTCCTCCGCCGCGAACGAGCCGCTCGGAGCCCGGGCCACCTCCCGGGCCCTGGAGCTGGGGGCGGGGGCCCGGGAACCTCCTTCCTCGGGCAAACTTTGCCGGGGCGTGGGAGCGAAGGCGCGAGCCGGAGCGCGCGGGAACGCGCCGC
>LNAC01000011.1:6075107-6228781 GCA_002007465.1 Ailurus styani | reverse complement strand
ATCCGCGTTGGCCGTACAGGAGGTGGGCGGGGCGGGGCGGCGCGGGGCGGGGCCGAGGGGGTGGGGGCTCCGCTTGGTATATAACGCCGGCGCCGGCTTAACTTCTGACTTGGGGTTATTTATTTGGGGAGCGCGCGGACGGCGAAGGCTGGCAGCGGCGGCGGTGGCGGCAGTGGCTGCCGCAGACGGTGCTTGAAAAAGGCGGCGGCGGCGGCGGCAGCGGCGAGTGATGGGAGCGCCGTGGCTCCCGGGCGCGGGCGGGAGCTGCCGAGCTTTCCGGGCACGGCTGGAGTGCTGAAGAGAAAGGGGAGCGTCCGGGGGCCCGCAGCCGGCTCCGGAGGCGCGGGGCGGGTTTTTGTTTGGCTGCGCTCAGCGCCAGGCAGCCGGAGCCAACAACTCCAGTTACAACAACAACCCACCTTCCCGCAGCCGAGCGAGGCTAGGGCTGCTGCGTCCGTCCTATTGTTTCGACACTTGCCAGGAGCTCGGGAGCCAGCAGGGCCACCGAGTCCCCGCCGCCTGCCGCCGCTTTCCCTCTCGGCCACTTCCCTCCCTGGAGAAGGAGGTGCGGAGAGCAGCCCGGGGAGGGCAAGGGGCTGGAAGGAGACCGGCTGTTGGGGACTGCGGCCGCCGAGTCAGGTGCAGCGCAGGAGCCGGGCGGTACCGCGACGCCGGCGGGAAGACTGCCACCGTGGCCGTGGGGGACGGCATTCAGAGCCTGGGAAAAGTTCCTGCACTTTGAGAAGGAGGGCCCACTGGCGGGCGGCTGTCGGGGGGGCGGCGGCCGAGGGGCTGCGTGCGCCTCGGAGCCTGCTCTGGTTTCGTCCACCTTTGCCATCAGGTGTCTGCCGCGGAGCTGCGGCGCAGCCGGGAGACGCAAGGGGCTGACACGCGCGCGCACACAGGACTGCCATTCAGCCGCCCCCTGGGCTCTGCTCAGAGTAGCCGCTCCCACCGCCCCACTGCCACCTCGCCATTCCCCGGGACGCCCCGGCAGGACCCAAGACGCGGACACCTCCACCTTGGCCTTTGCACTCCTCCTGCCCTGCCTGCCGGCCGGCCCCCGCCCACTCCTCGGAGGAGGGCTGCTCCTCAACTTGGCCTCTTGGATTTCCTCTGTCGGGGTGCTGACTAGTGGATATCGCTGCCGGCTGCGGCGGCCCTGCTGCCCTTTTGTCTTTCCTGCGTGACCTCGGGGAAGGCCCCGGTGCGGAGCGTCGCCAAGGACGCCGGACGGGAGGCGGGCTTGACGAGACATCCTTCCGCGAAGTGCATGTGTGTCTGCAGGCCGCCCTCGGCTGTTGGGAGACGGCGAGGACCTGCCGAGGCTGCGGAAGAGCCGCAGGCTGTCGGGAGGCCGCGCGAGTGAGCTGCGCCGGAGCCCCGCAGCGCCGCCCCGCGCCCCCCGGGCTGCGCCCCCGCCCCGTGCGCCCCCGCGCGCCATGCCCAGTAGTCCCGCGCGCTCCGCTCCCCGCCCGCTGGGCTCTTGCGCCTTCTAGCTTCCGAGAGCCCACTTTGATCGAGGCCACCATTTCCACTGAGCACTCCTCTTCTGTCTCCTAGCCTCCCCGCTGGAATCGGATTTGCAGAGGGGGTCCGTGGAACCGGAGCACTCCCTTTTCCGCGCCACCGGCTCCTGCATCTTCACGCCGTTAGGAGCCCCAGCTCTTTTACCACCAAGTTGATCTTTCTGAGACAGAGGACGCGTGATTTCCTCTCCGGAGCTTTGGGGTTTCCTTGCAGCCTTGGCCTGGCCAATTGATCTTCAGGACCGAAAGTTGCCCGAGGAGCGCCTGCCCTCCTGGAGGAGGGTGGAGGGGAGGTGGGAGGCGCATACCTGTGTCAGCTCGACCGCCCTGAATATTATTCCTGTTACTTCCATATTATTTTGTGTATATTTATCCGGACACTCTGGGTTCCTAGCCCCGTGCCAGATACCGGGCCTCAGACACAGCGCGGTTCGCGCGGAGCAACGAGCTACAGAGGAACCCCCGGCGCCGGCGGGCGAGGAGGCGGCGGGGGAAGATGCGCGGCGTCGGCTGGCAGACGCTGTCCCTGTCGCTGGGCTTAGTGCTGGTGATCCTGAACGAGGTGGCGCCGCAGGCGTGCCCGGCGCAGTGCTCCTGCTCGGGCAGCACCGTGGACTGTCACGGGCTGGCGCTGCGCAGCGTGCCCAGGAATATCCCCCGCAACACGGAGAGACTGTGAGTATGGGATCTTACACTCCCCCCCCACACACCGGGTCACGCATCCCCATAGTCGAGATTGGAGGGATCAAGCGGCACAGGAACCTGTGCCCGGGTAGCTCTCCTGCACGCGCATCCCGGGCCAGAACTCCCCTGGGAGGGCGAAGGACGGGAGGGGCCGCTGCCCAAGGGGCCGCTGCACAGGGAGGGGCCGCTGCCCAAGGAGGGGCGGGCCCGCTGGCAGCTGCGCTCGGTCCCTTCTTCCCCCTCTCGTCCAGCCACTTGCATCCCAGGCCGGGCGACTTCTCTGGGGCTTGGGGACCCGGGGACGTGGGGACAAGTCCTCGCTTGTGCCCTGGGCGAGGGAGTCGCGACTTTGTTCCCCAGACTCTGTAAACGGAGTCACCTTGCGGTTGCCAACACTAGCGGGTCGGTTTCAGGGCCAAATCCCAGCTTTTGTCGCCGTGGGGTGGCGCGGGGGGAGATTGGCGGGGGGGGTGACTCAGAAGGGAGAAACCTCCGCTCCCTGGCTTAGGGTCACCCTCCTGGGGACGGAGGGGTGGGGAGAAAGGGTCGTGGGGCGGCTGGGTCCGCTCAGGGGCGCCGCTGCAGGCCTCGGAGGGAAGGATGCCCCAGGACCTAAGCGGCTCGCTCGGTCGCCGCCCGCCACCCCCGCGACTCTTTCCCCCGCCCCCCACGTCTCCAGGGAGGAGGCGGCGGCGGCCCGCCCCAGGAGACCTGTCCGAGCCGGTGACTGAAGAGGAGGACCTTTTCCTACCGTGGAGGCGAAGTTCGAGCGGGCTCTCTAATCCGAGCCAGCCGAGCGGGGTCCCCCTGCTACGGCGATCCCGAGGCCCCGCGTCCCCCGCTCCACTCCCCCCCCCCGGCCCTTCCTGCTGAGCCCTTGGGCCCCCGTACACCTTTCTGGCAGTTTCTGAGCCCATTCACGTGGCCGCAGCTCTCCTTCCTTCCCTCCTTCTCGCTCCGCTGCCCGCAGACATCCCCGCCTCCCTGTCTCTGCGAATCTCTAATGAAGAAGTAATCGCAGAGCCGGTGTTGACGGCCCACGCGCTCCTTGTGGGGCACTTCCCGAGTTCAGGGAAGTGGAGCATGGAGGCCATTCCCTTTGTGAACGCCGAGGCCGCCGCCCGGCGCTGTCCGAGCGCCCTGGGCGCGCTGCACTCGCCCTTGCGCGGGGGCCCGGCGTGCGCGGGGCGAGGGCGGAGGGGCAAGCGCGCCCGACTCTGCCCCGCGGCCTCTGCGCACCCGCGGGTGTGAGGGTTGCGCGCGGCGGCGGGCACCCGCGGGGACCCGAACCCCTCCAGCCGCACGGCCCGCGGCGCCTCGACTCGCTCCTCTTGTCTGACCCAGTTCCCTCACCCTAGGCTTAAAAGGCCAGAGTTGAGCCCTTTCTGCCTTTGCAAATGGCTCCCCCACCCCTGGCCTCCCTGGGCTGTCCCCCCACCACTTCTTCCTTCCAGGGCCCACAGAGCTGGGCTAGTTGGGGCCCTACGGAGGGTGTCTTGTCAAAATAGGATCTACTACGTTTACCTGGGGAGGGGGGAGTTCATGTTATGTCAAAGAGCCCATAAAAGACCCCAACAATTGTAGGAACAACTCGGTGGTACTTTGCTGGGCATGGAGAGTGGGTTGGGGAGAAAGCAGTGCAGAATTCTCTGTTAGCACTTGTCATTGCGTGCCATTCAAAAAACAGTTTAAAGTTTAGGCACTAACATGTCTTACTCAACAAAAAGGGAATGCATTCAGAACAAAATAGTTGAGTTTCGGGTCCTTGAAAAAAAAAATCCCTGTGAGGGCTCAATACAGTTTTCAGAAAATAGTTTACTCAGTGTTAGCTTATAGAATTCTATCATTGACAAAATAAGCACTTTACATACAGATTTCCAACATGATGTTTTCAACTCAGAGGTAAAAGAAACTTAGTTCCGTGAAGGCGAACATTCAAACCGCAGCAAAGCCTGGTTTTACTTGAAAATGATTGGAACCAGGACAAGTTTAGATCTTGACCTAAGATGCCAGAAAAGGGGGTGGTGACTTGAAGGAAACGTGGTGCTGAAATCCGAACAAAAATGTCAGGGCCTGAATCTATTTCCATTATTGCCCCTGCTAGTAGTTTTGACTTTACCATCACAGCGGGGTTCCCTGAGCTGCAAACGAAGAGTTTAGTTTTCATACAAACATAGAATTGTTGGAAGGTAAATGCCTATAAATGCAAGTCTTTGAAGCGCAGTTCTTTTGATAGCACTCTAACTTTTTTCTTTGCCTTGGGAAGTTTAGCCACCATGCCACCTAAGAATAGGGTTCTGAATTTTAAAAAATGTCTTCCTGGGTGATATTCGAAAATTGTTGTTCTTAACTTCCTGAAGGGAACTTTTTCAGAGCGTGCTTAACAATAATAGTTAAATTAGCAGAATACCTGTGAAATTAATATTCACATCTTCATAAAAACAAAAATTGAAAGCACTCCCCTGTAGACACAAGAAAGGACTTCTGATATCATCTGTGTTCTTGTGAGATACCAATAAGCAGGGACTCTGTAAACTTGTTAAGAATCATTAAAAAAAAAGGTTTCAAAACTTATTACTTCCTTCTCTCTTTTACTTTGTAAACTACTTTAGTATTTGGAACTGATCTTTCACCTTATAGTTCTTACTAAGTTTTTTTTTTCTTTGTTTGATTAGATCTTGATAGAAATAAAATGGAACTTTCATTTTCTTGTTTTCTCTTAGGGATTTGAATGGAAATAACATCACACGGATTACCAAGACAGATTTTGCTGGTCTTCGACACCTAAGAGTTCTGTAAGTATGTTCTTCTGTGCTTTGAAGAATTTTCTTTTGTTCTTAAGGTTGCATATTTTGTATTGTTGCTGGTCTCAGATTAAAAAATTGTCCCAACGACAGAAACATAAAATTTTAAAAGGTCTTGGTTTCCTTTCTTTTTTTTTTCTTTTTTTTTTTTTAGGTTTATCATTGTATTACAGCTTTCGATGAAAATGTAGGCTTTTATTTTAAGGTTGGATTCTTGCCATTAAAACAATGTTATAGAAATGACCTCAAATGTTTGCTATACCATACCCTAAGTGCCTTATGCATATAAACATGTAGAATAATTGCTTTCACAATATGAATAAGTAATGTGAGACATTTGAGGATTTGAGATTAACTAGAAAGAATTTAAGTGGGTCTGCATTTTATTATTACTAATATAAAAGACTTTTCTAACAAACAATACTTAGATGTAATTTCTAAACTTAAAATCAAGCAATCCAACTTTCCTGCAGTTTTTGATGGGAAATGTTTTTTTTTTAATAAAAATACACTGGTCATATTTGGAATTGTTTCTTATATTTTACATCTTTGTAGTTTTTATAATATTATTGCAATATGATTACTTTAATTAGTGGGTAAAATTTGTTGTGAGGGAACCATCATTGGAGATTCAATGTAATGTGAAACTGTTTTACCCACATATTTGTAAATATTTACATTGCAATGAACATATACTTTTGTGTGTTGGGTGTTGATCTTTAAAAGGCACATTTTGGCCATTATGAAATCTTCCAATTTCTGATATATATTCACAAGTGAATCAAAATATGTGTATGGTGATATGCTGTATATTGATTCTTTTGGTTAAGAGCTCACTCCACAATCAGTTTACCAAAAACAGTGATCAAAACTGCAGTGTCATGGGTTGCTTCTCAAGATAAGCTGTAGCTGGAGATTCAGAGTTTTGACTAGTAAGTTCTGTGAGAAACTGCATTAGTATTTTCTGTCGAAGTTTTGTGTTGTGGATGCTGCTTGCCCTCTGTGATTTCTCTCAAATCTATCATTATTAAAATTTGATATTAAATCTCAAACCAGAGCTCTGCTTAATTTTATAAAGGGAACGATGTTACAAGTTTTCAGTTGCTGAACTGAAACTCGCTCAGATGGGAAGTGGTAACATTAAGACCCTATTATACTTTGCATTTCAGTCAGCTTATGGAGAATAAGATTAGCACCATTGAAAGAGGAGCATTCCAGGACCTTAAAGAACTGGAGAGACTGTAAGTATTTTTAATTCCAAAGTTATGACGACATAACTGTATTTTTTTAAAAAATACTTGAATTTCAAGGGCCATGTCTTCAATTTCATGTCTTAGTCTTTGAACATTGTACAGAAACAAGAGGTCTAACAAGTAGCTTTCAGACTAATTTACAATTAGAAATTGTGGAATTTTGCACAAACGGCACTAACTTTTAATAAAGATAAAAAAAAATACAGACTTCCTTTACTGAGACACTGATTTCCTTGTGAGTAACCATTGCTTTGGTACTTAGAGAGGTATATGTTTTCCTAATGATCCATCTAGTTTGCTTTATTTGCTTTTATAGGAAGAAAGGTAGTGATTTTATTTGCATTTATAGTATAATATGGAAAAGAAAAATTTGCTGGTAGTTATTTTAATTTTCATGCTGTTGCTTTGTGTGTCATTAGTGACATTTGAGGACATATTTTAAATTCTTAGTGATATAAATTTGGTTTTTGATATTTATCACTTATGGTGAACAGTGTTAATAACAGCTATTCACGACTTTATTTCATTATTTTATGGTAGCTTTCTAAACATTTATCCTGGAAAAAGAATTCAAAGATTAGTAGAAATGGAAACAAGAATTATATTATCAAAGCATGGTCATTTTAATGTTGATTTTTTTTTTTCTTCCCAAGAAGATCATGTGGACTCCAGATTTTAAAATATATTTTATTTTTTCAGACACAAAATCTTACAGATTGACATATACTACTTGAGGGCCATTATTAATTTATATCTACAGTATACATCTATGAAGGACAAAATCTTCTGACTGCAATAATTAAAATAAATTACACACTTTGTAATTTGAAGTATGAATTATATGTCTCATATGTCTTGATAACTCAAGTTTAATAAGTTTAATAAGTTTGCATTTTAAGGGCAAATAACAGCTCTATTAAAAGTAGCAACAATTTCCATGCCTGCTTTAATAGGCACTTTAGGTAAAAATAAAAATTTTATTTAAAATAATGAAATATAAAGTTCGTTGTAGGCATAGAACATACTCAGATTCACTGGGCCCAAGGGCAAAAGTTAATTCTGTGTGAATGTAACTAGAAAAAAATGGCTTGTCAACTTCTAAGATATTTGTAAATATATAGGCTCCATTCTTATCACCACAAGTAAAATTAAACCCAGAGGTGTCTATTTTACTGTAAAATTTTGTCCATGATAAATATTACAATATAGAGAATATATCTGTGGAATTCAAAATAAATTGAAAGTCACTACTTTGAACTAGTTTTCAGAGAGAAGTAAAAACAAGGTAAATATTTGGTTAAGTTCATTACAAAGTTCCTAAGTTCATAACCTATCTCTTAGTATATAAAAATACTCTGAAAATATACTTTGATCTCTTTCCTAGGCTTTTATGAATAGTTAATTCCTAATGAGTATCTTGTAAAGGTGTTTTTAATTCATCTATGTACAAAATATCAATATGATTTAAATATTTAGTATGATGAAAATATAACTTAAAATTATAATTCAAACATAACATTTTTGTATGAATAATTTTAGTTATATGAAAATGTATATATGTGTGTGTATATAGAAACACACACACACACACACACATATTCTTAAGCAACATCCAGTTGAAGGAATTTCAGTGACTTTTCATGCAGTCTTTATTTTGGTTATATTGTAGTTTTAAATATTTTCAGAAATGCTGGAACAGACAAAAGTTTCTCATTGTTTTTTAAGCCACTTCAAATATATTTGAGCAAATGAACTTTTTCTAAAAATTATTAACCAGATGGCTTGTGATCTGAAATTTGATTAGAGTTGTAATTAGGTACTATTTTTTGAACTTTACTTCCCCTGAGAATGTCACTTCATCTCAGAACAGTTTTCAGTTTTACTAAGTTGCAGTCAGATGTTTCAGAGTGGGAGGAGGATTTGTAATTTTGAATGAAAACTAATATATATGCAGGACTTCTTTAAATCACCCCAGCTGTTGGCCGAAAGCAAATATTTCATATTTGTGAGGAAAAGCTGAGAAAATTCCTTTTGTTTACAACTGCCAAGTCCATCTGATGGAAGCACATTGTTATCTGACAGCCAATTCATCTCCTTGGGACTCTGGAATTCTAAACTATTTCTTAGGAACATTGTGGATACACTTTTCAAATATTTATTTTTTTAAAATACATTAAATGGTAGGGAAGTTTTGTTAAAGAATGCACTCAAGTTGTCATGCAATAAACTATTATAAATTTTGTTGAATATATTATTTAAAAAAATAAAAATTAAAAAGAAAAGCTGACCAGAGGGTTGGTCTATGGGGATATGAGGATATGTTCTTATTTTAGTAGGTAGTCTTCAACATCACAAAAATTTGTCTTTTTTTCCCCAAAAAGTTGCAAGAGATAATGTAAGAAACAGGAAGTGATCAATGAATTAATTTTTAAAATAATTAGATATTGTACAAGCTTATATGATTTTTAGCAATTTAGGTGTGAATTTTTAAATTCAAACTCTAATGAAAAGGTGTATACATGCAGGCTTATGTTACAAATGCCGTTCATATAATACTTACAGTAACTTAATTTTCTGTGTGAAAAACACAAAATAAAAATATTAGTTTTATTTGTATGTAATTTGTGGTTTTAAGTATTTTTTCATTTTAATATAAGATTCGAACAATTCCAAAGTGATATTTTATGAAGATTTCAAAATTATAAGTTTTTTCTTTTTGTTTTACGTTGATAGAGTTTTAGTTTGGTCTAGAGAAAGAAGACAAGTCTGAAAACAGAAGATAAGATCTGTGCCCTTTTACAAATCCAGCTTTTAATCTGAAAGAAACAGATTAGGCTGTTGTTATTGCTTTTGTTAGGTTGAATTTAATTTTAGCATAGAATGAGAAAGTCATTATTTGTAAATCAAGCATTATAGCTACAAAAAGATTTATTTTTGCACTTCAAAGAATCAGTGAAATGCGGGGTTATCAGTCAAATGACAAGAAATAGATGGATATTAAAAACATTCCTCCTAAAAGAAAAAAACAAAAGACATCTTCCTCCTTCCACACTCCCTCCCCTTCTCCTTCCTTCCTCCTTTCTGTTGTATGGAACACAACATCAGATAATATGATCATCATCAGAATGTGGTTGTGAATCACTGTAGAAGGAGCATGTCTTAATTACACTTGCACACCATGACCACACATTACTTCCTGTTTTGACAGTTTCCTACTATACTCCCAGACCTAACATGTGCAGTGGCAGATTTCCATGCTCTGTGTTGCCAGTAGTACCTGCTTACCTGGAAGTAAAATGAAGCCTTGAGAAATGTGCCTCGTGTAGATGCATAGGAGGACTCCCATTTGTTTAATAGAAGTATTCAACTGAAATCTAATTTAGTTAAGTAACTAGTTAATGCAATGGAAATTAATTAAGGAAAACAATCTACAAATAAACTACAAGAAAGAATTGAATCATTTATGACGTATACTCCTTTATCCTTCAGAGAAGATACCTGTGTATATCTGCAATAAAGTCTCCATGCAAAATTGTTAATTAAAAGTAATTCTTGGCTGGTGCATAATGTCTTTGAGGGTTGAAAAAAAAAATCACACTGGGGCCCAGAACATTTGTGGGCTGGTGTAAAATTCTGTTGCTCACCTATAGTTTATGGGATTATGCTGCAGTCATTAAAGTTCTATTTTATGGCCTTTTAAGGAGACCCAGGCCGCTTCAGTTTCCCGGTAGTGAAAATCATCAGCGTTTATTGGTTCCTTCCTAGCACAAAAGAACTGGGTATGAGAAAGTTTTGAAATTGTTTAAGTTTATCCAAAAAATATGAGGACATTAAGTCCTAAATGCAGTGAAACACTTACATACAAAATGAAATGCTGATATTTCTAAATTATGTTAGTGAAAACCAACAGTATACTATAGAAAATCATGGGTATTAGGCTTTACTTTAACTTTACAGTCATCTTATACCCTTACGATAAGGAAATTGCAGTAGAGATATGGGCAGAGATTGGGCTGTTTTTCTTTTCATAAGGGTGTTCTTTTATGACAAGTATCACGTTCAGATTTCTAAGTTTTAGCATATTCAGATTTGAAATTGTATTTTGCCTACTATGTCATTTGATATGCTTTTTTTGCTTGAAAAGGGAGTCCTGAAGTACTATGATGAAGCCATGTCGGGAATCCCGGAAAAGAAAGCTGTCCGCTTAGACATTTTCAGGTTTCTATCGAGTCGATATAAAGAAAATACTCATTTTAGTGGAGAAAAGTCTAAATCCCTTTACATTGGAACGTAAATTTGACCAAACACTACACTCCCAAGAGAGGATATCTAAAGGACACATTATTATTATTTTTTTAAGGTGGTGCTGAATTAGTTCTCCTGTGTGCACTCAGCATTCATAAGCATGTGACAGCCAGTATGAGGTGGAGGAATTACAGTGCTCTAGGATTTTTGTTATAGGTTGCTACGCATGAGTTCAAGTAGAGAATATTTTGTGGAACAGGTCTGAAGGAAAGCACCCCTTATCCCCTGTTGATCAAGGATGTAGAGAATCCCTCTCCTGACTAATCCTACAAGTTTACAGGCAACACATAACACATTCCTTTTCTTAAAGTAAGGGCAAACCAAAAGTGCTAATCTCCTTGGAAAAGAATGCAAGCTCATTGCAAAAGAATTGTTCTCTGGCTTCTTTATACTACCAAGTTTAAAATCACAGCAGTTATTTTCTTAGGAAATACCATTTGTCTTTCAAGAATAGATCAGACTTACTCACAGAGGCTGCATATATATCCTGCCTGAGATAAAAATGCCGTAGATGATTAAGTGTATATCACTTAATCTGCGATATCTGTTAAAAGTGAATTATTCTCACTTGTTTGTAAGTGATACCGGACTATTTGAAGTTACTTTGACTGATCTTAGAAGGCTTTGATGCACGTGCACTATGGAAAGTTTAGCAGAACTTTGAGTCCATCTTGAGAGGGTTTCTCATGCATCGTTTTTTATGGGCCCTGAAGTTGAACGGTGGAAAGAAGGCCTGTTTGCTCTTTGTGGACCATTTTATAAATTCTGAAGCAGCAAGGCTGTTTATTTTTCCCACATCTGTTTTGGGCTCATCCTTTGTGACAGTGTTTGCTGGATGCTGTGTCATTATACCTCCTCTGAAATGAGTACTTTAGTTTGCACTGTTACAATGTATTTGTGGAAGCAGTGAATGTCAAATATTTTACATTGAATTCTGTCTTTCATTCTTGTTGGATACCTTTCCGCTTGAATTATGCCTGCTAGACGGAATTTCACAACTTTATGTGGAAGGAGAGACTTTAATGCATGGACTTTGATATGTATTGCTTTTATCTTTTTTCAAAGCAACTTGTATATGCTGAACTGCAGGCAGTATTGGTGAGAACACTTTCAGAATGACAGTTTGGTAACAATGGGGACAATTTGGTATAGATGCAATTGGAATATTACTTTATGAGGACATTTATAAAAAAATTATCTGTCGTCTTTGCAATGTCCGTCTCCTGTGGATGCAGGTGGGCAGTTCTGGACACCCCCTGACACACACTGTGTACAGCCATTCTAGCTTCTGGCTGTGAGCAGGGGGTGCAGAGAACCTGAACTGTCGTCTGCTTAGGCACTTTGTAGTCTTATATGCTATTGCCTCCCATTCTGTAGAATGTGGCAAACACTCATTGGCTGTACTGTTGCTTATGCTTTCTAAACAGATACAAATTCCTATAAACCCTTTTAAAATCAGAAACTTTTGGTAAGAGTGACATCAGAAAACTCTGGCTTTGAGTTAGTGATAATCATGCCTCCAATAAACCTCATTGTCTATTATACTGCTACTGTACAACACTACAAAACCTTGGGTGATCAATATCTCACCATGAGATATTGATCAGATTGCTTGATCTTTCCAAACCTGTTTCCTCATCTTTGGAACAGAGTATGATTATATCTAGCAATCCATGGTTTAAGTAAGATAATGTACATATAGTTTCACAAAATACATGTCACATGGTTGGCATTTAAAGAACGATTACCATGCGTTTCAATATCTCTCCTGTTTTTCAAGAGCTCATTTTAGGCATTATTTTATCCTCTTGAACTAATAAAATGTGTACATAATAAATTTTACTTTTGTACATTCATATTTACTATCGTTTTCATTCTGATTTTCTTATTGTGGCATATGGCAATAGAAAAGATGTGAAGAATGTACAAAAATTCCTTCAAGTTTTGTTTCCGAGTATTTCTCATAATTGCTCTGAAGATGTAGAGAAATGCCAAGAAGTAAGGGGAGTGAAGAGGAAGCAATACTTTTACTCATAAGTTTGATTCATCCTTCTAAATAATGCATGCATGTTAAAATCTTTGCCTTAAAATGCTAGAATAAAAACATTTTAAAAAACTAGTAGAAGTTTACCTGAAAAGAACGCATTTTTGTATAACAAATAGGAGATTGTACATGATAAGCTCATGAAGGCAGCATTTTAAGTGAACACTTATTACAGACTGGGCACCCTGCTAAAATCCTTGACATTCACAACAACAGGAATGATTGTTTCCATTTTACTTTTTGAATTGGGATCAAGGCTGCACATATTCATTGAATTGAGGTAAAAGTTGAAAAAATAAGAGACTGCCACTTTTACCGATGGACAAGGCATGGGAGCCATTGACATCATTTGAAGCAGTGCTTGTCGATAATGCTCAGGCTGCCCTTCGAATTGAGGTTGTTAAGAATCAGCAGTTCAGAGGCCAGTGGTGTTTTGTGTGTCACAGAAAGCTCCTTCACCCCACCGAAGGTCATGCTCAAAGAGCTGTAGCACAGAGGAAACAGTTATCGGGATCCCTGTCATCTTTGCCCTAAGAAAACATGTCTTTGAGACATACTTTACTCCCCTTTCTGAAGTCTTGAATTACCATCCAGAGGATCTCAGTTAGCCCTGAGATCTTGTGGGCAGATTCCTTCTAGCTGGTGATGGCTCGAGGGTTGCATGCGACTCTGTCTTTCCCTCAACACGGTTGAGTGTCCTTGCTCTGAACAGTAAGTAACTGACCCACCTGGTCAGCTTAATGGAACCAGTTTAGTCTGGCTCCCAGAAATCCACCTCAGAGATACATTTAGTTGACTATATGCTGTTTTCTTTCTGGGGACCGTCAGATTTTCGCTTCTTTAACTCATTTACGTGAGGATTATTATGGCACTATCCTCTTCAAACTACTGGGAAGTATTCTGTGTCATTTGAAGGTGCTAGCAAGGTTACTTACTCTCTCTCTCTTTTTTTAAAGATTTTATTTATTCATTTGACAGAGAGAGAGAGAGAGATCACAAGTAGGCAGAGAGGCAGGCAGAGAGAGAGGAGGAAGCAGGCTCCCTGCTGAGCAGGGAGCCCGATGCGGGCCTTGATCCTAGGACCCTGAGATCATGACCTGAGCTGAAGGCAGAGGCTTTAACCCACTGAGCCACCCAGGTGCCCAAGGTTACTTACTCTCCAGGACTGGTCATTGTTATACGCCTTAGTGGTCTTTAAAGTAATTCTGGATTAAAAAATATTCCTCTTTAAGAATTTAATTTCTGATCATTTTACAAGAAATCCCTGCTTTGAAATTTTTCCCTCACTGAGTATTTTGGAAGAGTTTCAACTCTTATTTTAATATTTGTATTTCTATTTATTCTTGGCACTGATGGAAGGAAGAACAGGAACCCCAAGTGTACTGATACTGTCTTATAGGAAAAAAGTTTTGTACTGTTTTTCTATGCATATTATCTCATCACTTATTATCTGCCCTTCTGGTATAATACCTTGTCTTATGCTCCTGTTTGGTTTAGACAATGTTAAGATCATTCACAATAATTTTCATGAAACAATGATAAACTACCTGAATTCAGAGAAAATTATTTTATACATATTTTCATTTTTCTTTCAAACTTCTTCAGGCCTTTTAAATGGGTCTTTAGAACAGTGAGCTGAACATCAAGTTCATTTTAAAAATGTTTTATTTTCAAGGGTTTTATTCATAGATATTAAAGAAACAGACTCTATAAAGCTATGTTTTTCCCAAGGAGAGATTGATGAGAGGTACAACTTCAATATTATGTTAGTTTGAGTTAATGTTTAGAAATGTTTAGCCTGTGTCTCTTTTAAACAAGTGATTCAGAGGGTATGTTCTCGAATCACCCTTCCTGAGTTCAGGGTTTAGCTCTACTTTCTATGAGCTGCGTACCACTCCGGGACGGCAGTAACAACAGTACCTACTATTGGGGTTGTCCTGAAGAATGAGTGAGAATCCATGGAAATCTCTCAGAACAGTGAGAACCTCTCATCACGTAGTACGCTTAGTATATGTTAACTATTAACATATGTTAATAATTTGTATTTCTATTTCAAGTGAATTAAGAATGGCTGGGAAGGGGCGCCTGGGTGGCTCAGTGGGTTAAAGCCTCTGCCTTCGGCTCAGGTCATGATCTCAGCATCCTGGGATCGAGGCCCGCATCGGGCTCTCTGCTCAGCAGGGAGCCTGCTTCCTCCTCTCCCTGTCTCTCTGCCTGCCTCTCTGCCTACTTGTGATCTCTCTCTCTCTGTGTCAAATAAATAAATAAAATCTTAAAAAAAAATGGCTGGGAATATGAAAGGAATAATTAAGAAGACACTGCTTGTACCCAATCCGAAATATCTACTTTCCCAGGATCTCTGAATTTGTTTAAACATACTGGATTCCTTCCAACTTCTAGATAATGTTGAGGACAACAGGGGGAGGGAGGTTGATGGGAGGGAAAGGGGGTAATTGCTGCATAGGGTGCATGGAAGCAAGTTTGGTAGTGGGGCTGTGGTTAGCTAGAGAGCAGCATAAAAACTGAGGCAGGAACCTCAGAAAGCAACTCAGAGGAGAGTTGGCTGAATATAAAATGCATATGCTAGTGTTTTGCTGAACTATATCAAAATGCAAAAAGAGAAGTATGTTCTCATTTAGCATTTTCTAAGAACTCACTGAGTGCCAGAGAAGAAGGAAAGGGATACAGAGATGTGGTCTTTATCCTTGAGCTTACAGTCTACTGGGAAACAGATGAGTATGTGAATAAATACAATATGATGTTAAGGACTCTTATTTATCGAGTGCTATGGGGGTACGGGGATGTAGCCAAGGGAGAAACTACCTCCATGTGGGGGAATTAGGGAAGCTTCACGTAAGATGTAAGAAAGTACCATTGAAAAGGGAAAGCTCTCCAAACAGCAGGTACTAAGGGCTTGAAGGAGCATGCTGGTTGTGGTTGGAGGATCCTGGAGAATGTTTGTCAGTCCAGTGGTTTGAATGAGATTATGATAGCTCATGTCTGCCATTTTGGAAATCGAGATTGGCTCTTTGAATAATGGGAGTCTTTCCAAGAGTAGTTGCTTCCCTGGAAAAATCCTAATTGCTGCTGTGGTGAATATTTGTAGTTAATTTTTTTTAGAAAATATATAACAAGGTCAAAATTAAGTTGTATTTAATCAAAATTGTATAATAGTAAATTCTGGAAGTACCCTTTCCTCAAAAGTACTCCTTCATTTCGCCATGCCCAGTAGAGAAAAATAAATGAGTAGTAGCTTTTGGCTTCATTTTAAATTTAACCTTGTTATATGCTTTATTTATATTAAAAAAATTAGTGTAAGCAGGAATAAATTCCACCCTTTCACCAGTAATTTTACTTTTTTCCCCCTAATTGTCTTGGTGTACTTTTTTTATGAGTGTGCATTTTATTAAGTGTTGAGAATGTTTCTGTAGATGATCAACGTCTTCATAGAAGGAGTTTATGTAACCAAAGTTACTGTTTTCATCATTACCTCATGGCATTTTGGAGTTGGAAGACGTTCTGGAGTTCACCTGGTGCAATTTTTCACATAATGCAAGATTTCTTTTATTATGTCCTTCACAGGAAAAAAACAAAAACAAAAACCAAACCAACAAAACGCATAGCCTCTGCTTGAATATAAGTGGAATAAAGTGTTGAGAGTTTCCTAAGGCAGGACTTCCATTTTTTCTAATCCTTGGAAATTCTCTAAATCTTAGAAAGGTCTCTCTGGTCATCTACTTTCTTAAAAGTTATAATCACTAGGGCCATTTCTGCTGTCTGCAGATTAAATAAGTATAATTTTACTCCTATCTCATGACCGTTTATGTATGTCAAGATTGACATGCCTTCTTTTCCTGTCCTCTTAACTTTTCTACTTAAGACTCAAGAAATACCTCCAGTCTTCAATGTGACTTTAGTTTTCTGGACCTTCTTACTCTCATCTGCAGCTATAGCAACGTGTAAATCATTTAAGTGCACATTTTTGCATCAGTTTGTCATTATTTTATTCAAATGTAGGAAAAGCAAAGAGATAGATGTTTATTTTTACTGAAATGTTGAATTGTCTACTTAAAATGAATGGGATTGGGAGATGAGTACATCAGCGCCAAGAACCTACCTACTGTTAAACTAGCGTGCACACTCCAGGTGAACTTAGTTATGTGGCATCACAGCTTAATTGACTTAGGGTTGCAATCACATTTTTTCCCCTAAATTCTAAATGTAACTTCATATCAGGTAAACATTTAAAAAAGCATTATCTAACCATTCTTAGGCCCCACCATTAGCCCCCCACACTTATTTTCAGTGAAGGGTCAGGAACTGTAGGTTTAGGTTGGGAGTTTGTGGTTTCCTTCTTTTCGCCCATAGGGACAAATCGTGCTGACACTTTCTCACACTTTTTTCCCACAACTAAGCAAGATGCTCACAAAATTGTAATTTCTATCTCCCCACAATGCCTTGGCTGAAAATTTAGGTCATCTGGGACAGCACGTGAATTATTTTAGGGCACTGTTTACTGTGGCATTTGAGCTGTATACAGCACTTACCTAACCTAGACACCAGAGTCTGAGTCAAGACATCCGTTTTCACTGTGTATGTTCTGGATGACTGATGTTCCACAGGACCTGAGGTTAGGGTTTAGGCCCAGGGAATCATCTGAGTGAGCGTAATGGAAAATTGCTTTAAAGCGTCAGGTAACAAAAGGTGTAACCAACTTTTGATTTGCAATGCTTGAATTCTTTTGAATGTTAATTCTTTCTTTCCTGAAATACAGGATGAGGCATGACATTACCAAATCACAGACTCATTGTTGGGTATTTTCTGTGTAACATACGCTTTGTTTTTGTTTTTCTCCAAAGGCGTTTAAACAGAAATCACCTTCAGCTGTTTCCTGAGTTGCTGTTTCTTGGGACTTCGAAGCTGTACAGACTGTGAGTAGACAGAAATAGTTATTGTTGCTTTGGGTAGTACCTTGTATTTTATTAAATGTATTTTGGATCTGTTTCCTTGTGCTTTCCTGGAATCTATTCACTGATAGATTAATGGATTAAAAGTTTGCCCTTTTTTTTCTTGTGGAAATTTATGATTGGTTTTCCAGTGGTTCCAGTTGTTTTATTTGATTAGCATTTAGTGGTTTATGTATGTGTCATTGTAATTGTATTATTTCTCAGTTATGTGATGATGAGGAGGTTTACCTTAGTTCTTTATGGAAACTTTTGATTAAGTTCTGAAGAGGAAAACTGCCACTGTACTTCCTCTTCAGAGGAAGTTGGCAGTGTTTTCTTGTAAAGTTAGGGTCCTTAATGTCAGCTTTCTTGACATTGTTTCTATACTGGAGTAGTGTTTATTAGTCTGGAAATATTATTATAGGGTATTTAAAAGAGGGTTGTAAAATTCCTCTTAAATATTCCCTTTAAAGCCAGAATTCCAAACTCTGGAATAAGAATGACTGAAAAGGTTTCATAACAAATATGTCATAGACTGTTAACAACGGAAGTACTTCTTTGGAAGGAGCATAATGCGAGTTTTAGGCAGAATCATTTTTCCTCCCTGGAATGCTTGTTCCCTGACCTAATATAATAGTGAAAACACATTTTTGAAAGCTTTTAAAATGAGATTTTTCAGCCACATGGATGATTTTGTGCAGATGGGAGATAAGCTGCAAAGTGTCGGAAAAATAAATAACAATGATTATTGACCTCCATGGACGTTGTGAGAAAACAGTTGAGATGTAGAGTAAACTGCTCAGCAAGGCTTCCACTGGGATGGTGGGGACGTCCCATAGGTTCGTGTTTGTAGGCAGGGTGAGCACATGGCTTTTTTCTGAACTTGGCTTCGTCGTAACCTGTTAGTTCAATATTGCTGTTATCAATTCCAGAAGTAGGAGGACTCCCTTCTCAGAGACCTCCCTGCATTGTAGCCAGGATCTCTGTTAGGTCCTCCTGATGCCTTAGCTCATGATAGAGAGAACTGTCCCAGTGGGCACACCCATCTCCTGTCTAGAGTTTGACCTTCCTGGTACTGGTCCTCTAAGGACAGCCAAAGTCACCTGGCAGGATCTCTCCTTCTTGTACTCCCTGATGGTAAATTGGCTCAATTTAAGTAAATTAAAGTTAAAAGAAAGAAAGAAAGAAATAGAACCTGAAGATTGTCTTTTAAATAAGAATTCTATAAGGACGATTTTGACCAAGGAAATAGGATCTAGGCTATTATAAAGATTATATGTATGCATATAAGTTGACACTTATTTTTCAATAATTCTGCTTAGTTTCCAAAAAGGGCCACAGAGATGGTTTTAAAAGTCATTCTACTTTCTGCTTTCAGTTTTTGTGACTGAGGAGACTGAAGAATTGACTTCAGGACTAGTGTACAATGAGACATATGAAACTACTACTTTGTTTATAGTGTTCAAATGGAAATTTTCCATTTTCTATGTAGCTACTGAAAATACAATTTAAATGAATGACTATTATCTACAATTAAAAGTATTAAAGGGGAAAATTAACTTCTACACTGTCTCTGGGGCACAAGAATATGTAATTTTTAGTCTAGAAGTACTTGGATTAATTTTCTTAGGAGGCTTCAGGTAGTGGGATCCAGTGAAGAATTCTTTATCAACAAATTATATTCTGTTGAACTGTTTTTTCCTCTTTGACAATATCATGTAGTGGAACAAGGGATTTTCTCTCATATTTTGTTGTGATTTTTATAACTTTAGGAAGCCGCTGTGTGTAAAGAGAACTGATATCTTTAAGAAGTAAAGAAACAGAACCCATGAAACTCTCAGGCAATATTTTCTAGTTAATTAAAACATGTAAAAAATGGGAAAATGGGCAGGTAGAACATGCATTCAGAGTTATGATGTACCTGTTTGGCTCAGATGATTTCCTGTGGGTAGTTTTGGAAGATAAAGTTTTATTTCTTAGGGCTAGTGGCAAGAGGGACTTGAATGCTTTGATGTTCCTGAAGTTACGGATTGAAGGCTTAATGTTTAATATTGACTGGGAATGAACACCTGACATAAGCACTAAATACGTATGGAAACACAGTGGTGTAATTTTTTTCTGCATCCTCACATCAGGAATCTTCTTTTGAGTTGAGGCACTGTTGTCCCACCTGAATTAGAGTTAGTGAATTGTTACTAATGATAGTTCTCTTGAGAGGATAAGTTATAAGCTATATGTGACCACTTTTTAATGGCGGTGATCATTAATTGGATTAAACCACCACCATTAAATGTCTTTAATAAATAAGGGAACAAAAGCTCGTGAGCCTAACTGCCTGGCCACTGTAATTTCCAAGAGGAAGGGTTCAAGTTCAGATTTTCTTCATGTGGTACAGGTGCCTAGTAGTTCACCCGAAACAAATGTTCTAACAGATGGAAAAATGTGCACAAATCTACAAACAAAAACGCCCTCTAAAATGTTCATTGAAAAATGAATCTTTCTTTCACAAGAAGGATCAGTAACAGAACAAAGGATACAGAACTTCTGATACATAATAGAGAAAATATGTGGGGATGGGGAAGGTATTTGGCTGGATTTGCATATACAAATTAAGCAATCCATAATTGTCCTGCTAGAGAATGTAGTAGAGACATACACACCTAGAATTCATGAAAGAAACAAATTTATAATTTAGTTCCTCTTTACCAGTTGTTGCATAATTCTCATTAGCATCTCTATTTCTTTTTCTAACTTATCGAATTATTACGTTTACCCTTATTTAATACTTTTATTATTATTTAATGGGTAGTTCATGCTACTGATGTCTGATTTTTATCATTATTTACTTAGATTAAAACTAGTCTGATGTACTGGACATTATGCAGATTTTCTTCACACTTTTTCATGAATAATCACCATTTGACTCTTGGCTGAAAATGAGATGCCAGGTGAAGAAGCACACATGCTTTCTTTGGACTCTAAATGCAATATAAAGGAAAAAGAGGGTACACTGTATATGAATTATGATTCGACACGGTTGGTTGCTGCTAGCGGCCAAATATGCTTTTTCTTTGCTGTCTGCTCCAATTTCTCTTTGGACGGGTTGAGAGAGCGCTACATGTTCAGGTCAAGATGTTTGCTCAGAAATAGTAGTACAGTTGCAGCTGTGTTTGTTGGAGCAGGAGACTAGTTTAAATAGCATTGCCATTTATCCAGTCCATTAACAGAACTCTGTAAAATAATACCAACTCTGCATAAACTACAGGACAGTGTAATAAAATTACAAGCACTTGTTGACAGATGGAAAGTGTAAGTAAAGGGAAAGTAAAGGACCACGGGTTGGAGGTTAAAAGAGACAGCAGACAGTTTCCCTAACTTATGTAGATACTCCATTCTCCATTTTGCTCCTCCTCCAAAACCGACATTGAGTTTTTATGATCAATTTAAGAGTGGGGAAAATTATTTTGGGGACAATCTGGAGCTGGTTAACTGAGATTTTAGTGACTTTTGAAATGGGCGACCGTGATTGATTGAAATTTATGAGTGGCAATTACATATATGAGTAGCATAAACAAATCTTTCCGATAAATGTAACCTTAAAGGTGATTTACCAGTGAGTGAGTCACACTTTTCAACTTGAATTTGCAGCTACTAATCCAGGCTCGTTAGAGAGGAATTTCATTGGTACTACTGCGGTCGAGCATTTGGTTATAAATATTTGTTTTGTGGTTTTCAGTTTATTTCTTTGAGTATCATTATATTTACCCAGACTTCTAACATAAGCTTAAGTATCCAAGGCACATTGCAGAAACTCATTTTTCACTTGTATCTACTGAAACAAAACAAAACTAACAAATTAAATTAAATGCATGAGCCCCAGTGATCCATTTTCTCTACTTCTTTTGAATAAAACCTTTTTATTTTTGGTTCACGAGTGGCATTTATTATTCCCTAGTGAGCTTTGGAGCCTCTAAATTATCTAACATTATAAATAGTATTTTTAAACTCAAGGACTCTTTTTATGGCCTACTGACTACTTACCTGAGACAAATAGGTTTTGACCGCTTAATCTGATTGGTCAGGTCACAGCTCATTGTCAGATAGGATCTCAGATGCTCAAAATTGTTTCTAATAATAATAATCAGGCCTTTTTTTTTTAAAGAAAACACATTTTTGTTTTATCGTGGTAAAAATTCATTTGTGAAGTTTAACAAATATACAGTGAGGGTGTCTTTATTTTTCTTTTGTCTCGTCCCATAGAAGGAGGTTTAGTGTTTGTTTTGGTTTTTAATAATTACAAAAGTAACATATCCTCATATTAAAAAGTTTGGATTCAGAAAAATTGAAAAGAGGAAGTGGAAATTATTCATTATCCCACCATCCAGACACAACCCCTAGTAAACTTGTCAGTTATTATTAACCTAGTTTTCTCTTTCTGTGATTATATGTATAAATGCTGACATACATTTATTATGAAAACATGTTTGTTTTGTTCTGTGTTTTTATGTCCCCAGGGTCTAGTATTAGGCTTGACCTTTAGAAACCTCTCAGTAAGTGTTTGATGTATTGAATTAAATCTCTGTCGGGTTCAGGGTTTGTAACCTGAATGAGCAAACAGTGAACGCTGGGAATACATTATGAATAATAGAGAGCCAGATGAAACTTAAAGGGTAATTTGGCTAATTAAATGTTTAGTTCCTAAACCTTGGAGGGTTTTGGTAGACCCCGCAAAATAAAAACAATCCATTTTTCACTTAAGTAAAATATTCGTTAACTTAATATAACATTACATTTCCATAAAACTATGTAAGTTGGTCTCCTAGGATTCGGTATCCAGGGATGAAAGCGGAGTACAACGGTGGAGCTCATGTCAGAATTCCTCTTGAAATCATTTCTGCCAGCTCCGATTCAAGGGTGGGCTCCTAGAGGTGTCAGGTGCCGTAGTTGCCTGCTCAGTCCTACTCTTGGCCTGTTTGGCCCCTGCCACAGTAAAGCCGACAGCGGTTGTGCAGGAATTGCAGGTTACAGTTGCCACGGTTACCGTTGTCCGGCCAGATCCACATCATTACTCATCTAGCGAGCTGCCTGCTAGCTACCGCTGAGGCTGCCGAAGGGCCGGGTGTGCAGAGGAGCGAAGCTCTTCAGATGTGGTGTGACTGTGTGACCATTCGGTGCAAGGAGACACTCTCTGTGCTGTTAATACTGTTCCTTTGCTCTGGGCAACAGACTGACTTTGAAAACCAGGAACCCATACGTGAGCTAAAACTTAGAGATGCATTCACTGTCCGTGATTAGAACACCAAGTCCCATTCTTTGTTCAGTAACTTATTAACGACGTATTATTATTGGGCCCAAGGGACTCTGTCCTTGCAGCTTAAAGAATAAGAAGAAGGAGAACCATTTGATTTAAAAAGATGACTATTTCATAACCAAAGTTTTGTTTTTAGGTAAGTAGACAAAAGACATGATACACAGATATTAGCCATTACCACTTGGCATGAAGAAAAGAGGCGAGACATGAAGTGGGACTTACTTTTGATTTTGTTTTAAAATCCACATGTAATCCTATGATTTAGAAGTTATAAATGCAAGGAAGATTAACATTGCACTTGAGATTTTTGCCAGGCCCCATGTTGATAGTTTTGTTTGAAAGAGATCACAAGGAGAAGGTTTGTTGCTGAAGAAAGTCAGAAGTTGGTAGGTTTCTGTGGCTGCCCACCCACAGAATATACTGAGTGTGAAATCCATCGCATAATTAATTCATCAAGTGCAAGAATCTTTCCCCTGCAAGTGTACTTGTTTAAATGGTTCCTTTCCCAAATGTAAATGTTTTTGTCTCCACCAACAAGTATTCATGGTAGGCCTGTTTGAATTTGGAGAAGACTGTGATAGATGCTGGTATGTGGTATTTGTGGGCTCCAGCCATTGCTAACATCAGACCTGTAATAAGTGAATTAAAACTTAGTTCCTCAGTAGTGATTGTATTTGCTGACACCTGAATTTAAGTTTATGGTTTCATGTCAAAAAGACATTTTCCAATACATGTCATCAGGGGAATATTTTAAATTTGGTGGTAAATCATAAAATTGTTACTGCAATCTCAAGGTTATAATTTGGTGACTAAAGTTTACGTAAATAATTCTAGGAATAAGTGCCCATAAGATTTTAGTTCTTTTTAACTAATTATAATGTACTTACATTATGTTTTAAGACACAAATCGATTAATTTATAGCATAAGGGAGGGGACATAAAGCACTTGTGTTTAAATACCTACTCTCATATTAGCAGCTCTGCTATTTTTGGAAATCAGGTGGCACCTCTGGAGTCAAGTTTCCTTATCTTTAAAATAGGAGTGATCATATTTTCCTCCTGGGGATATTTCAAGTCATACTATAGATTCTGTATTCAGAAGAACATTGCCAACTTTCCAGTATGATAGAAACTGTATTGTATGATTATCTTGTCTTTGCAAAGTAGGATGAAAATCATAGTCACACAGATGTCTTTGCAACTTGCCCATAGTCAGCAAATCTCTGTGTTCTGTTTCACCTCAGCCTTGCAGTTACTCTTGGTGTAGTAACACGTACATAAGCATAGCCATATTAATTTTTTTTTACCACTACAAATTAACATAAAATGTGCAGTTGCGTCATTTTGTTTCTCCTTACTTGGCCACATAAGGTACATTAAGGCCAGAATGTTCTTACTGAGATCGCTTACCCCTCCCAATTGATGATTCCTGTAGTTTTAAAATTCCTATCTAAAATGAACTAGCTATAGAGAGAGAGACTGTGACTCAGAAACTATGTTAGTGTACATGTTTGGGTGGTTGTTTTAATGATGTTTTCTCCTAAATAAATGAAGGAAAAATATGAGTTAGTTCAAAAAACTGTGTAAACTCCTTAAGCTGCAGGTTAACTATTCTAAAAGTTATCAAGAAGATTTGCATATGTTGCTAAAGAACATTTTTATTGCTAATTAAAATTTCTATCTTTAAAACCATCTAAGATAATTAACCCATTGATCTTGTAATATGCAAATATGATGTGATCTGTGGAACATTCTGTCATCTTTACATAAACTGCATATGTGATTGTAAGAGCATTTTTAGATTAAACATATGTCAAAATGCAGTGCAAATTGCAAATCGTTTAGCACTTTGGATTTTAACAATATTTGATAATGAAATAGATCTGAGCCAGAAGCTATTTTTGTTTTGTTTTTATTGTAACTCCAATACTTTTCACATGTACATAAGCTCCGCAAGCAGAGGCAACGTGGTACATATCCTCTTTATTACCTGTTACCCATAACCAAGTTAATTGCTATCACCGAATTCTCTGTCGGAAATTGAAAAGTCGTGATAAATATTTGATAAGTTGTGATCTATATAAGAACCTTTTGAGTAGAAGTGGGGTTTTTTTGGTTTTGTTTTGTTTTGTTTTGTTTTTCTTAAAAACTAAATTCTAGAGAAGGAAGCAATGAAAAGTAAAAAGGCCTGTTGGTGACAACACCCGCCGTGTAGTGCAGGACAAGGCTGTGTGAAATGTTATTAAGAGAACATCTGCGCCTCTCGAAATCTCCCCCAAATGAATGTGTACAGCTAAGTATGGCAACTTGATTTAAGTGTTTAAAAAAAAAATCTTAAAGAAAAGAGAAATAAATATGTCTGGAAACAGAATGGGAAAAGATAGCTTTGCCCCGTCATGATAGGTTTCTTCTACTAGTGCAAGATTAAAGCTTCAAGTATGTGAATAGCTGAGAACAGCACAGAGAAAGGTTGATTGCTTCCCCTCCAACAGTTCCAATTGATTGAAAAAAGCCTAATTTAAAGTTCTGTTTGTTCTATGTCTTAAACCATCAGAATTCTCTTTTAGGACTGGAGGAATGCTCTGGAGGAAAAAGAATCCAAGGATAAAAAGTCATTGCAAGCCAACAATTGTTCCTAATCCTCACAAAATGCTGGAGAAATTAAATTTATTCTTTATTGCTCAAAGTGTTACCTAGGTCACTGGGCGATGGGAAAATTGGACTGGAAGTCGAGTAGCCGCAAGCTTTGTTTTGTGTCTAGATGCTTAACCTTAGACACGACAAGGCATCTTAGAGTGTGGTGGGAACTTGGTTCAGAGCATTAAAACCAAGACTTTTATTACCCTGGATTTATAATAGGCTGTGCTGTCAGAAGATGAAAATGTTGTGTTTACATTGCAGTGTTAAATGATCATTTAATTAACACCTAAGGAAAAAAAAACTTGTGAAATTCTTAGCAGCTTTTATTGTTGGTTTCCTGGGAGGTTTTAATATCCAAGTTTCATTGAGATTTCTTTTTGTAAGTAGGGACACAAAAGACATTATAAACTTTTTAAGGAAGACAAACAGTTTAACCTTGACCCCTTTTTTCTAAAATATTAATTTAAATTACATTTTAAATCTGGTGTGCTTATTTAAAAGGTTTCTAGACTAATATATTAAAAATAAGTCTTCATTAGACACTTTTTGTGTCAACTTTTAACATTTAAATATTATTTAATTTACAGTCTACACTTTGTACTGCAAAACATTTGTAACGGCCCATTAGTTTTTTGTAAGAAGTTTAAATATGTTTAGCATACTGATTATACATATTTTTACATCTTTTAAGCCACTGCTGTAGTTACATTGTTCTAAGAATTGGGGTCAAAATAAGTAATCATGGGCAAGCAAATTATGTGGGGAAAAGGTCTCTTCTTATTATGTTCACGATAAGAAATTGATGTGTAGGCAGGACAAATGATACCATTAATATGAAAATTCAGATGCACTTCATTAATTATTAAAAGATTAGATGTTATCAAGTTTCTTAATTTATTTCTGATCTTGTATAAAAATCAGTTACCTAAAAGGAATGATTTGAGGGGCGCCTGGGTGGCTCAGTGGGTTAAAGCCTCTGCCTTTGGCTCAGGTCATGATCTCAGGGTCCTGGGACAGAGTCCCCCCCATCAGGGTCAGCAGGGAGCCTGCTTCCCCCCTCCCTCTGCCTGCTGCTCTGCCTACTTGTGATCTCTCTCTCTCTCTGTCAAATAAATAAATAAATCTTAAAAAAAGAAAGGGAATGATTTGAGGCAAATTGATAACATTTGGAAAATATGATATGTACTGCCAAGGGCAGCTGCTCGCTCACTCACTGTGTTTTTTTCTAAAAGTATTACTAGAATTTATATCTTATTAACTCTTTTCATTTTATCCGGATATGCAACTGCTTATGCAAATATGTGAAACTTGAAAAAATATTTACAGTTATTTGCTGTTGAAGTAAAACCTTTCTTTATCTTTCCAGAAATAAACGTCCTGTAAGAGTGTAGTTTTTCTAGGAATGCTATTTTATTCATACTGAAACCAAACATGTTTATCCCTCTTTTAAAAGTTTGAATTCAGATTCCTCAGGATAAAACCTGCTTTCTGTATTATTCATGGTAGAAGAGCGCAAGGAGGATTGAATGTTATTAGAATCTCTTAATAGATAGCTCCGCTTTGAACCAAGAATTATATTCTTATTCACAAAATACTGCCAAACATTGTATGGGCACTTTCTGCAATGTTATAATGTTCTCCTTCTATCAAATTTCAGCTTTTCTCCAAAACTTTCCTTTTTGTTTTTTTTTTTAATCTACATTGATCTTTTTCTTTTCAAAGCTCCTTCTCCACCCACAGTCGAGTAACAAAACAATAAGTAGGAATATTGCTTAATTTTATTTCCTTCACATGAGGATCCACATTTAGATTGAGGTAGTTGCAAGACACAAAATTCTCAGAAGTTAAAAATTATGAGAGAGAAAGAGGGAGGTCACACATTTTGGTTATTTAACATACTGGATAGCTAGTATATTCTAAATGATATCGTTCATTATACTAATAGCTATTCCAAGCCGACCAGGTGGTCTGTGCTCGTGGGGTGTGTGTGTGTGTGTGTGTGTCTGTGAGTGTGTGTGTGTGTGTGTGTGTGTATCTGGAAAGTGGGGATAGCTACNAGTGAGAGGTAGAGAAACAGTAATTTTGTGAATATTCAAAATGCTTGAGGAATATAAATGTAAGGAACTTTTAGGACATTTCACTTAACATAGATAATTACATTGCTTTTATTCCCAAAAAAAAGCAATGATGCTTTCTTATACTGAGAGTCAGTGTTAAGGTTTATACATCAGTTATTTGGAATCCCTGACTAGTAAATAAAAAGAAAGATCTTAGGATTTATTGCAGGTGTGGTCTCCGAGTTTGCTTCTTAAAAAATAGGAATAACTGCTCTAAATACAAACGATTATGCTGTAACAAATATATTTGATAGTTATTCTATTGAAACCATTGCATATAATGAGATTGGGAGGTGGGATACCAAGAAATACTCTGAATCCTACTCCACAGGGATTAAGTGAGTTAAAATTAACTTCCCTTTTGCATAAAACTCTCTTGTCTGCCTTTCAAGACCAATTATAATTAGTTCTACATTACTTCTTTAACTTTATCCTTCTTATCACAGCGTGCATGCTATATCTTGGGCAAGCAGATTTTGCTGTCGCTTGCTGGAAGTTCTCAGCACAATTCTGGCCTCCATTCTTGCCTCCAATTTATAGTAGCATAGTTTACCTGTTCCTATAATAAGCCTCACCTCCTTTGTGAAGCCCTTCTCAACTGCTTGAGTAAGTTACATCCCAGTGACCATTGATTATAAGGTAGTGATTATGACTATAGACTGTTGACTATGTAGGAACGAGTGAACCACTTATNCACTTACTGTGTAGCCTTGAGAATGTCATTCAATTACCTGCCCTATGCCTCAGTTTCCCCTTGTGTATAAAAAGGGAGGTTAACACAATTTACCTTATGGAAGTGCTTATGGAAGTGCTGTACAGAGTGAATTATTCACTGTATAAGTCTTAGTATGATGCTTGACATACGGTAAATGCTATGTATTTTATTTTTATTTTTGTTTTTATTTTTAAAACAACAGTTATTTTCTGTTCCTCTAATGTGTGGTTACATCTTATTCTTTAACCATAATGTGTGTGTTAACAGAGAACCCTGTCTCATGTTTGTCTTTGTTTTACATATAGGATCTAGCCCAGTGTAGCTTGCTTAATCAGTACTCTCCAACTGAATGCTTGATGGAAATTAAGTCTGAAAAAGATTAATCACAGATTGAACTTGGAGTGAAATATGTTGTGTTGTGAGGAGAACACTGGATCAGAAGTCAGAAGATAAACTAGTTACATTCTAGCTCTTTTGGTCACCACCAGCCAGAGATACTGAGCAGAAGTACTTGATTTCTTTTTTTGAGGATGAGTTTCTTTGCTTATGAGAGTATATAGTAAGTCAGATAAGACAGTAACCACATCTGGTGTGTTCACCATCTTATCACCAGAACCTAGCACAGGCTTCCTGGTCTCTAGGGGATGCTCAAACCTAATGGAGAGAAAGGAAGGTGATTGAAATATATCACAGTTCTAGCTTTTTTTCAAATAATGTATAGGGAACTCTTCAGAGGACTTGCAAGAATTATAATGGTAGAATTATTCATGGTAATAAACCAGGAATTAGATCATTATATTATGGATGAGTGATTTTGAGATGTTCTCTCCCCTATTAGCAATTTAAAAAATAAAGGCAATTTCTTTTCCAGATAAATACAGCCTGCTTATAGTTTCCATGGCTTTGGTATTAAATGTGAATTGTTTGAAGGCTTAGGTTTAAAAAAAAAACGATTGAAGGAGATTTTAATAGTTATGCATTATTAAGGGGTTATCTTGATATTTAGTAATCCCTCAATATGGGGGAAGTGGTGTGCAATTGAAGTAGTTTTGATAATCACCTGCTTCTGAAAACATCACTAATGGTAGCCTGAAGAGATGGGTTAAAAATCAAACAAGGCAGATCAAAGGAGAAAAATGGTGTTGGTTGATGCAGGTTATGTTCATATTTGTGTTATCAGCTTTTGATTGTAACGGGTTGGAGAGTAAGAACCATCATTTTCTATAATTCTGCCTAGTAAATGCACCCTAGTTGTTGCACCCTGGACATTTCCCTGAACTTTTGAGGAGGAAAGAAGATATAGAACCTGAATACCCTGAAGGCAACTGAAACCTGGAGTCTTTTTCCAAAAGGCGAGTTCACTTTCTGAGTTGGTATGGTTTTCTTTCCCTTTTTTTTTTTTTAAGCGGAATGAATTCCACACCTAATTAATAGTTTCAAGGAAAGTTGTTAATCAGGTACTCCAAGTGACCACCCTGGATTCTTCTGTTATTACACAGGAACGTGATGGAATGAGAATGCAACATAGTTACATTTGATAAAAGGAAATGCCTTTTTTCCTTTCCCCACCCACCATGTAATCCCCTGGAATTTAGTTGACGCAGGAAATTACTGCAGCAAATAGTGTGATTAAAAAAGTGAAGTTGTATGAACAAGAATAACACTTGTAGTTATAATAATCACTTGAAAAATCATGACATATGTCAATTATCATATTTCAGGGCAAGAGTTTTCACCTGAGGGTGTATGGTAGGAATTCATTCTTTTCAGTCTTACAGAGAAGCCCAACTATTACCAGCATATTTTTTTATTCTTTTCTGAGTTATCAGACATCTTTCTGTTGCCCTAAGATGGGATACTAGATGGAAATCAGATAAAAACTTGAACTAAGTATGACAGAGGAGCAAAAAAGAACTATAAATTCAATGGAATGTTTTTAAAATGGACAATCTCATTCTCCTTCGTGTTCAGAAACTGTACATTGACTTAAAGAGAACAAAGTGGTTTAAAACAACAAGAAAATCCAGATATTGGTTAATTTTTATACATGGAGTACCCTGAAACTATTAAACTGTAGATAAATATGTTATTTTCAAATAAATGTTATTTTCGCATCATGAGTGTGGTATCTATTGCAAGGTACTTACTTTCATTATATTCTTATAAGATGATTCAGGTTTAGATGTTTCCTAAGTATACTTTTCCCCAATTCTCAAGCATATGTTGCTTTAGTGCCTTGTATTTACTTCTATACTGATTATTTTATGTGTATTATATTTCAAAACAGTGATTCCTAGTGCGTGCTCCCCAGTGATCCAAGAGAAAAGTTTTCTGTGGTCAAATGTGTCGGGAAATAATGAAAGTCCTGTCCCCTGTGATGACTGCATGTACACTTGTGTATTTGTCTCTAAGGCATCACACAATAAAGAAATCTGTTTAACGTTTAAAAATTTGCTTCTCAACGTTATTTGACTATAGGTCCCCCCTACCCATCCTTCCCCATTTATACCAGTTAATCCAAATAACAACAGCAATCTGTAGGTTTTCTGAAGAATGGATGCTTTTCCAAAGTAGTTTTTAAAAGTGTTTTAGGCACACCTTGTGGATGGCTGATGGACTTTGAATCAGCATAAAGTTTTCATTTGTTCATTATTTCTTTCCATAACCTATCTCTCCAGGACTAAATGACAAAACAACTTAGATATGATGGGTTAGAGACAGGAATAAAAGGAAAAAAGAATTAATAGTATTATAGATCTCCTAAGATTACTTTTTTCATATATCTGATAGGATCTTATCCTGATCTCTACTGAAAATTATGGTCCCTTCTCTTAGTTCCATGGAATGTTGCTTTGACTGCCAATTCTTAATTAAATATTGAGGGATTATAAAGAAAATACTCTGGTATTTTGGTATGACTAGAACAAAATGACTTCAAAGCCTGATATTAAATGGGTTTAATAAAATAATTTACTTTACATCTTATCCAGTATTTATAAACACACTTATTTTCTGGGTTTTATTAAAAGCATAAAATGGAATATGTTTTGTAACAGTTTAGGTTTCCCCTGCATAAGTAAGCCCAGTACCCTAAACCTCTCTTCCCACTTCTCCGTGTTCTTTTTCTCTTTAGGCTCCATCGTCACTATCATACTTTTTTTTTTTTTTTACTTATTTATTTAGTTGTCTTTCTCTCGCAGTTAAAATACAAGTTCCATGAAGGCAGAAGCGAGTAGTAGATACACAAGAAATATTAATTGAGTGAACGTATGTAAACTTTGCAACAGTCTTCCAGAATTTGAATCCTAGCTTCAGGCTTCCTGTCTCTGTGGCTGGGAGCACAGTACTTAACCTCTCTAACTCAGCACCCTCGTCTTTAAGATGGAGATAATTAGAACATCAATGTCAGAGAGTCCTTGACAGGATTGGAAGATGTAAGGCACCTGCCACAGAGTTCAAAGGATGTTAAATATTTTTCATAAATCAAACACTTCTTGAATTGGTTGAGGAAAAATCATGAAACATTTGCCATCGTCTAATGAAATCATGTGTTATTGCTCTCTGGTTTTTAGCTGAGACCCCACCCCTCACCCTGACACCCCTGGATCAGAATGGGAAACCAGACTGTGCAGAGAGACACATTAGAAGCTACTCGTCCTTTCCTTCTTTCTTTATTCACATGCTTCATGAGCTCTCCTTCTTCAGAGTTCTCTGTCTCTTTCCAGTCCTGCTTCTAGAATGTTGAAATCGTACCTGGCTTTCCCGCTACCCAGCGCTGCTTTCTTTCCTCATGAGCTGGGTCTGCTGCCATTCAGAGGGTGCCGCCACCCTGCCTGGCGAGGGGGTCCCTTCCCTTGAGGGGCAGTGAAAGACCAAACACTAGCCATCTTCTGGTGTGAAGATGCTTTCACTTACTTTTGGACATGATTGATTCACACACTTCTAGCCTAGGAAATTAAAAGTATTTGACTAAGTCTAGTATATCATAGAAATTGTTTGATATTTGTACTGTAAATACTAGTTTGTTCACAAAATCCCCTCCCTGGGTTGTACACTCCTGGAGGGCTTGGGCATATCCATCTCTTCACCGTAGAGCAGTATTCACATAGCTGGACACTTAAATACTCAAAGGCTGAAGGGAAAGTACAGGTAGTGCGATGGATCCATGGAGCCATCTTTCATGACACATGAACCTCAGAAAGCATTTGAAGCTTTAACTTCTTAATATGTTTGCATTTGTTGTCCCTTGATAGTGTTCATGTTTAAAGAGAATAACAGTAAACTTGTTCAATCAGTGTCTCTTATATCTTCTATCAATATAAGATATGCATGGATACGTAGGTGGCTTTTAGTAACAGTTTACTCACTGTGATACCAAGTGTCTGTTCTGTTTATGGAAGCCAGAAAAGAAAAAGATTTCTCTATGTCTTTTATAGTCTTTATCATTGTTTCCTAATATTTTGACACATCCGTGTGCCTGTGTGATTTTGTTTAACTTGCAAATAAAACAAGAGTCCTGCAAAATGGCTACAAAGTTGAAATGGCTGGAATGATAGGAAGCAACTCAGGCAGCTGGTTTAATGTCATCACTTTGTATCCTTACAGGAGTTGCTGAAGCCCAGCATACATCATTCAGTGTGCTTCCACAATTCGTTGCCATCCTAGAGTATGTACTTCTGACATTTTTATTAGGCTTTTGTGTTTGGTCACTGCATTAAATCCAGCAATTTATTCCTTTCCACTTAAATTGTCTTTCCCGTCCAAGGGGTGGAGAGGAATTCACAGCGCCTGCACATAAAAGGCCATCATCTTACCTTACCAAATCCAGCCCTACAGAGACAGTGAATCATGACAGCTCAGCTGGGCCGCTGAGAAACAGGGCAGTGCACGAGGGAGGGTAAGGCAGCGCCAGGGATTCAGCCAGGAGGCCTGCGGTGTAGGGCACAGGTGAGTCTCCGGGCAGCAGCCCTTTGCTGATCCCGGCCCTGCGGACCATTTAGCGGACGGACTTTGGAAGTCTGCATCCAGGGAGTGTGCTCTGCCCCTGATCTGGATGAGCTGAAGTGTGTAGAAGCCGCTCAGGAGACCGTACTACCCTTTCTTACTTCTCTGGACCCAACTCAAAGGTTAAAGAGAGACATTTGTGTGTATTGCTGGAGGCAGACTATAGAGCAGGTATGTAGAGACTTTGGTGCCTTACTCTGAGACAGCCCTCAGTCCACAAAGATAAGTATTTTCTGATTGGAGGGAGAGGTCGTGATGAGGAGGGAAGGGTTGAGGTCAGCTGAGTAGCTCCCAGGTAGGTTCTTCGTAGATTGAGTTCATGACCAGGGAGCTCTTCCAAGTGCTTTATTCATGGTCATGGTTACTCATTTGGTCTTCAGCAACGTGAACCCAATTACAGATGAGGCAACTGAGACCCAAAAGATGGTGGAATTTGTCCAAGTGGCAGGTAAAGGGCTAGTACATAATAGGACTATTAATTTTCTCTAAAGCTGTACACCCAGCTGTCTGTGTTCCCGGCTGTGTGTACACCCAGCTGTACTCCACAAACACCCAGTGTCTGGGATCTAAACTTCTGCTGTGATCATTCTTATTTCCTGATATTTTTTCATTATACCATGTACTTGAAGAGTAACACAGGTAAGTTAGCTGTTCTTTTTTTTTTTTCTAAGATTTTATTTATTTATATGACAGAGGGAGGGAGATCACAAGTAGGCCGAGAGGCAGGCAGAAGGAGAGGAGGAAGCAGGCTCCCCGCCGAGCAGAGAGCCCGATGCGGGGCTTGATCCCAGGACCCTGAGATCATGACCTGAGCTGAAGGCAGAGGCTTAATCCACTGAGCCACCCAGGCACCCCAAGTTAGCTGTTCTTGAGCCTCTGAGCTTTTGCTTCTGATATTTTCTCTACCTTCTACCCCAGGCAATCTTATGTTTACTACTCAAGATCCAAAGCATGCCTCCTCTAGCAGGAAGGCCTACCTGATTTCACAGAGGAAAATGTGGCCCCATGTACTCAGTGCCTCCGGCAAACAGCGCTTTCACACACTGTGCTAGCACAGGTGAGCCTTCTCTGGATTATCTGTTCCTTACACTGAGCTGTCTGACAAAAGAGTAAAGCTGCAGTAACACTGTGTGTGATTTTTAAATAGTTCATAGTTGAAAGAAAAAAAAAAGAAACACAGCATGTGTAGATGTCCAGGTAAACATGTCTTGCAGTTCTAGTGTTTCATCATATTTATTATAGGAACATGTTGTGTTAATTTATTTTAGAATTTTTAAAAAGTGGCATGTGAGTCAACATGCTGTCGTAAAAAGAGCCAAGTTTCAGTGGCAGACAAGATGGTGTTCAAACTCTGGTTTGCTGCTAGCAATGTGCTGTGTGGGAAATACCCTTCTGGCCTGGTTTCCTTACCTGTGAATTGTGCTTGAAAATTAGAACATTTCATTTAAATTTTTGAAATGCTGGAATGATGATCCTATACCCAGAATAACATTTCATGTCGCTGGCTTATTGTGAATGCCTAATGTATCAAAGAGGCATAAATCACTGAAGTATAGAAAATAGGTGGTCATGATTAATGGATTAGTTACGTGCTTTTGGTGGCAAATAACTGACACTTGTCTGAATCTGGTTTCAAATAGGGAAAATTATTATCTCTCAGAGCACAAATTGCAGAGGTAGGTCAAGCCATAGCTTTTAATTTCTATTTCTCCATCCTCAGTGTCAGCTTGTCCTACAACTTTGCCCCTTGTCTCAAAATGGCCATCAGTGCTAATGAAGGCTTCATGCTTCCTGGTTCATACTCAATGGGAGAGAGAAAGGGGGAAAATCATGTAGAGAAAAGGAAGAGAAAGTGGAAAAAAGGAAGGGAAGATCTCTCCCACTATCAAATGGATTCTAAATCCTTTTCTTGAATCAGGTGAACTGACTTAGACCAAGTGCAGAACTTCAGAACAAGAGTTGCCAAAGACTGTGATTATTTTAAATGTATTATGTATAGCGATTACTTTAAATGCATTAAGATATCTTCACGGACTTTTGGTTGGATGGGTGACTGAATCAGATCAGGATACTATTAGGAAAGAGGAGGGGGTTCTGACTGATGTGCGTGAAGCCAACAGTGTGCACCACAATTAAGAACTTAAATTTTAGCTTTTTGTTTGGTTTTACCACAGGAATTAAGAAAAATTGTTTTTATAGCAACTTTTAGTTTAGATGTGTAAAACTGAACACTTTAGAGTTCTCGATTTCTTTGTGTTTCATTTTCACATGTCAGAATAATAAAACCTACCTTTCATGTTTTTGAAGTGATTCAAATTAAGTCTGTGGAAGGTACAGTGCCAGACCCATAACACAGGATTGCTTTAAATAGCTGCTGCTGTTGTATTTTCTTGGTTAGAATTTCTTTATTTCATCTTTGCCTCATCTGTACTCCAATTTCCATTTCCAAAGTTTTATATTATGAATCCACACAGGTGCCTCATTGCCACTCGTAAGTTACTATACCCAAGAGAAAACTCATGAAAGTCTTTTTTTTTTAACACAGCAGTTTATAAGTATGTAATCATGCAATCTTACAGAATCCTCACAGAAACCCTGCAGTGTAGAAATAATTTATGCCATTTTCCAGATTTTTAAAATCTTCCTCCTCCTCTAAATCTGAGTTTCATGAGGATGACGATCCTGTTTTCTTCATGTTTGTATCCTCAACATTCTAGATAGCGCATCTCATGTAGACTGGTAGATGGTTGATCAGTGTTTGTTGAGGGAAAGGAACGATGGGAGGGAAGAAGGTTGGGAGAGTTAGATGTGACTCTCTTTGTTCATGACCTTGCTCTGTAGAAGAAACTGTCATTTTTAGTGGGCCAATGAGACCCTGCACAGGCTGCCCCTCATGCTTTAGCCTCATCCTGCTTTATTCACTTTTCTCTCCTCTCTGTACATTCCAGCTGTACAGGCATGTGCACTTCTGTATGTATTGTTTTCACTTCCACAGGGCCTTTGCATATGCACATTCCCAGGCTTATTACTCTACCTACTCAGCCACCTGCTGCCTTCTTATTTCTGGTCATTGTCCCATAGTATCCCTGTTTGACTCTGTTGAGATCTTCATATTCCAGTTCAAACACCACTTCCTCTGGGAAGACATCTAGGATCATCTAGGGGAAATCTTCTTCTCCTTATACATCCTCACAGGATAAGGATACCTGGTTTTAAATATATGTGAATTGTACGATTATTTTGTGAATCCTTTTTTTTTTTTTACTAGAGCTTCTTGAAAGCATGGGTTGGATTTTTATTCATTATTTTCTCCCTAAAGCTTCAGAAGTGTCTGTCATATCTTAAGTACTCAGTAAATGTGTTGAATGAATGCCACCAAACATTGTCTTGTCAGCCTGATTTCATGTGTTTCTCACAAGATTACACTTGGTGGTTTGTAGAAGGGGGTTGATGTTCTGTATTAGTTCCTTATTCATATTTTTCACGTATCTTATTTAGAACCTAAATACTGGAAAATAATAAAGTCTTCGGGAATGGCTACTGTTTATCCTGCCTGAAAGCCATATCCCCATTTCCTTCTCCTATTTTAGGTCTCTGATTAGGCTTTACCTTCCCTGGGCTTCCCCTCTCTGAAGCTAGAACAGGGGTCCCTCATCTGGGTGGCCCCAGCACCCTGTGAGTGCTTTCCTCACTCATCTGTTGTTCTCATTTTTGTCTGTGTTGACCTGAAAAGTACATTGGATATAGTCTTGAGATGTTTGCCCAGTGCTTAGCATGGTACTTGACTTGGGTAGGGCCCAGAGATATTTTTTTCTAAATGATTAAATGTATTTCTTGCACTTCCAAGATATTTTCCAGATATCTAAATCATACCTGAAAAACCAGTCCATAACCAGTTGTGATTTAATTCAGGGCCTTCGGTGTGGCACACGCATCCTTCAAAGATTGCTTAAAATAATCTGTGTTTTTGTGATCTTATACTTGTGGTGCTCATTGGACACTACATGCAAGTGCCTGGCTGATGAGAATGGGGGGTGAAATCCAGCTTGCCCTCTGCTCATTGTGCTCTGCCCCCGAGAGGCGTCCTTTAGAATTTTTTCACAGAGGCACTAAATGTAATAGTATGGTCCTAGACATAGGAAGAAAATGTTAGAATTTTCTCTTTAAACCTCTATTTAAAATTTTCTCTTGATTTGGAAAACTCTCTAATTTTGTCTGTATTTTAAATATTCATAGTATATTGTATATATATATATGTAGCATATCAGTATAGTAATACTAATTTAAAAATACATGAATAAGATATAAATGGGGGGGTGTGCTCAAGACATTGTATCGATGGTAATCCACGAGCAAAATAATAATGGAGAACATTGATTTCATGAACAATTCTAATGTCATGGTAGTTTCCAAGTTGATTTGCAGCTTTTTCTTGATGTCATTTTCAGATGCCTTAAGAAAGGGACAAGTGAGTTTCGGGTAATGACATCTGGGACGTCCCGTGCCACCGTGTGTGTGTGTGTGTGTGTGTGTGCGTGCGTGCGTGAGTCACATGTTTACCAGCTGTTCCTATGCATGTGCTGTGGACAAGAATGGATGGACTGTGGCTAAGGTTGGTCTTTCAGCCACGCTCACATCCATCTCCATGTCTTCCTCTCTGGGAAAGCAGATACACTAATTTCAAGATTCATTAGCCAGTTCCCCTTTCAGATGAGTAGTTATGATGAGCCTTCTCTTCCTTCTTCCTTGGCATCCTCTAAAACTGCGGGTATAAAGCAACTACTTCTTTTCTTCTCCGTCTCCAGGACATGATACTGAGGAAAGGATGGTAGGACTTTAATCGTAAAAGAGGTATGCTTGGCGTCAGAATATCTGAACTGGAATCACGGTCCAGCCACTAAAATGTGTGGTCTGCCTGCTACAATGTGTGATTTGGGCAAAATTATTAACTATTCTCAGCTTCAATGTCTTTCTCTGTATGTTGAAAATAATAATTAATTCAAAGATTTGCTGTAAGAAAGAAATAAGGACATGTGGGGTGGCTGGCATAGTTCCAAGTAGACCGTGTTTATAGAATTTTTTGAGTTTCAAACAGTATTAACTGCAGAATCCTTTTTCCTGTTTATTAGCAGTAATAAAATCACAACTGTTCATATGAGGTCATATGTGATGAATACTAGTTAAAATAGAAGTTTGTTCCTTCTCTGTATTATACTAGTTAAAAAGTGACTATTTGGTTAGATGATTGACGAATAGACTAATCTATTTTCTGAGGAAACCATAATTTCCTAATCTTTTTTGACTACTCTTATGTGATTGAGAAATGAAACAATGATGGAGCTTCCACTAGGGTCCTCAATAATGTTGAGTCATTTGGTTGCTACAAGTCTCTAGAAGAGTAAAAATAATTTCTGACTATAGTATCTGGGAAGGCAACACAAGGATTTGATTTTAAATGGATTTCTGTACTTTCCAAAAGCATAAGAGAGGGCGCCTAGGTGGCTCAGTGGGTTAAAGCCTCTGCCTTCGGCTCAGGTCATGATCTCAGGGTCCTGGGATTGAGACCCGCATCAGGCTCTCTGCTCGGCAGGGAGCCTGCTTCCTCCCCTCTCTCTGCCTGCCTCTCTGCCTACTTGTGATCTCTCTCTCTGCGTGTGTCAAATAAATAAATAAAATCTTAAAAAAAAAAAAGCATAAGAGAGAAAAAAAGCATTCTTATGAAGAGAATGACATCAGTTGAAATAGTTAAAAGATGTTTATCAACTAAGAAAAAATTTCATACATTTGTGGTATTGAGCTAAGGAGTTCATTATATCTAAGAAATATAAATTGGGACCATTTTAAAAGTTCCGAAATACTAGGCTACTAAGGACCTCATTCAGACTTTATTTGGCAGACAGGGATTATCTAACCAAGGTAATGTTTTGGGGGAGGATTAGTATTGTGAATTGAAGTCAAGAGAGACTTGAAGCCTGGAGGTCATTCACAGAAATAATGACATAGTCCGAAGTCCCAATTCAGGGTGGTGCTATTTTAGGAAAAGATATGTATATGTATATTTATATGTGCATGTGTATGTATGTGTGTGTGTATGTGTGTGTGTGTGTATACACACAAAAAAGTCTTTACAGTGAAACTGCATGTAGAGTCATGATGGTTTTAGGTAGAGAACAAGATTTAAAAAGGTCTTTTTTTGGGGGGGAGGGGGGATGCTTGGGTGGTTCAGTTAAGTGGCTGCCTTCGTCTCAGGTCATGATCCCAGTGTTCTGGGATCGAGTCTAGCATCGGACTCCTTGCTCAGCGGGAAGCCTGCTTCTCTCTCTGCCTCTGCCTGCCACTCTGCCAGCTTGTCCTCTCTCCCTCTCTCTCTCTCTCTGACAAATAAAAAAAAAAATAAAATCTTTTAAAAAATTTAAGATTTTAAAATTTTAAACAAAGCCTATATAAACAACAAAGAAAGCTAATTCCCTAAGCATTTTGATTAATTGAAGTACTAATGATTATCAAACGAAGTTCTTAACTTACAGTTGTATTAATCTTAAAAATAAAATGGCCAGTTATTTTACCAGCAAAAAGTATTTATTCAGGAATAACAGAGAATTGCGGTTCAGGGCAGGCAAGCTATGGTAGTAATGCCATAGGCAGGTCCAACATACTAAAGGGCAGAACCTTATTTTATGGAGAAGAAGGCTGGAGACGGGAGGGGTTATTTTGAATGAAAGCCCATTGGAGGAAAGAGGAGGGTTCTCATAGGCTGAGTTGCAGGGGTAGTCGATTTCTTGTAGAAGATGCAATATACGTTTTTCCTTGTTGCCGCCTGTCATTGATGTTTCTTTCCTGTTGCTTATTCTTCTGTTGGGGTCTGGAATTAACAATTCTTCCTGTAATTGATGTTAGATACTACTGCTCTCCCTGTGTCTACTTTGGTGAGTGTTCCCTTTATTAGCTTTCACAGTAGCATGAAATAGAATCAAGGGCGCCTGGGTGGCTCAGTGGGTTAAAACCTCTCCCTTCAGCTCAGGTCATGATCTCAGGGTCCTGGGATCGAGGCCCGCATCGGGCTCCCTGCTCAGCAGGGAGCCTGCTTCCTCTTCTCTCTCTCTGCCTGCCTCTCTGCCTACTTGTGATCTCTCTCTCTCTCTGTCAAATAAATAAATAAAATATTTAAAAAAAGAATCATGAATTAAAAGCATTACTTTTGTTTCAGAGTTTGGAATCACTTCTTTCCTTTACTCCTGGCGCACATGCTGTATTCTGTTGTCCAGAGAACTAGGGGTGTAGATGTTTTCATGGGGCCTTCATTTTTCAAATGAGAATAAAGAGATGATACAATTCCCATGCTGAAAAGGACTTTAGAAACTGTGCCGGAAGAAACAGGTACTGGAAATGTTATGTGACCTGCCCAGGGTTACCCAGCCTGTGGAGGAGGAACCTTCCCCCTGGCTCATGGGTCCAGGATGCCCGTGTGAATTTCCTCCTAAGACTTTATGCTGCCTGGTCCAAAACTGCCCCAGGGTCCAAGATCCTTTTTCTTTCTTTTTCTTACCATTTCAACTGCTTTTGTTATTATTTAAAGTCATCTTCCTGAAATTCACAGAATTGCACATGATGCTTATCATTATTCTTTTGTCTTTAGAAAGTACTTATGTGTTAATGGTGCGATGCTGGGCTCTGTATAAAACCAGGTAAATGTACGAAAAGGCCTTAGCTCCGCTGTGTCTCATGTTTCATACATTGAGGTTTTTATCCTGAGGCCACTGAGTGTTTAAGTTCTCTCTCATAAATTCTCCATTATTACTTAGAAGGTTTTCGTTCTGTTTTTAATTCTGGCTAATAGTTTTGGCTCTAAGGAAAAGGGAAAGGAAATTCACATGTTGTTTGTCTTTTCTAAGAAGCTGTAATAGGTGGATTTTCAATTTATTTATGTAACATTCTTTTAGGAAGGAGCTGTTATAGGGGTGCCTGGAGGTGGCTCAGTGAGTTAAGCTTCTGACTCTCGATCTCAGCTCAGGTCTTGATCTAACGGTCATGAGTTCAAACCCCGCATTAGGATCTGTAGTCAATAAACTATATATATATAATAAAATAAACTATAAATTAAAAACTATATGTGTATAAATAAAAACTATAGATATATAATATAAATAAAATTAATATAAACAAAAACTATACATAAAAAACTAAAACTAAAAATTATAAAAAATAAAATAATACATATTTAAAAAAGAAGGAGCTGTTATATCCCTTAGTTTATAGATGCAAAAGCTTAAAATTGACTAGCCTAACTATAAAAGGTAAAATCATGTTTAGAATTCATATATTCCAAAAAATGAGCCATTTCATATTGAGACATGACATTCTAATATAAACTGAAAGACATGCAGAGAAAAACAGCAGGTCTCAAAAGGCCTGAATGATATATGAGAATCAACTGAAGAAACTTGAGTTATATAGAAGAAGGAAAGACTTATCTAGTTACTACTTCATCAGAAATTTTTTGAAACCTCAGAGGTGTTGGGCACCTGGGTGGCTCAGTTGGTTAAGCAACTGCCTTTGGCTCAGGTCATGACCCCAGGGTCCCGAGGTCTTGTCCTGCATCGGGCTCGAGCTGGGAGTCTGCTTCTCCCTCTGACCTCTTCCCCGCTCGTGCTCTCGCTCTCCCTCTCAAATAAATAAATAAAATCTTAAAAAACAAAAAACAAAACAAAAAAAACCTCAGAGGTGTGCTTTTAGAGAAGAATCAAACGCTAGATACAGATAGCTCAACCAAAGTTAATTTGGTGTCAGAAATGACTGTTTCAGGGGCCTGTTACGGAGGGATTGGTGGCCACAGACCCTTCACTACTCCCCTATTGGAAAATTGCATAAGAACTGTCTTCAGACTTTCTTTTTGTGTATGTTGTGTCTTAAATGTTTCTAATTTTAATTTTTCTGTCCCAAATTCCATTTAAAAGTGAATCTGATACAAAACAACCATATATAACTTAGATTAACCAAGATTTTTCTGAAGGAAATGATGCTAAGAACACCCCTACTCTGGAAAGCTCCCTGAGGCTCCTCTCTGAAACACTGTGTATGCAACAATCTTATTTGAAAACCTCTGGGGTAAATAATTTCCAATTTCCATTTTGAAGGAAAAATACTAATTTAACTTTAATTTAGAACAAGGTCAATTCATGCAAGTGACTTTCTTTTAAATTGAAGTATAATTAACATACCATATTATATTAGTTTCAGGTGTACAATGTATTGATTTGATAATCCTATACATTACTCAGGGTTCACCACAGTGAGTGTAGGTATCATATAACATCAGTGTTATTACAATATTATTTATATTCCCTATGCTGTACTTTTCATCTCTGTAACTTATTTATTTTGTAATTGGATGTTTGTACCTCTCAATCCCCTTTATCTCTTTTGCCCATCCCCTCACCTGCCTCTATCTGGAGGCTCTTGATTCGTACATGACTTTTAGGGAAAATCCTTCCTCAGGATTGTACTTGAGCAGAAGACACACCAGCTGTCTTAGTAGCTAGTCAGTCCAACTCTATTGCCTGTTCAGTCTAAGTCCTCCCTGAAACCCCTTGAAAAGTATTTGAGCTTCCTGAGAAGTTCTTTAACTCAGAAAGTGAAAAAGAACAAAATAAAATCTTATATTAATTTCAGGATTTTAAGAAAGTATCTACAGACATCTTTACTGTGCACAATGATCTTTTTTTCTTCTAAAAATCTTAAATCTATGTTCAGTTGAGAAAGCATAGTTGTAAGTAAATCTACTTAAATTTATAGGCTTGACTTTTCTTAATCACTTTTGAGAATTAAGTAATAGAGAATAAGGAAGGACAGATACTATTAAATAAAGTTAACAGTCACATGTTCAGATTATCATGTTCTTTGATGCAGATTTTTTAGAAGAAACTACATTTTCACTTTATTTGTATGATGTTTCATGTCATACATGAAATCTCTTCAATCCAAGAAAATGTTTGGAAAAACAGTATACCACATTCAAACAGATTTTCTTGTTATCCGCTGACCTTTTGCATACTGTAGGTATTCTAAAATATCAGCAAATCAAACAAGTGTCCATCAGTTCCTCTTGTGATGCTTATGAGAATAAACTGGCAATATGGTTCATATTCTTTCGCTTTGCACACAGAGATATTAGTTAACTTACTGTTTATTTTATTACTCCACCTACTTATAATGTCAAATGTTAAAAAAAAGTGTGGACAATAGAAGGTTGCATAACAAAGAGGATAGGACCAAAAATAAACCAGTGACCTGAACTGGAAATAAGTGGAAAAAAATGTAATTTTTCAGTTGCACAATAGTTTCCATGGCATTACCTTTCCTTTTGTGTCTGCTGGTGATTTAATTTAGTAGTTTGAGAAAAAGTGTCTATGGCCGTGTTTGAAATTTCTAATTACAGCGATTGGTAAAGAAGTTTCCAAGTACAAGGGGTATTTGTAGAGCAGTGGTGAAACTGACAAGTGATTGACGTGTAAACAACCTCACTGTGCCCTTATATTCCATTCCCTGATGCGGGGCTATAGATACTGAGTAAGCCTCAGGAAGTTACCACTATCCAATTTTTATTAAATGCAAGGCTTCCTGGATGTAAACAGCACTGTGCTGGAGCTGCCTGAATGCGCCACTTTCTTTCTGCGGCCACACCCCCCTCCCTCAGAATGGTAGAATATCTGTGAAGTCAACAAATGGGAATTTTCCTTCAATATGTTTAACTGAATTTAAATTCTGAAAAGGAAAGCAAAGTGCAGATTTCATCAAGTAGATTGAAACCACCTAAAAGTGAATGAAAGGGATAGCATTTCTGACTTGAGATTTTCTGTTTATGACTCGCCGGGGTCAGTGTGAAATTGCCCTTTCTTGTCTGTTAATGTAAAGGTTACAGCCCCCCAGGTGCGCACAGCATTATGTTATGAGCAGTCAGAAACTCTTGTCTGTTAATGTAAAGGTTACAGCCCCCCAGGTGCGCACAGCATTATGTTATGAGCAGTCAGAAACTCTTGTCCTTGGAAGTGGTTTACTCTTCATATACCTTGATTTTCAGAGTGCCATGTTTTCCTGTCTTGGATCAAGGCTTTCTTCCTTCCTTCCTTTCTTTTTTTTAATATTTATTTATTCACTTGACAGACACAGAAACAGCAAGAGAACACAAGTGGGGGGAGTGGGAGAGGAAGAAGCAGGCCTCCCGCCGAGCAGGGAGCCCAAAGCGGGGTTAGATTTCAGGACCCTGGGATCATGACCGGAACCGAAGGCAGACGCTTAATGAGTGAGCCACCCAGGCGCCCCAAGGTTCAAGGCTTTCTTGTGCCACTCCTTTATGTTTAATTCACATACATTTCCTTACTGCAATTCTTAGTCCTCATTTCTTTTTATTTCCTTTTAATTTTTTAAAAAAATATTTATTTATTTTAGAGAGAGAGAGAGAGAGCATGCATGTGACAGTGGAGGGGAGAGGCAAAGGCAGAGGGAGAGAGAGAGAGTCTTAAGTAGATTCCATGCTGAGTTCTTGGAGCCTCAGTGGGGCTCAATCCCAGGAACCTGAGATCAAGACCCTGAGATCAAGACCCTGAGATCATGACCTAAGATGAAACCAGGAGTCTGGTGCTTAATTAACTGTGCCACCCAGGCACCTCTGTCCTCATTTCTTTTAAAGAAAATCTTTATTACAACCTGCTTTGATAAGCTATTTTGAAATAGTTAATAATAATGCATTAGTGCTATTATAAATCATGATACTTTAAATGTGGTTTGCAATTTTTGGTAATAAATCCAAAATTAAAGGATTTATCTGAAGTGAAACTTTGTTTTCCTGAATTTTAAAGTTTGGAAGAAATGCTTCAGTTTGTAACCATTCTATATTTCCAAATGTTCTAATAACTGCCTTGAGTCTGGAGGCAAAAATTTTTTTTCCCCCCTCTTCAACTTGAATGCTAAGAACTTGGATGTTTTAAATGAGCTATTTGCCAGCAGATGATGATTCATTCCAGATAAAAGAGAAAACAAGTACAGTAAAATCTGTGTTTGCTAACTAGCAAAATCTGGAAACTTGCATTTTTGAGATTCCCCAGGCAAAATCATCAAACCAATACATGTCAATAGGGCTAACTGAAATAGGGTTGAGTGGCTATGGTGCAATTAAAGTTGCTAGAGAGTTTTATGTATTCTTATTGCAAAAAAGATCATGCACTGGGTAAATCATGGCATTTGCTTTCTTCTGCCATCCCGAGAAGGAAAAGTGGGAGGTAAAAAAAAAAAGGTCGTCATGAATTGACTCCATGTCAACTGTAATCTATATCTTGTCTTCAGAATGTATCTCTCAACAACCAAAAAAATATATATCAATATATTCCAAGCCTTTGTAAGTTATTTAGAATTTGGAACATGTTTTCCCATAGAAACAATGTTGTAAACATTGGTTCAGTTCCCAGACCAGGGCATACAGCCTATTTAATCCATATGTATCTAAGATACAGTACCAGTGTTTGCTGCAGTGCTGTGTCCTAAAGGCGTATGTGCAGGAGGGAGAGCAGGGATGGGTATTTTCTCTCAGTTTTCTGGAAAGAAAATGGTCCCATAGGAATTTTCAGAAGAAACTATTCGATATTTGTGCCTGCCTTCTGAGCTTCTTAATCAGTAGTCCCAGAGCTTTCTGGGGACCCTGTAGTGAAGGCAGGGACCACAGTGCTAGCTCACCTGCTCTTTGAAAGGAAAGCAATAAGCTTTCACAGATTCACTCTTACATCATGGCATTCGGACCCCTTTACTGCTCTGGACATTCTGATAAGGCTTATTAACCTTAACTTTTTTTTTTTTTAAGATTTTATTTATTTGACAGAGAGGGACACAGTGAGAGGGAACAGAAGCAGGGGGAGTGGAAGAGGGAGAAGCAGGCTTCCCCCTGAGCAGGGAGCCCGATATGGGGCTCGATCCCAGGACCCTGGGACCATGACCCTGGCCAAAGGCAGACGCTTAACGACTGAGCCACCCAGGCACCCCATAACAGCTTTCTAAATGATCAACTTTTAAAAAAAGTAACAAAATAAAGTTAAGGAAATGATTTATGAAGTTTGAAAATAGTACAGTATGAAAGAAATATCTTTTATTTTATTTTATTTTATTTGACACAGAGAAAGAGATCAGATCACAAGCAGGCAGAGAGGCAGGCAGAGAGAGAGGAGGAAGCAGGCTCCCCACAGAGCAGAGAGCCTGACACTGGGCTTGATCCCAGGACCCTGAGATCATGACCTGAGCCGAAGGCAGAGGCCTTAACCCCCTGAGCCACCCAGGCGCCCCTGAAAGAAATATCTTGATATATTGCTGAATATCGAAGACCTTGAAGGTTTACTTGTGATTTTTTTTCATTTTTGACCCTCTTTAAAATGCCTCATTTGTATAAAAATTTTGTCATATTTTACAGTATTCCTCGTAAGGGTGCTGGTGGTAGAGCCTTTCCTGAGGACAGGGGTGTGCTGTCAGGGAGGTTGATACATATTTTGCAAATTGGGATTGTAAATTTTTACTTTTTTTTACTAAAATAAAATTGTTACTCATAGTCGTAATTTTACATTGATTTCAGTGGCTGTACTATTTTGTGTAATATGCTTCCCCTCCTGCACATTCGTAAGCAACTAGGGATTATATCGCTTTCTTTGCTTTGTAGGAATTCCCACTCTTGCCCTAACAGACCTGCTTGTGCAGGCAGGCTAGACAGCCCTCCCACTGGGTGAATCAAGACAGCATTCTTAAGAGATGTAACTGTTTCTTAAGAGAGATAAACCTCTGCATTGCATCTATCTGAGCAATAAGAATGTACATGTTTATTTTTATTTTATTTGTTTATTTTTATTATTATGTTCAGTTAGCCAACGTACAGTACATCATTAGTTTTTGATGTAGTGTTAAAAAAGTATTTACATATGAATAAAGGTAAAAACAGATTTCATTACAATAACATTATCTCAAACCGTATTTTGAGTGTAGGAATAACTGTTGTTTTCTTGTGTGTAGTTGAAGGGATGACATGTGTTGTCTTTTTTTAGATGATGAAAGAACACAATAGCATTCATGAGATTGTATACCTCATTTGGACATTTTATCTATTTCACAAAATTGAAAATTAATTCCTACCTTCTTCAGTCACTATATGTTGATTTTCATGACTTCTTTTTATCTAGAAACAAATACAAATAAAATAAAATACATTTAAAATACATAGATTTCCAATGTACTTGTAGGTCTTTAATTTTGTTTACATTGTTCATTTTTCTTGTTTTTTTTTAAATTTTTTTTTTATGAACTGGGATGTGATGGCCAAAAATGTGAACTTTTCAGGCCCAACAGGGGGAGCCAATTCCATATTCTATTGAGGTTGCTTGGCATTATTGCTGTTGCCCTTTTGTCAGAGCAAAAATACTTTCTACAGAACCCCCATAACAGATATTCTTCATTAAAAATTGTGCAGTATGAAAAAGATTCATTATTTTATACTGTTTATCTTTTTTTTTATCTTTTAACCTGTAATACTAAAATTATTACTCTATTATGGTCATGCTTAGGAAAGTCTGAAAAAAAGTCGTTGTTTTCAAATGTATGGTATTTTTTCAAGTGTATGATGATTTTATTCAAGATAATCTTACAATCTTTTCACAAAAATCAATGTAGAAAATACAGAACGTTTTAATGTTCACAAAAGTATTTTGGATACAGTATATTATGATTAGGTTAATAAGGATGGAAAATAGTTTTTCTGCTTTTTGAACTCATCAGATTTATAAAATAATTAAAATTATGTGATGCTATTATATGGAGTCTTTTTAAAAGCCTACGTACCTTGCTTTTTTTTTTTTTAATAAAGATTTCGACTGAGTTCAGCATCTGCAATGAATCATTTAAGGTGGTTTTTAATTTCTATAATTGTTTGGTTCTGGGTTCTATTCTCAAGGAAGAAAGTGGGGTAGTTTTGCTTATTGGAATTAGGTTAGGGTATATTTTGTCATAAAACATTCTCAGAGATTATAAAAATTTTTAGTCTGATATTTACATTTATCTTGACAAAAAACATGGGATTGTGCAAAGACATTATTTTTAAAGTTTAAAATACAAGTTTTATAATTTTCTGTGCAAGTGTAATCTTTTTAAATCTTATTTCTCTGATTATCTACATATCTCTATATTCTAGGTGATAATGTATGATAATTGCATTCAGATTATCTCAAATTTAGACTTACACACAAATATACAGCCTTGTGATTCTCAGCCACAGAAAAACTTTGGTCTTTATTTCCTGTATATTTGGTGGTGAACACAGTAATAGATGTATATTAGGTGCTATATACCTAATTAATTGCTTTTTTAAATTTCAAGAGAAGTAAAACTCCAGCTTGTTGTTTGACTTCAGCAAAAAAGGAAATTTACATATATTTTCCCCTATAAAACTCTTGCTTTTTTTTTTTCTTTAAATTTATCCTTTATTGTGTCTGGAGCTTCACTGGAATATTGTTATGCTGTTAGGGGACTAAAATACAATAAGCCTTGGTGATTTTGCAGCTTAAAAAATTGGATCTGCTACATGATTTTCTAATTAAAAGATAAATCTTAGTCTTTGTATTCTGCCCATGTATAGTACAGTGTTGGCCATATAGTGATACTTCGTAAAAGGTGGATAAATGAATGAGTGAGTAAGTGGGGGAATTCTTACTGGCTGTGGACCTTGAAGAATATATTTACCTGTTTTAAATTAGATGCTCACTGCCGTGTTTGCTCACAAAGTTATATGGAAGAGCTTTAAAAATTATAAATATTTTATGGACACCTGGGTGGCTCAGTCGGTTAAGCTTCCGACTCTTGGTCTCGGCTCAGGTCAGGATCTCAGGGTCCATGCTCAGCAGGGAGTCTGCTTAAAGATTCTCTCCTTCTGCTTCTGCACATGCGCTCCAAGCACACGCACTTTCTCATTCTCTCAAATAAATAATCTTTTAAAAAGTTATAGATATTTTATAATTGTGATCGTACAAATAATGATAACACTACACTTTTATAATTCAGAATATTGACTATTTTGGATAGTCTTAAGAAAGAGATAAGCATATTGTTGCCTATTTATAGTTTCGATATAAGAATGCCTCCTTTTTGCAAGTTGCAGTGAATCATGCTTATAGGAATGGCCATGTAGATTCATGTTCGCTAAAATGAGATCCCTGTTATATCCAATTACCCTTTTGTTCTTCACGCCTCAGGATGTCATTTTGCCCCAATGGCCAGGCATTAATGGGGCATGCTAACTCTATTGTGCTTGCTACTTATGTAACATTAGTTCCAGACTCCCTGCTTTTAATTGAAGTGCTACATAGCTGAATTCTCATGCCATGAATTCTAATCCCCTGGGAGAGTTAAGGTAGAGGACTCTATTGAAACCTTCCTATAATAACATTTATTTTAGATTGTTGAGAGTATTTTGAGTAAGTGAGATATTAATAAGGATGATGGGTTTTCATTTGTAAATAAGACTTGAGTTTAAAAAATTGTTTAAAAAGACCATTTTAGAATAATCCTGTCCCTCATGAGAAAAGTTGTCTTGACAACAGTACCATTTATAATTAGAAATGATGAATATTTTATTTCTCAAAGGAAAATTCTCCCTAAGTATGGTAGACAGTGATTGGGCTAAATGCTCATCACGCGCAGTCATTTCTAATACAAAAATGCACCGTATATCAACTTTTCGACTCAATAAAAAAGAAGGGCTTTACATTTTAGCTTAAGGAAAGGATTTTCATATGCATTTTCATGTGGGGAATCTGTGAGGTAAGAAAAGGAGATATCGTTGACCTCGTTTTACAGAAAGATTTCATATCTAATAAGTGGCAAAAATAGAACTGGAGAAATGCAGATTAGTTCTTTTCATCATTTCGCCAAAGGGTGCAGAATCATATGACACATTTTAGAATTGTGCTTTCACTCATATTATAATCTATTTTTTCATATCCTATAATTTATATCTCTCCCATTTGTAATATTTTATTCTAAAGTATATGAATGAGGACTTAGTTAAAATTAAAATATCCAATACAAATGTCAGTCCTTTTATTGAGTGTTCATGACTTAAGTAAATGACTATTCAAACCAAAAGACAAGATTTAAACTTCATTTTATGCAATCATTTGTTAGATCAGTCATCGAACATTTATCCAGTGCCTATGTCATGCCAGGCAGTGAGGACTGTTCAAGTTAAATAAACCACAGACCCTATGAGAGGTATGGAAGGACCCCTATACGAAACAGCAGCCAACTTTCAGAGTACTGAAATCAGAATTGCTGCCTGATGTTGCTAGTTTCCATGCACAGATAAGGGGTTCATGAAGGCTACGTGGAGGAGGTGATCCTTGAGGTGGGTCATGAAAAAGGAGTTGTATTGGTAGAAGGAGGTTAAGGTGGGGGTGTAACACCCACTAGAGGAGATGACATCTGCAGATTGATGGGGGGAGAGGGCAGGAGAGAAGAGCACATGATTGGGGAATAAGATGGAATGCGAAATGGGGCCTGACCCCAGAAGTTCTTGTGTTTTTAAAGCCAATGTTTGTCATCCAATAAAGTCTATTACCTTACCCTCAATTCACTGGCTGATTGAATTACCCAATTATTTGTATCTGATTACATGTGATATGGAGCCTGTATGATCTAAATTCACATTCTCTCATCATCTATAGGACTATGTTAAAAATCCACCCACTTACTGAAATCTTATAAATACATTACAATTAAAGATGAATAGGAGGCATACTTTATCATTAATTCAGATATACATTTGAAAACCTCAAAGGGTATATCCTCATGATGAATTTAAAACTAGCATTATGTGGGATATTTTAGTTTTATATTATGTAAGGCCTGCTTTTAATATAGGTTCACTGTTCAGGTTCTCTTAATAAAGATGTCGAGTTTACTTCCGAAGTTTTCAGCAGCAGATTTAGAAGGCATACCCTTATCTTATGAGCACCCTTGGAAGTCAACCATCTTGCTTATTATAAGGCATTGAAACAGGTGTAGTGGCTTTTTATATTTCCATTTGATTGATTGATTGACTTTCACTGAACAGGAATTTATCACCCTCCATTTCTCATTAGAGCACATTTCATCCTAGAGAAACTCTGAGGTCCTAAATTGATATGTAATTACAACTGTGATATTTTTATTTTGACGATACCAAAGAAAAGAGACTACATTTCATAGAAATGAAAGAAATTAAGAGATCTTTTCCTTTCCTCCTACATGCCAAGCTGTATTAGGAGAAAATGCCAAGTTGTGTAACTGAAGATGGTATCCTCAAAGAGTCTGCAGTCCCTGGAAAAGACAAATGTGCAAACCACTTGGAACAGCACCGGTACTAAGTTAGAGCTAGGTTTGTAGCCTGTGTAGGCATATACGTGTGATTTGTTCTTTCTGTCTTTGTGGAGATCTTATAGAAAAGTACTTAAGTGTGGATCTGAAGCGGAAAATGACATGTTCCTGGAGCTGAGGAATGGGGAAGAGCATTCCAGCTGGATGCAGTGGCAGGAAAAAAGACACAGACCTACAAAGGGGAGAAAGAGGCAGGCTGAGGGGACATGGCAGGAGATAAACATGGAAAGGGTAGTTTGAGGGACCTTCCATGACATGCTGCAGAGTTTGGGTCTCATAGAGTAGGCTGGAGAAAACACCAAAAATGCTTATTAGCAGGGTTATGGTATGTTGAAATCTGGAGTTAAGATGGCAGGTTTGAGGGACTGAGGACATGTTAGTAGGGTGTTAGCCGTGAGAGTAGAAGAAGAGTTGTGTTCAGTCTCGTGTCACACGTGGTTCCTAGGACAGTGTCTTCCTCACTACTACTCAACACGTGTTTACTCATTGAATGATTGCTGCTATTCTTCCCCCAGCCCTTATTAAAAGCCCAGCTGGATTTTAGATTTTAAGGCAAAAAAAAAAAAAAAAAGGCAGGGCGGGGGTGGCAGGGGAAGCCACCCCTGGGTGGCCCAGTAGGTTAAGCTCTGTCTTCCACTCAGGTCATCATCTCCAAGTCCTGGGATCGAGCCCTGCATCAGGCTCTCTGCTCAGCGGGGAATCTGCTTCTCCCTCTCCCTCTCCCTCTGTGCTCTCTCTCTCTCAAATAAATAAATAAAAATCTTTAAAATAAAAAAGATGAAAGAAAGAAAATGAGAAAGAGAACTGCAGATTGAAATAAGGACAGTTCAGAGGTACCTGTTGGTGAGGGAGGGGGGAATTGTGGTAGATTGCTCTACTGGCCCCCAAACACACCCCCCCCAGTATTCACGGCCACGTGTAGTCCCTTTAGTTGAATCTAAGTTTGGCCATGAGACTGACATTCGTTATTGAGACATTAGCAAGTGAGATGCAAGCAGAGGCTTAATAAACACTTGCATTTGGGGGATTGTTCTCTTGGAACGTCTGTGGTTAGGGCATGCCTTTGGAGAGCGGTTCCTGTGCCGAAACCCAGAAACTGATGTAGATTGGCCTGTGTGGAGAGACCCCCAGGTCCCAGCCAACAGCCCAGCTTCACTCCTAGCCTCTCCCCTGTCAAGCCTTTCTGCCCCTTCCAGCCATCCCTGCTCCACAGGAAGCTTACAGGCCCCTGAAGGAATCACACAATGTAAAGAGGCAATGATTGGTTGTCATTTTGAGTCCCTAACTTTTGGGATGCTTTGTTATGCAGCAATGTATAACTCAAAGAGGAATCAAAAAAGATTATAATCCCTTCATTTAGCTATGAACAGAAATGCAAGAGGTGTAACCCACTTGCTAGTACACTAGACTGGACTGAAAAGAAGACTAAATGTTTTTACTGCATCTTAGCACATAGCAGGTACTCAAAACTGTTTGCTGGATGCAGCATTGAAAGAAAGCCCTACTTAGGGTAATGGTGTGCTGTTTGATCACTGTTAGACGAGAACTTTCCAAATGGCTTGGCTTGGCTTTTCTTTTCTTTATTATTATTAACATACAATGTATTATTTGTTTCAAGCGTTCAGGTCTGTGATTCATCAGTCTTACACAATTCACAGCACTCACCATGGCACATACCCTCCCCAGTGTCCGTCACCCAGCCACCCCATCCCTCCCACCCCCCTCCAAGCAACTCTCAATTTGGTTTCCTGAGGTTAAGAGCCTCTTATGGTTTGTCTCCCTCTCTGGTTTCTTCTTGTTTCATTTTTCCCTCCCTTCCTCTATGATCTTCTGTCTTGTTTCTAAAATTCCTCTTATCAGTGAGAACATATGATAATCATCTTTCTCTGTCTGACTTATTTCGCTTAGCATAATACCCTCTAGTTCCATCCACATTGTTGTAAATGGCAAGGTTTCTTTTTCTTTTCTTATGCCTGCATAATATCCCATTGTGTGTGTGTGTGTGTGTGTGTGTGTGTGTGTGTGTGTAAGAAGATGAAATTAATGAACAAACTTTGGTAAAATAGGATAAGTCTGACTTACCTTTTGTATTTCATTTAATTTAACATATGCAGGGCACCTGGTTGGCTCAGTGGGTTAAAGCCTCTGCCTTCGGCTCAGGTCATGATCTCAGGGTCCTGGGATCGAGGCCTGCATCGGGCTCTCTGCTCAGCAGGGAGCCTGCTTCTTCCTCTCTCTCTGCCTGCCTCTCTGCCTACTTGTAATCTCTCTCTATCAAATAAATAAATAAAATCTTTAAAAAAAAATAATTTAACATATGCAGAATACCATGTATGGAAAACCTAATCCTGCACACAGATTATATACTTGGGCTTGAACATTTGGGGCTCCATTTTAATGAGAGGCAAATGGTGTGTTTAGGTATTGGTTACCACTTACTGATGAAAATGTACAATTGCCAAGTCCTAAATAACTTATGATGTCCATGTAGGATTACTTACATGTGCTAGACTTTCAAAGCTGTAATTTCCTCCTACCAAGTTTTGCATCATTCTTTTACTTCCATTGCTATTAAAATTTCATTTGGCCAAGAGCCAATTCCCTAAAATCTTGAATATCATGGAAAAAAAGGGGAAGGGGGAGAGAGGAAAAAAGTAAAATGGTGGAATCAGTTAAATTGGTGAAAATGATGATGAGAGGAAGATTTTGTTTTTGTTTTAAACTTCAGAAACTTAGAGCAGCAGAGGGCAGTAGAACATTTTGAGTATGAAACAGGGAAAGGACTGGTCAGTGGAGAAAGACATTGGCGTCTCCCAAGAGGTATTTTTGTCTTATTTTTACTTTATTTCTTATGCAAAAGGCTCTGTTTGATCATATTCATTTTTTTCTTGTTCTCACAATCCTGCAAGCTGGGGGTGAATGGTCACATATCATCCGCATTAAAAGAGTAAAAGAGACTCACATATTTAGAAAACTAGTCTTGGCTCCTGTCTCAACGAAATCAGTAAATAGAACTTGCTTCCATGCACAGTATATAATACTAATTTGAGTTTTAATTCCTTTTTCTTCTTGTGTATAACTTTGTTTGGAAATCCTGATAAGTGGAGTAGAGAGGCTCAAACCAGGCAGCATGAGAATTAGTAGCCAAATAATGAATCAGGCGTTCAATTTTTCAATACATCTGCAGGTTTCTTTTCTCTGCAGTTTGTCTTTATCCCTGTAAAACTTCCTCATACTGCTTGTGCTTTGGCAAGTCATACCAAACCAGTCTCCATTCCCAGGGAAGTCCTTTGCTCTCCTACCTCTGTGCCTTTCTTAATACTGAACTTTTCCCCAAGGATTTCCTCTCTTGCATAGCCATGACTCCAACTTGTAGTCACTTCTTCAAAACTTATTTCAGGTTCCAGATGTTTGGTGACCACTTCCAGTTTCTCCCCATCCAAAGCAGCTGCCCGCCCCCCACTGGATACCCTAAAGCAGTATCCATGCACTTAGCTTATAGTACTTAATTTCCATTTAAATAAAATTATTTTCTTCACAGGATTGTCAATTCTTTGCAGAAATTCACCTTTCTGACACATGCACAGAGTGTCTACTAGCGTTTCACATTCTTCTTACACATTTGAGTAAGATTTGTTCAATCAGCAAATGCACCTAGCTTCATTTGTTCAATCAGTAAATGCGCTCTTAGCTATCTTGCATTTTGGAATTCGGGAAGGTGGAGGGGAAAGGATGGGAGACTTACATTTATTAAGTACTTAATTGCATATTAGGGACTCCAATTTTCTGAGTCGGTTCTCTTTAAGTCGTTGTAGCAACTCTTTAAGATAGGTAACCTTATGTCCATGCAGATGAGGACACGAACCTCACAGGCAGTAGCTTGTCCAAGCTCACACAGATGGTGTGAGACGAAGTGGCATTTCAGACCCACCCACCCCTCCCCTCACCTCCTCCGAAGCCCACGGTGTTTTCTCTCCTCAGCAGAGGGTTATTTATTTTCTACTACGTGCCACACACTGCTTTATGCACTATTGATTTCACATGGAATAAAATACTATCTCTGTCTTGGAAAGGCTCACATTCCAGCAGGGGAGAGATTAAAGTAATTATTATGATTCTGAGTGACAAGTGCTTGAAACATGCCCTATGGGTACAAGGCGAGGGGACCATTAGCTCTGCCTGGTGAGAGATGCACTTCGTGCAGAGCTGGAGGTTGGATGTGGGAGGTGATGGGGTGTTGGATGATTGGCAGTTCACCAGGTGGATAAGGTAGGAAGGCTTCCCCGGGCAGAGGCATGAGTCTAAGGCCAGGGAACTGGAGGGCACAGCATGAATATATCAGTTCACAGACTGGGAAAGGACTTGACCCTTTGGAAGTGGTGAGAAGAGAGTGGAAATCGCCCTCAGCCCGTACTCCAAGGGGTCAGCAGATAACCGACTGTGTCACCTCACAGTGCAGAAGGTTATAGTCTGTGGCTTGGATATCAAAGTGGTGGTTTCTACTGAATCTGCAGGGTCCGCCATGAAATACACGAGGGGAAGAAACATGGTGAAGAAAGTATGGGCTCTCACACCAAATAGAAGACCCGAATCCCAGCTTTGACGTAACGTACGTGATCTTGACTGAGAGCCCAACGTCTTTGAGTTTCAGCCACTGCCTTTGTAAAATGGGGTCATTAACTCCCTCAGGACTTGTGGGGATTGGAGAACAGACAGATGCAGCGCCCATAGACAGTAGAGTTAGTAAACATGGGCCTCTGTATAGGTTTCATTTCTCTGCATATGAGTATATTTGTAGAAATATTGGGAAAGCGGTTTTAAGTTTCTGAGACTATATATTCTTATTGACACATGAAGTAGTTTCAAGGCGCTAATTATGTGCATACATACATATGTGCATAAATATAAATACACATATTTATTTTTATGTACTTTAGTGAAATTCTGATACTGTAAGAACAAGAGAGTTCACACGCTTTTCATTTTCTTGCATTTACTAGCATGAAATAAAAATGATTGTGCCATTCTTCATTGAGTCGTACTTTGGGGAGTTTTGAGAATAAGTCTGACTTTGTGCCATTCCTAAGATAGTGAGGCTTCTAACAGCAGATTCAACATTATTAATTCAAAATTATAAATTATATGATTTTTCATATAAAAAAAAGTTTTCATACTGGTTTATAAACCAGTTTCCTTGGTTTTCAAGTATGGATAATTAGCAATAGTATGGTGCCTGTAACTGAAATAATGTTTTGTTTGTTTGTTTAAAGATTTTATTTATTTATTTGACAGAGAGAGAGACAATGAGAGAGGGAACACAAGCAGGGGGAGTGAGAGAGGGAGAAGCAGGCTTCCCGCTGAATAGGGAGCCCAATGCAGGGTCCATCCCAGGACCGGATCACAACCCAAGCTGAAGACAGACACTTAACAACTGAGCCATCCAGGCGTCCCTGTAACAGAAATAATGTGGTTTTTTTTTTTGTTGTTCTTGTTTTTGTTTTTGTTTTTTTTTATTTTATTTATTTATTTGACACAGAGAGGGAAAGAGATCACAAGTAGGCAGAGAGGCAGGCAGAGAGAGAGGAGGAAGCAGGCTCCCCGCTGAGCAGAGAGCCCGATGTGGGGCTCGTTACCAGGACCCTGGGATCATGACCTGAGCTGAAGGCAGAGGCTTTAACCCACTGAGCCACCCAGGCGCCCTTATCTTGATATATTTACATAAACCCCAATTTTAAAATATAAACTAATATTTTTCTTAAAATGTTAGTCTTCTATTTCTATTTTATTAATTGTGGAAAATGAAGGAAAATATATGAGATAAAAACAAAACAATCTATAACACTAATGAATCTCAATCCCTAAAGAACCACTGCTAATATCTTTATTTCCTGTCCAATCATTTTTATTTTATGCTAGTAATTATTAATTTACTAGCATGAATAATGTTTGGTCAAGGTCCTTTTTGAGTTTTTTGTTTGTTTTTAAGGTGAAAGCGAATAGTCTTCTTTTTTCTTTTTTTCTTTTCTTTCTTTCTTTCTTTTTTTTTTTTAAGAGAGGGAAAGAAATGGGGAGGGGGCAGAGGGAGAGGTAGAGAGAGAATCTTCAGCAGGGTCCTGGTCCATCAGGGAGCCTGACACAGGGCTGGATCTCACAACCTTGAGATCATGACCTGAACCAAAATCAAGAGTCCCATGCTTTTAGGCTCCATGTTCAGTTGGGAGTCTGCTTGAGATTCTCTCTCTCTTCCTTCCCCTCTGCCCTTCCCCCAAATAAATAAATGCATCTCAAAAAAAAAAAAGTCAGACATTTGACTGAGCTACCCAGGCACCCTGAAAGAGTAAATATTCTTATACAGTGAAGTTATCCTTATGTATTTCACAAACAAGCGAAGGTTCTCAAATAAGATGCCAGTGAAAATATGCATGGGTTCAAGTAAGAATTCCCTGGGCTAGAAACTTCTCCAAACACTTAACGGCCCTACCTTGTGTCTTGAATAGAGCAGCGTACCTTCTTTTGCTTATAATTAATCTCTTTGTTCCTTGATGCCCTCCAGTTTCCTTCTCACCAATTATTTCTATTCTCTTTTACTTTTAACCTACTACTTTTTATGACCTTTTCTGTTCTGTCTGTGAATACGGTATAAGTAATTATACTTTTCTCCCTCCCAAGTGTTTTTCTGTTTGTTAAAACCTTATAGCTCTCTACTCTATGGCTAGACATCGGGGTATAATTACTTATTTACTGTATAGACTACCAAATTTCTCATTAATTTTTCAGTCTGCTGTGAGAAACCTCTGTCCTTTCAAACACTGCTTCTGCTCTTTTTATACCAAAATCATTGGTAATCTCCCCAGTCCCCACCTACCAAAGGAAGTAACCCCGTCTCAGTCTTCAGCTGCTACATCGGACCTGGTTAACCATTATCTTCGCATGCATGCTTCAGTGTTTTCTCAGATTTTTCTTTTTCCTCTCTTCCTTCCCCATTCTATACATACTTTCCAGACAAGCTCACCAATTCTCAGGTGTTAATCTACTATCATTAAGGGAGAGCCCTAAAACGTAAATCTCCGTCCCAGAGTGTCAGATTCACACATGGAAATAGCACACACATTTGGATGAAACATGAGCAACTCAAACCTAACCTCAAACCTAACCGGCACAACAGAGCTCTCTCTCTATCTCTGTCCATGCTGATCTTCTCGTCCTTCATCCTTGTCAACACTGTGCTCAGTTCCTTGTATTTTCTGTTGCAGTTCCCAGCACCTTCATTCTCAAAGTCACTGAGGACCCAAATCTGGGTGTCAGACGCAGACCTTACTCCCTTCCCCTCAACCAATAAAACTTCATCCCTGACCATTTGACTCCTAATTATTTCTGGAATCTTTCTCCTCCTTTCCTATCCTGTTTACTGGTGCCCTGGATTATCGCATTGGTCCCAACTGGTCTTGCTTGTGAGAGAGAGAGTTTTCCATCAGTGAATTTGCCCCCGTGGCTGCAGCGTACTACGTCCTAAACCCTGTAATTATCGGGGAAGCTCTTTGATGCTAGTTGGCCTCATTCTGTAACTGAATCTTCAATTCAGTTTCCACTTACAAATCTTCAAAAAAAGGGAAAATGTTTACTACTTATATTTTCAGAAACTATCACAATATAGGTAGTTCATAATATTTAATGGCTATATATATATATATATATATATATATATCTCGTCCCTAAATCCTCGTGAACTGAGCTCAATATTTTATACTAAGAAAATTTTTTAAAGTTTTCATTTAAATTCCAGTTAGTTAACATACAGTGTAATATTAGTTTCAGGTGTACAGTTTATCAATTCAGCACTTGGGTACAACACCCAGTGTTAATCACAACAGTACTCTTTAATCCCCCTTACTGGTTTAACTCATCTCTCCCACCCACCTCCCCTCTAGTAACCATCCGTTTGTTCTTTATGTTAACCGACAGTTAAGGGTCTGTTTCTTGGTTTGCCTCTCTCTTTCTTTTTTCCCTATGCTTGTTTATTTTATTTCTTAAATTCCACATGTGTGTGAAATCATATGGTATTTGTCTTTCTCTGACTTATTTTGCTTAGCATAATACCCTCTAGCTCCATCCACATCATTGCAAATGACAAGATTTCCTTCTTTTTTATGGCTGAGTAATATTCTGTACACACACACACGTGCACCCCTACACACACATACACACCATGAAAGACCCTGAGTGGGCAAAGCAACCTTGAAAAAGCAAAGCAAAGCTGGAGGCATCAGAATTCTGGACTTCAAGTTATATTACAAAGCTGTCATCATCAAGGCAGTATGGTACTGGCACAAAAACAGACACCTAGATCAATGGAACAGAATAGAGGGCACAGAAATGAACCCACAACTTTATGGCCAATTCATCTTTGACAAAGGCAGGAAAGAATATCACATCGGAAAAAAAACAGTCTCTTCAACAAATGGTGTTGGAAGAACTGGACAGCAGCATGCTAAAGAATAAAACTGGACCACTTTCTTACATTATCCCCAAAATAAACTTAAAATGGATGAAAGACCTAAATGTGAAACAGGAAACCATTAAAATCCTAGAGGAGCGCCAGAGTCCAGCTCCAGCAGGTCCAGGGGTCCCCGAAGGAAAAGATGGCGTTGGCGACTGTGGAATGAGGAGACGGACTCGAATGATGTTCCAGGAGTCTCCCAAGAACCTCAGGGCTTGGGGTCCTTTTTTTATATTATGGTAACAGAGGATGACCAAAGACACAACCAGGATGTTTATTTACTGATTAAAGGAGCCTTGGTAGATGAGCTTGGTGTACTTCCCCAAGGTCTAACTGATGCGGCTTGTTTTTTTATCTGTATTACGAGTCTCCTGGAGCTTGGGTAGTTTTAACAGAGCTCCTTGTCATGTTCCTTTGCTTTATGACTTCACCTGGTTCTGTCTTAAGTCACTGGTTTGGTATAGATTCATTAGTCATTATGTCTTAAAGTCAAAGGCTATCTATCCTGGGGGAAGGACAGTACGGGCCAGACCTTATCTGGCAATATTTCAGAACTCTTTCCAGGCGTGTTTATAGGAGTAAATTTGACTAATGCTTAACAAATCTGGCTCATTCTTTTCACTCATAGAGTTCCACATCATTTGAACTGTAAGCCACTTTTAACTGGAAGGGGGTGATTAATGCTTTACCCATTACGATTCTCCTCGCCTTGCAGAAGGGCGGTGCCCCATGCCTTGCAGTGGGGGTTCACCTTCTTGTACCACGTAGACGGCCCACATCAGAGGAAAACACACTCAGTAACCTCTTTGACATTGGCTGTAGCAACCTCTTACTAGGTATGTCTCCCAAGATAGGGGAAGCAAAAGCAAAAATAAACTATTTGGGACTGCATCAAAATACTAAGATAATCTTGACAAAAAAGTGAATGTAGAGGAAAAGTTGGGACAATAGAAAACAGCTTTGAACTTGAAATTCTACATCCCATTTTTAAATCATGCTGTTATAACAAGATTATCCCTCAGATATTGTGTTTACAAGTAAATATTTAAAACAACTTATTGGATGTGTGATGAAATAATGTAGAATATCTTTCCATTGTATTTTGATGGAATTTTATAAATTAAAAATGAGGTAATAGTCTTAGTATAGGATTTGGTGCATTGTAGATGGACATTCTGATTGTATTGTAAGTGCAAGTTGGTATGGAAACATATTGATAAGTTTTTAAAATTTTTATAGATATTTTTTCAAACCTATATTACAAACTGTTACTGGCAGCGAATAGTACTAGTTTGGTTGAAAGCTTTTGTTTGTTGTGTTTTACTATTATAACTCAGATGGACTATTCTTTGTGGAATATTTAGTAAATTATACAGAATATTGAGGCTTGATTGCTTACAAAATTAATGTGTTTTTTTTTGAAATATACTCTATTAAGTCACTATAAGTGTGTATCCAATAATTTATTTGAATTGGTGCTCAGATGAAAACATATTGAGTTTCTCAGGGCTTTCAATGTCGGTTCTATTTCTGTATGACTTTAGCTTTCTAATACAAGGAATGCAATTTGAATTGTTTACTGCTGTAAGCCACTGGTTATTTTCAGGCATAATGGAATAATGGTGTTTAGCCACAATGTGATATTTTCTAAGAGCACATGAGATATTTCACGAATAAGATTAGCTAAAGAATTTAGTCTCATTTTATGACCATGACAGTTTAGGTGTGCAACATGAGAAGTTTGTATTTTCAGAACAGTTTCTCAGAGTGTTATTTTAAAGAAAATGAAACTCTTTCTTACAGGATCAGATATTAGGTTTCCACTAACTGTGTTAAATGTCTGGTTTTAAGTTACAGTATGGAAAATTTAGGTTACTCACTTATTTAGGCATTTTAATGTGAACCAAGAAGGGTTTAATAATTATAATCTAAAACTGTCATGCATATATGATAGTGTGACTGCAAATTATTCTTTAGTAAAATACTAAGGATTTTATAATTTCATTTTACTCAGAATGTCTTGGGAACTTTGTTTCTTGCCATCCTCCCTTCTCTCTCCACTCCCCCCTACGGCACAGTTTGTTGTATGGAAAGTCTGGGCCAGAAAGTTGGAGAAGGATGGCAGAGGAGGGGATCAGTTCTGGGAGGGCTGGGCCAGAGGTGAGACTCTGGAACATTCTCTTCCCTGAGGCAATAGGATCTCAGCAGTTTCTTTCCATCAAAAAGAAAATAAGGCTCAGAGAAGCCAAATTTGATATGTCCTATCATGACTGAATTTTAGAAATGGCAAATTTGACTCTATTTAAATTCTGGTACTCTGTAAAATAAATGTGTCTCTCCTGTTGTGAACATTTCTCAAAAGCTCAAAGAAAGAACCAAAGTACTTTTATAAAAACATTCCTGAAACTCCTAGAAACATCTCCTGGGAAAGAATGTTACAGTTTTAGTCATATCAGTGGTTTATTAAATTGACACTATTTCATAAAAAATAAATGAATGCCCTTGTGGTAAAATATTAGAATAAATTTGAGAAATAATTTATTTTATATTACCAGACATTTCTTTTCATGATTAAATCAAATGATGAGTTCCTCATTTAACAAATGGTAAATTGACTTTTATTTGTCTCATATATACTTCATAACTTGACATTGAGAAGTTACAAACATTTTGTGGATTTCTGTTATATCCTTTGAAAATAGAAATGGTTGTATTTCAGAGAAATATAAATTTTAAATATAAATTTTAGATTATCATTTTCATTAACATTTGCCCACACTTTCTTGAGTAATTTCCATTCATAGAATCTTATAGAATTTTATGTTACAGTTTTAGACAAAGTTAAAATACATATTAAGGGGAAAAAGTATTATTTAAGGTAGAACATCTAATTAATATTTTGATCTCTCTTCAAATGACAGATTTATAACAAGTATTCTTGGGTTTTGATATCTGTTATTCTGGTAGTAATCTTAATGGGGTTCTGCCTATAAGAAATTGATTAGGATTTTTGATGCTGAATTTTCAAGATAGAATTGTTACTATTCAACTATTTAAAATGTATGTGGTCAACATTAACCTTTAATCCAAGCTTTCTTTTTTTCTTTTTTTTTTTCAAGCTTTCTTTTTTTTTCTAACAATGTTCTTTCACACAGAAGATTGACAGAAAAGAACTCTAACCCTAACCCAAGAATAAAAAAGAAAAGAACTCTAACCCTAACCCAAGAATAATATCAAAGGTTTTGGATTGCCACAGCAAACCCTGTGACTTTTGGGTAGGAGGGGTTTTCATTCAATAATGTTAGTCAGATGATTCTATGGCAATATTGCATTTTAGCAGGAATTGTATCCGCCGACGCCCAGACATGACAACAACTGATGGTTTTGCTAATAGTTCATTATTTGTGCCTTTGTTTGCTCTTAATTGAGAGAATTGCATTTTGGTCTAAACAGAGGCTGCTGAGTCTGGAATGTAAAAAAAAAAAAAAAAATCCAACGTTTTTGCCTGTGGAAATTTTTTACCATATCTGCTAACTATAAACACATAGGTTAACTTGTGATAACCAACACTAATAATTCCTGGCACTTGTTGTAATGGCAAATATCATTTAAAAAAATAAAAGGAATAATCTTAATGATTCCACTGCATGAATAATAACATTCTTGAGTTACAGAAAATAGTCCAATCAATGATAATCAAATTTTATTCAGTAGAAATTATTAAATTATGCCACTTAATATAAGTTTGAAGATTTTATATATATACCCATACGTATATTTTGCAACACCCTCGTAAAGACTTCAGATTTAACTTACATGCATGCACATACACTTGGTTAATAAACTTTTTGTATCTTTCTTATTTCAAGTTATTTTAAAATNGCAACACCCTCGTAAAGACTTCAGATTTAACTTACATGCATGCACATACACTTGGTTAATAAGCTTTTTGTATCTTTCTTATTTCAAGTTATTTTAAAATTTATTTTGTAACCTGAAATGCTTTTGTGCTTTCACTGTTAAAAATGTATTTTTGACCATCTCTATATGATTGTGTTACAATTTGACATGATTAAGAGATTTTTCAATTCTATGGTTGGGATAGTGTTTCTGGACTAGTTTGCAGGATTTTGTTCCTAAAACATGTTGATTCAGTTAATCACACTCTCCTGTAGTCTCTTGGGATGAAATTTGGCTTTTTGTAGAAAGGAGCCTTCTGATTGCTTTCTGCCTATTTCTTTTTTATTATTTTAAAATTTGTCCACTTCATTGCTTAAGTGTTTTAGAGCCCATGTTCTTATAGCTATTTTTAGGGCCACAAAAACAAATATTTTATGTATCATGACTGCAAATAGAATGCTATTCTTGGTTCGTAAATCTTAGGTTATTGCTTAGTCTCAGGGCAATTGAAGTTGAAAATTAGATGATAAGTATGTCCCCAGCCCCAGGTCAGATATTCATGCTGATAGGCAGGATGACATAGTGGAAAGTATCTGTCTCTCTTGTCAGAGTAACCTGGATTTATGTCTCAGCTGTCTTATTTACTGGCTGTGTTATCTTGGACAACTTTCTGAGTCTTGATCTTCTCATCTGTAAAACAGAAATAAGAATATCTGCCTCTCAGCACTAAGAAAGAAGTTAAGATGTGGTAAAAATTAGACACAGTAAATGATGGCCAAGTACAACCTTCCTTCCCACTTGGAAAACAAATATTTTATAGTTTTAGAGGTTACTATGCAGTTGACCCTTGAACAACACAGATTTGAACTCTGCAGGTTCCACTTTGAATGTGAATTTTTTTCGATGAGTACAATACTGGAAGTGTATTTTCTCTCCCTTATGATTTTTTTAGTGACCTTTTCTCTTCTTTATTTTCTTGTGAGACTACAGCATATAATACATATAACATACAAAATAGGTGTTAATCGACTGTCTAAGTTACTGGTAAGGTTATTGTCCAACAATAAGCTATTAGTAAAGTTATTGGGGAGTCAAGAGTTATAGGTGGATCTTCTGCTGTGTGAGGGATTGGCCAGTGGTCAACTATGTATGCACATGCACACACACATACATTTATGTTGTTCATAACAACAACTGTGTATACACATGCACACACACATACATTTATTCAACACATTTTATTGAATAAATGTATAAGTAGATATTTACTGAGTTCTAACTATTTGCCAGCTCTGTTCTAGATTCTTGAGATACATGGTTTAATGAAACAAAGACTCCTGTCCTTGTAGAGCTTAATATTTTAGAAGGTGAATATTGCAGATTTCCCTTCAATGTCACTAATGTTTATTTTAAACCATTTCAGCAGTCTTGGCTATCTGTTTCATTGGTTCACACTATATGCATGTTCCTGTAAACTAATAGAAAGGAGAAAATGCAGCACAGGATGGGAGTTACATATTTCTCATATAAAAAGAGGTCTTATAAATCAATTCAAAAAGATAAGCAGTGAACATAGTGTACTCAATAAAGGGTCATTTCAACCCCAGTGCATTAGTGTATGAAAAATGTCTCCAAGGCTATTCTTCATCAGTATTTATGGGGCAAAAAATGAAAAAAATCACAAGTTTTCATCAATAATGGAGTAGTTCAGCAAATTATGGTGAACCCAAAGTATGCAGCATTGTATCGATATTAAAAATGATAAATTAGAGCTATCAGCATTGACCTAGGTGGATATCTATGATGTATTGTGAAGTGAGAAAAGCAAGTGGGATTGTGACAGACTTATTAGTATAACCATATTTTTGTATTAGTGTTTCTCTATAATAATGGTTATTTCAAATTTGATGATGTTTTCTGAACATAAAGAAAGATAGGGAAGAATGTACACAAAGTGTTATATAATTTGTTACCACATGGGGGGTTATGGTGGGAGTTGTTGATGGAAGACAGAAAATCATGGCACTTAAACTTCTTTGTGATTTCTTAATTTTTTAAGATTTTATTCATTTATTTGGGGGAGAGGGCATTCGAGAGAGCACGAGGGGGGTGGAGAGGCAGCAAGAGAGAGAGAAGCAGACTCCCCACTGAGCAGGGAGCCCATGCAGCTTGATCCTAGGACCCTGGGATCATGACCTAAACAGAAGGCAGCTGCTTAACCAACTGAACCACCCAGGTTCCACCCTTCCTTCTGATTTCTATGAGTTACCGTTATCATGTAGAATTTGTAATAAAGAAATTAAAAAATAGAAAAAACTAAAATTTCAAGCTATTAAAAATGATCTATTTAGGGTTTCATTGCTATATCCCTTATCAGTGTGGAGGTTAATACAAAATCTACTGTAATGCTTTGTTTCATAGCAGGTGTTTACTAAATATTTCAAACATTTATTAATTGGGAATGTATTGAGAACTCTTTCTAAGGACTTTTAACACATACGTGTATGTAAGTGTTTCTCATTCTATATATAATATTTATTGCTTATGGTCATATATAATTATGTATTATATAATTATTGTATGTCATATATTATATAATTATATGTTATATAATTACATATTATATGTTATATAATTGTATATTATATGTTGCTTATGATTATATATATATTATAAATAATACTTTGAGGAATATTGTTTGCAAGATACCTTTGTCTGGAAACTATTTTCCTGCTTAGTTTGCACTTTTATGTTCTTGGTAGTGGGAGTGAGCCAAACAAGGACAGCAACAGAGCCCATATAAAGTCACCTCCTCTGGTTTCTTCCTACTCTCCAAAAATGTGAGCTGGGCAAGGCATAATGAACTTTATGCATTCATTCTCTCAGTTCTTCCAAGGTTTATTGCTTGCTAAGCCTTGTAGGGGAAACAAAGATTTATTCATGAATCTTTTACCTACAAGGAGTTTACAGTTCTGTGGGTTATAAACATGTCATCAGTCCCTTTTCACTTAATTTTTTTCTCTTTAGCATAGATTAAGGTTTTATTACATACTTATTATCAACTTTTACAGAAAAATCAAAAGCCCTTCATTGCTAACAACTAAATGCAAAGTTAGTGAAGGAACTGAAGCAAGGTGTGAGGTCATGGAGGGATCAGCAGAAGATATGTTAAAAAAAAAATACAGAAGACAATTGAGGCATACTATCAAAGCGGCTATCGGGTGCCTGGGTGGCTCAGTGGGTTAAAGCCTCTGCTTTCTGCTCAGGTCATGATCTCGGGGTCCTGGGATCAAGCCCGGCATCGGGCTCCCTGCTCAGCAGGGAGCCTGCTTCCCCCTCTCTCTCTGTCTGCCTACTTGTAATCTCTCTCTGTCAAATAAATAAATGAAATCTTAAAAAAAAAAAAACTGGCTATCATGGGCACTATCCTCTTTGGATCCTAATACACTCAGGATCCTAGTTTAATAAGCCTCACTTAGATTCATCTGCTAAAAATCTTCCATCTAATAAAAGTTTCATTCTTTAAGTCCAGACTTCTAAGTAGATAAAAACATTCTAATAGACAATTATTCCTAGGATTCTAGTGCGGAAGTATTGGCTTTTACTATATTTTTATTTTTATATGTTTGTCTTTAAATATATAGTAACCAAAATATATGTAACATTATATCAAATATTGCATCAAATAGTTTAGATATTTTCTATAAATTTTATTTTATAGAAGTTGCATATTATGTTTTATATAACTACTTAATATAATTTAATGATATAATATTTAATACTGCTATTGAAAATAACAGTAAGATTTCTAATAAAATCACCTTTTGGACCAAAAATAAAGTGTTATTTTTATGTTTATATTTATAGGTTGTTATATATATTTTGTAATAAATCTAACACTAGAAGAAGTGCTATGATTTTTTTATTTACATATGCATTCGTGACCATTGGTATATTATGCATTTTTGATTTTTGTGAATGTTTTTGGATGGCACTGTTCTCTTCTCTTTCTGGCCAGACTTATGCTTTTTCCTTATTGCTAAGAATTCTTCCTGTTTTCTAATTCATTGTTTTTAGTGTATCCTGAGCAAGGAAAGCAGATAATGCATTTGCTTAATCGTGTTAAAAAGAACTGTTAATAAACTCAGAAGGAGGGCCGGCAGTTTTTTCCTCTGTGTGAAATGCATGGCCTTCGTGGACAGAATGCGTGGGTATTTTGACTGCTGGGGGCCTTGTTATTTAATTTGTTGTTTCCTATTTGTTTTACTTACCCATTCTAAGCTATTTCTTGAAGAATTAAAGATATCAGATGAGTTGCCACAGATACATATTATAGGAGAGTTTACTGTCTCCTTGGGTTTAAGGTGTTACAATTTGTGAGGTTCTTTTCACATATCACATGGTATCAGTGACGACACTGTATATTTAGAGCTAATTTAGAGACACTGAAAGGCGCTTAGCTGTTGAGCTCACATTTGTAAAGAAAAAAAAAATTGAGAGCCTCAATTTCCTGTAGAGTTTTGCTGGTGATTTATTAAAATAACGTTCAGCTTACAGGAACTTCTCTTGTCATTGGAAGGCAGTGTGGGAAGTGGAAGTGCCTCGTTGTAGGTTCTGTCCAGACCTGAGTGGGAATCATCCTTTCTTTAGTAGGTGATGGAGAGTGAGTTACTTCCTCACCTCTCAGAGCCTCAGTTTCTCCATCTGTAAGATAGGTTATCAATACTTCCAAGTGTGTTGTGGAAAATGATACTTGTCACATACGTTTAGCCCCGGGTCAGGGCCGGTTCCTGGTGCTGTCAGTAACTGGCGGGTTAGCATTTAGTTACCACATACCGATACTGTTTGTAATGAATTACTACTGCAAAGGGTAAAGTCTGACACTGGCTGCAGGAATGTATGTTTCAAAATCATTCTTTTTCCTCTCATTAGAAGATAAAAGCACAAATGGTGAGACAATGCTAAAGAATGCATATCCCCATGTTGTGACTGATTCCCAACAAAAGAGGAAAGACATTTAAATAAAGGATTTCTGTTGGGTTTTTAGCTGTAGACAAGAAGCCTTTTCCAAAATGTGGGTATGTTATAATTTAATGATTCGTTCTTTGGGGAGATGGTCTTTTTTTTTTTTTTTTTGCGTATTCATCACGGCTCTAAAACTGAGTAAGGGTGAAAAGCATGTAGTGCCTGCCTTGTTCTTACATCAGAAGAATTTTTTCTTTTGTCCATTTTATGCTTGTTTCCAAAGGCTTAAAATGAAAGCTTTGTTTCTGCAATAATGGCTTAGTGTAGGCTTACATTGTTGATCCCCTCAGTAGATGCAATGTAATCCACTTTGGTAATGTGAATTTTTAAACAATCACCGGCCTTTGCCATTAACCCTTCTCTACTAATGATAATACTCTACAAAAACTACAAAGGAACGCGGGCCCAGCTTAACGTTAGACTTGGAGCACACTTAGCTGAATTTGCATTTCTTATTTTAGTGGCAGTGAATTGCTGAGCATATGTTGAACTTCATCAATACCAAATGTAGAATAGGTGATTGTGAAACTAATGTTCAAGTGCAAGCATTCAAATACAAACAGGGGAAACAAGAAGAAAATAATGATGAAACGAAGCAAAAGTGCTTTCCAGCCCAAAATTCCCCTTGAAGGGGCTTCGGCTGCTGTGGCTTTTTGGAATATTTTTTAACATGACCTGTTGCTTTGCTTCGTTCATTGTAGTGCAAATGTCTCAAATAAAGCTGTACATGAGTCATTTTTTTTTCCTCCTCAGTTCAGGCTACTTGGATAATAGCGCACTTTGAACACAAGCATGGGAACCCATTGAATGTTTCCTGCATAAAGCCTTCAGAGCTTTGCTCAGCAGCTTGACATGTTTCTTTAGGAAAGAGAAATGGTAAATTAGTTAAGAGTAATTTTATTCCATGACATATTTCCAAACTAACTTTGAGAACACATTTCCCACTTAGTGTTTGGATTCCACTTTGGGGACTTAGAAAAGGTTTCCTGCATTTGGTTAAGTAATATAGATGGTGGATGGCTAAATTAAGATGTTCTTTGGGGATTTGTAGATATTTAAAGTTTTACCTAAAGTAGAGAGGACTTTACTGCAGTTCGCATTGGAGTTGTATTGAAGCTGCTGTACTGTATGCCTTCAGGGCTGTGGATTTAATAAACAAAAGATCTGTCACTGAGCTTGGTGCACAGTAGGGGGTAGATGTAATTATATACTTTAAAGGGGAAAAGACTGTTGTTATTATTTTACATTTATTGAGTGCCAACATTTTGCAATGTGCTGTACCTAACATAGAATTAGACACAGTCCTTGCCCAGTGGACTATCTATTTAAATTAGACACAATCTAAATATTTCTCTTAAGTAGTTCCTGTGTTTTCAAATTCGTTACACGGAGCATTGTACAAGGAGAGAAATATCATTGTACTTGCAAATGTTATTTGAAGCTATAAAGGCTTTCAAAGACAGGTGGTAGAATGAGATGTGATTATTAGACTATAAAATTGCTCGTGTTTTTCAGGTCTTTTCCTTTTACTATTATTATAGATCTGACTTGAAATGGAGAGTGGGAGAGGTGTTACGTTCAGGAAATGATGGATACCTCCTTTTGATTTTTGCCTTGGAAAAAATTGCAGTTTAACGATTAAAATGCCACTTCCATATTTAAATCGGTTTGGGATGACACTTATTTGTGGGGATTTTAATGAATTCCCGTCTGAAATTCCAGGATGGTCAGTACTCCATTGTCTGGTTCAGCACGTCGGACGTGTTAGGCACTCACTAAAAATTGTGGAAGTGTCGAATGAAATGGGTTTCCGGTGGATTTCCATGTCGGCCATCCTTTTCTCTGGACTCTCTTTTCTGACTGTAGAGCCTGCGGAGGCAATGCCATTCTGGCTTTGGGCCAGCACTAAAAAAATAAATAAAAAACAAACAAGAAACCCCTCCCAAACCTTCCCAGGAATGCCTTCTAAGAGCCTTGGTGTGGAGCGTCTTCTTTCTGTTAAAGATGTTTCTCGTCTCTCAGCAAGGCCCTGATCTTTGCGAGCCATGAGAGGCCTCGGAATTACCCAGATCCCTGCCAATGATCAAAGGGCCCTTTCACCCTGGGTGCCTGGTTGCAAGGGAGCTAGCCACCTTCACAGCCGTCAGCTTACTGGCGTGTGATGCAGACACACACAGCTCCTAGCACCTGTGTTACAAGTCAGACTGGGATTAGGGAAAACATGCAGATGAACACAGAGAAGCATATAGAACTTGGTCTATTATATATTTGTCGTGTGTATCGGGCCCATTTTACACTGGCCGCCGAGTCCCCTGCCCCAGCTTGCGTACCGGGTCTCCTCTTCATCTCACCGGTTGCGTATCAGTTCTCAGTGGCGAGACTGTAGCTCTTCCCTCAGGAAGCAGAAAGGAGGATCCCTGATAACCACAGTGGATGCCTCCAGTCCTGAGTTCGCATCTCTGGATTGCCAGTTACTATCTTAGTAATTGAAATCAATTCATTTAACTTTCGTAAGCCCTGGGCTCCTGGCATGTGCAAGGGCGTAATGATACTACTGAGCACTTAGAATTTCTGTGAAAATTAATCCAGCTGTGGAAAGGGCTTTGAACATAACTATCATTATTAGAGGCAGCCTATCTATCTTATACTGTCAGGGTCAATTATAAATTTAAAAAATTCTATTGCATGTATCTTATTATTTTTGCATGCATCTTATTATTTTAATGTAAAATACAAAATGTTGAGACTCGAAAGCACTTTTATGAAGAACTATAGTTCTGATCTACCAGCAGTATAAGTGGAAAGCTTAGAAAATGGGGAGACAGGCCCCCTTTGGACCGCAGCATCCATGCTGCCCACACCCTCATGCCTGGGCCACCTGCCGCTTACGTTCATCGTGACTCCGCCCCTTCCACTTGTCCTTCCCGCTCTAACTCCCACCAGCCCCGAGTTGCCTTCTGACCCAGTGAGACGTGATCCTTTTCCACATAAGCCTTGACCTCTTACTCCTAGGATGGACCTCACTTTCCACTTTGATGAGCGTCTAACCTAATTTCCTGAAGTATTTCTTCCATTTGCTTCCAGCTTTCTTCAGGGTTTCTCTATCCCTTTTGTCCTCCCTCCTGTTTCAGAACACAGAGCATTTCTGTGACAACCGAAGACAAGATTAGGTCCTGTGTTTTCTGTCCATTGCCCCTCCAGTCTTTGCATGCTTCCTTTCCCCCTTTTCTACCTGGTCTATCTCCTCTGCCCCCAAGAGTTCTTTGTTTTCCATTCACTCCTCACACATTTGCTCTTCTTTCTGTCTCTTGGCTGAGACTGTTTTCCCTAAATTCACTGTCATGTTCTCATCGCCAAGCCGGAGGGTCCTGTTCTCCACTTGCCTTTCGTCGCCATTCTTGCTCCCCGCTCCTCTCCCCTGCTTTTGTAAGTTAATGGAAGGATTTTCCTCTTAGCTTTCCAGCTTGCTTTCAATCTTCCTTAAACCTTCACTAATATGGAGGCCTTCAATGTCAATTATTATGTTTATGTACATGATGTACAGAGGTGTATAACCCAGTCCAATCTATATTTCAAGTTCCAGACCTTTTCCCCAGCAGTGGGCTAGACACACCTGCCTGTCTGTATTTGAGATAACTCCACCCAACCACTTAAAAGCCAAACTTATCACCTTTTTCCCAAACTAGCTGCTTCTTGTGGTTTTCCTGTTTCTTTTAATGTTCCCCAAATTGTCCTTAGAAGAAGTCCAGGCGACAAACCACCAAATTATTTGATAGTCAATTAATTGCTAGAATTCTGCTGATTTTTCCTCCACATCGCTCTTCATATCTGCTGCTTCCCCTGCTTTCTCTGTGACCTACCCATACCACTTCTTGCCTGTGTTGGTCAGCCTGAAATTCCTCCTTGGCTGTCTGGCAAATTAGAAGCCATAAAGTCCAAATGATTTTTACCAGCCATTCAAGGTGCCGGTCTGCAGTGACTAACTTCTGACCCAGTGGCAAAGGGACCTAAGCACATGGAGAATATTCCCTAACTCTAGGGCCCAATTAAACTGCATAGATGGGATACCTTTCTGTGAGAATTCAAGAGAAATACTGTATATGGCTCCCCACTGGATTGGAATCATGAGGAAAGACAAAATGTAAGGAACCCAAGGCGTTTCCTCCTCAGTACACGCCAACCAGATTCCAGCATGTCGCCCATCTCCTCTCTCCCCAAAAGCTCTCCTTCACCATTTAGCCCTTTGTGATCACAGGCACTTCTGTGCCTGTCATGCTATATCCATCTTTTTTTTCCTGCGTTTTAAATCCAGTCATTTCTTCGTAACCTTGGCCTATGTTTCGCTTCCACAAAATTCCTTTGAAATGAAATCCTGTCTTGTTTATTCAATAGTGATACTATTTCTTTAAGAGTGATCATGCATTATTCCCCTTAATCATTGTATTTTATGTCTCAGCCCCAAAAAAGCTCCAGGAAAAGAAAGTCGATGTCCAAGCCCCATTGCAATTCCCTGTAGTGTCTAGTGTAAGGCTTCTTTATAGTCTTTGATGATGAATTTTCAGGACTACGCAGACTAATGGTATTGAACGTTCTGGGCTCTTTATTATCCCTTGTCAATATGATGTCACCTCCTAACCACTGGCTCTTTAGGGACACTAAATTTGTAAGAGGGATCTTTTGCGACAGTGGATTAGGTAGATAAGATACCTTAGAGATGCTTCAGAGTTTGCAAAGTTCTTTCATAGAAATATGTCATGAGATCCTCAAAAAAATTCTGGGTTCTGAGTGCTTTCATTATCTCCATTTTGCAGATGAAAACACTAAATATCATCATGTTTGAAAGTGTTACTCTCTGTGTAAGAACGGAAGGACAGTGGAGTTTAGACCAGGAACCTCCCACATAGGCCAAGATACCTGCAATTCAGTTTTTTTTTTTTTTTTCTGTAAAAGGTTTCAGGTGAAAAACATAATGCAACCTTGGATTTCCAGAGTATTTTATCCATTTCAGGATTCTGGTGTCTTGCTTTCCAGGCAAGAATAGCCTATCTTTTCAAGGTAAATGTTGTTGAAGAGAGTCATAGAGATGGCGAAGAGAATGGATTCGGTCTTTGGATAAAGACAGTAACATTTAAAGGATTGGGAAATAAATAGAGGTAAATAAATATCAGAAAAATCAGATGGTGAGCAATTTTAGGGGAAAACTGAAAAACAAGTCAAAGTATAAGAGTAGGGACAGTGAAATTTGCTAAAATTATCTGCTTGGCCAGTCATCATGGGCCAAACAGACCAGTCTGAGGACTGAATCATGTGGCATTCGAGCTCTCTGGAGTAGAAACCGTGGAGTCCCTGCCTAGGCATGACAGCTTGGGTTGTACTGTTTTCGCATTCCCAGTGCATGGAGGCAATTTGGATGGACTGGAATGTTCTATTAGTCACCCACTGCAACCCTCACCAGGCCTTTCCTGCTTGCCTTCCATTGGTGTTAAAGCACAGGCAGTGATTATGGGGACAGCATTTTTTCTTTTAGAAGCTCCTTAAAATAGTAGAAAGATGTAACTCAAGGGCAAAACCCTGCAAGGCCTCAAGAAGCACTGAAAATAGACTCATGGATTGAAAAGCCAGTGAAAATCAGCCAACCTTTTCTCCCTCTCCGTTCTTCCTCATCCTCTCTTCCTCGGCCTGTTCTCTTTCCTTTCTCTCCTCCTCCTCCCCTTCCTCAGCAATCTTCCCTCCTCCTTCCCTCGCTCCTCTGCCTCTTTCCTCCCTTTCTTCTCCTTATCTCCATCTTTATCTTGCACCAGGTGTATGGAGAAGCATTGGTGGGAGAAGATGGCTTTCTGACTGCTCTCAAGTTGATCTCACTTCTGCTTGAAGGAACAGCACCAATTCATAGAGAGAATTTCAGGACATACTCTGGTTTAAAATAAACAAACAGAAACAAAATGAAAAAAAAAACCACACACACACACACACACACACAAAACCTTACAGGACAGCTGTAGTCTGATGTCCAGCTCTGACCCAGTGAACAGTGGCCAGTGGCCCAGGGTTATGAAGTACAGACTCAGCCTTTTAAGTTAGAGAAGGTAGGGATAAGGTGGGACAGTTTTTTTTTTGTAAAAGAAGAAGAAAGAAGAAAAGGAAAAGAAAGTGTCAATTGGGGCTCAGAAAATATCCTGAAAAGTAACTGATACACCATCCATTCTCCCAAATTATGATATCAGATTCCCAGAGTGAAGCTTGCCTACATCATTGGCCTTTATAGAAGCATAACCAGATATTTTGTCCTTAGCTTTATCAAAGTTGGTTATAAGCTCTTAGAACGGGTACAGTTTTTGTGATTCTGCTATAAGGATACCATTTATTCCTTAAATTCTGGTATCAGATTACTAAAATTGAGCCTATTTGCATTATATATTTTAAAATGTTGCCTTTATGTTATATATGTGTGTGTGTATATATATATATATAAATATTTTGCCTCAAGTTTTATCAAAGTTTGTTTTAAGAAAAAATCCTCAGAGCATTTTCAGTTTTTGTGATTTTGCCATAAAGGATACCATTCCTACCGCATACTGATTGGGATCTCTTATTTAAATATCAAAACAGATTTCCCTTTGAATTCAGAGCTAGAAAGAAATTAGCTATTGATGAACTAGTCTTTTTCCTTATATTGGACCATAATTTTGTATATGCTATGGGATCAATAGATATTTGCTTCCTGATAAGTTAAGGAATGAAAGAATTTGTCTTTCTTAGCTTGTACTCTGGCTACCAGAAATCCAGTGCTCAGTTTTGTGTTAAATGGCAGTGTCTTTTCTTAGTTAAGTGTTCCTGCTATATTCTTGCTCACCCTCATTTACTATTTCAATGTTCTTTTATGATTTTACTCTGTGCCCTTCAAAAATCTGTTTTGGAAGTAGCTGGTGTATAAATAGCATAAAAATAAACTGCATATTCTGACATTTACAGTTGTAAGGATAATTCTGTGTTAAGGATGATTCAGTCTGCAAGTCAAGTCGTTGGATGTCTGTCTAAATGTGTTTTGGAATAATTCTGACCATCCCACAGCTCTCCTAAGGCACTACTGTTTCTTGTTCTGTTGTTGTTTTCCCCATCAAAACATTTCTTTCTCTATCCGAAAATGCACGATGACTCAGATTGGCCAATTTTATCGAACCACTGTTTTGAAGGGCATCTCGCTCTCTGGAGTCTTACATTTCCGTGACTGTGCTAGCCGCAGTGTGGAGTGCTGCACCCCAGAAAGCGTAACTCCCATCTTGCTCATTTCCATCTTTGAACTTTTGTTCTTTCTGGATCTCTCTGCATTCGCTTGCAGTTTTTTCTTAGGTTTTCAACCATTACACTCCTGCCTTGTCTCTCAAAACCTGGCTTAGGTCTAACCTCTTTTGGTTAAATTTACTTAATGAACTCCAAGTGACTCCTATTGCACGTCTCTTTGGAATTATCTACTCAGTTTTTACTCTATTAATTTGCCCTTATTTATATGACACGTTGAAAGCATTCTGAAGACCTTTTTTTTTTTTAATTACGAGAATGAGTTCTGGCTCTCCAGTTAGAACATTTACTAATTGTTTCTTAGACTGTGTCTTCTTTTCCTTTTTATATTATCCCCAAACCACATAATTCAATGTTCTATGGGATGAAGGAATGCCGTTAAACGATGTTGGCTCCTACACTCTCAAATGAAAACATGGAATATTGATTATGTTTGTCTTAACAAATATTTTACTAGGAATTAAGATGGGAATTGTTTCCAGAACATTTAAATGTAGCTCAGAGAGGTGCAGCACAGTGTTGGATACGATAATACATTCAACCTTTTCAAACAACATTTTTCTAAGCTGGTTTCTTTGTTTCTCCTCTATTATTCATATTCTTTCCAGATTGATGGAGGCATATGGCTTTAATTATCAAGTATATGCTGAAGACATGCAGAGCTACAGCTTTTTCCTGACTTTTCTAATGAAGCTAGTTCCTAACAGCAACATTGGCCAGATTATTTTATTATATTATGACATTAAACATGGACCAGCAGAGGTCTGGCTAATTGGGAATGATACCTTTTCCCCTCGAACTGCTTATTTATTTTCCAGGAAACTAATTTAGTTTGGTTATAAAATGAAACCTCATAATTCAGTATAAATGAGTTTGGTCATGCAATATCGATAGCCAGGCTGGGTGAAATCCTATAAATAAACAAAGATGCTGGAAAAAACTGTATTTAAAAATGAACAAATGCAGCCTTACTGCTTTTGTTTACTACCTATACAACTCATAACACTGAATACTCATTGCTCTTCCTTCTTTTAATGAATTGGTAAGGATTATTTGTAACCAGTGGGTTAATTGTATATAGGCAAAGACTGTTGCTAAAGTGCTTTCAAATTAAAAAGAGTTATTTCATTTCACTGGAAAATAGGCAGAACTCGTTACGCTTAAGTGGTAAAATTAAGGAAACTTTTTATAAGTCAAATTCAGATTATAAATGCTTCAAGTATAATTTATACTTATGTTACCGAATGTTTAAAGTTGCATGAAATCATACAACCCTTGTCACTGACTGTTCACTCTACTCATTAGTATCATCTATCTTATTTTTATTGTATCTCTCTGACTTCTGTCAAGGCAAATCCTAGGTTGCTTGTTTCATATATGTTGAAGTTTTAAAATGAGTGATAATACCCTGAAAGATGTTTACAAATTTAGACTTTAGTCTTATGGTCACGTATTAATTTTATGAACAATCTCAATGATGGCATGAGACGTGACATGTTTAGCTTTTAGAGCACATTCTACATCAGAGAAGGGTTGCAAGGGGGTGCTAGGATGAAATTTGCAACTGTATAGGAAAGACAGCCTAAAAACAGACTGTGAGTGATGGTGATGATGATACTTTACTGGATACATAACTTGGAGCTGGTCCTTGAACTGAAAAGAAGTGTTCCAAGGAGAGTGTATGTGGGCAGGGGAAGGAAAGAAGAGAAAGACAGAAGGAAGACAGACAGAGACACATAGAAATATCGATTAGCTGATTTGTGATGATGTTGTTAAACCAAATTATGGAAGTTGAAAACAGAGCAGAAGTGGGGGTTATTATTCAAGAAATNAAAAACAGACTGTGAGTGATGGTGATGATGATACTTTACTGGATACATAACTTGGAGCTGGTCCTTGAACTGAAAAGAAGTGTTCCAAGGAGAGTGTATGTGGGCAGGGGAAGGAAAGAAGAGAAAGACAGAAGGAAGACAGACAGAGACACATAGAAATATCGATTAGCTGATTTGTGATGATGTTGTTAAACCAAATTATGGAAGTTGAAAACAGCAGAAGTGGGGGTTATTATTCAAGAAATATATAGTCTTTCAGGGGGGCTGACAAGTAAACAAGTAGTATGCTTTAATTATTAAGAGATTTATAATAGGGGTGCCTGGATGGCTCAGTCGTTTAGCATCTGCTTTCAGCTCAGGTCATAATCGCAGGGTCTGGGATCAAGCCCCGCATTGGGCTTCCTGCTCAGTGGGGAGCCTGCTTCTCCCTCTACCCCTCTCTCCACTCATGCTCATAGATTAAAATCTATGTTGTATAATCATAAAATAACTATATGACTTATAATAGGGGTGCCTGGATGGCTCAGTCGTTTAGCATCTGCTTTCAGCTCAGGTCATAATCGCAGGGTCTGGGATCAAGCCCCGCATTGGGCTTCCTGCTCAGTGGGGAGCCTGCTTCTCCCTCTACCCCTCTCTCCACTCATGCTCATAGATTAAAATCTATGTTGTATAATCATAAAATAACTATATGACTTATAATTGTATATAACAAAATTATATTGCATTCAATAATGAGTATTGCCTTAATGGAATATTTGCTAACTGTGTTTATTGCATGGGAAGTAGGAGAGTTTATACTGCCTGGAAGGCTTCCCAATGGAGATAGCATTGTTACTGAGGATTGATGGATGGTGTCAGAATTCACTTCTAACATTCTAATATCTCCTTGGGAGGAGATGTTATCTAAAATACCAATCAAACACATATTTGGATTGAAAAATGGATTTTGTTCATACCTCTCAGACTTTAACTCCATCACAGAAAATCCCTCGGTGGTTCCTATATGGTCTGAGCCAACTTGATAGTCTATGGACAGAACAATGCTTGTTTTTTTCATGGGCAGTGAGGATAATCAGACAGATACCAATTATTTGCCTGCATAATGTGCTTGAGTACATAAATAATTCCTAGATGACAATGCCACTTTACACTGCATCCTACTCATCTTAATGGGCTACCTTTCAGAGGGATAGGCTTTTTGTGACTGGTCCATCTTCTCTATGGTTTTATCAAGATCTGTGGCCAATCTAATTCTATCATCTGTTTTCTTCTTTGCATCTTTATTTTCCTTTTCCAACTTAAGTTTTTGTTTTGTTTCATTTCCCACTTAAACCTTACACCGTTAGCCCTGCTCCATACACATTCTTATTTTTCACCTCTGTAACCACAGCTTTTGCAGTATTGGCTCTCCAAATCTAGCCAGATGGTCAGTTTATTTGGTAGTTCTCTTCTCCTCATTGACCGGTATATAGATTTTTCTTTTCAACTAGTTTTAATAAATCAGTATTTCAGGAGGCAGCACAGCTCATCAAATGGATCTACCAAACTCCCCTCCTAGAACTTGGTATTGGTTAAAGGTCTCCAAATGCCAATGAAATCTTAAATGTAATTGTGCAAAACATAACGAAAATAATATATTTGGTGATAATAATGTGGTTTGTGTTAGATTAGCGTGATTATGAATTACTCCTCATTTATAACGTGGAATTAGTTTTGGATTTGGAGAAACCAGTTATTTTCATTTGGGTACTATCCTAGAAGATAAGGAGGGAAATAACTTGCTGATTCATGGTATGCTTGAAAGGAAAAATTAATTAATAGCTTTAAAGCACTTAGAAAGCATGAAGCATTACATACATAGTAATTATATAATCCCCCAAGATAGTTATTTATGTTTGTTAGCATATACTCATTAGCTATAATTTCTCACACTTGGTTCTGGGGCTTTATTTTGGGAAGGGTATATTCTTCCCTTTTCCAAAAAAATTATGATGTGGGATAAAGCTTGTATAGTCTTGAGGATTAATTCATTCTAAAAGATAATCATTCAGAAGTTAAGATGTCAAATCATGACCTTATGGAATTTAAAAGACTCTTGCAGATCATGTAGTCCAATTTTTGACAAGGAAACAGAAGTCATCAACTATAGGTAAATTTATAATGTTGCAGAGCCAAGACTGGTTTGTCCCCATGCTTATATTAAAATTTGGTCTCCAGTGGCAGCTGTCTTTAAAGTAAGCTTATAAGAAGGTCAACAAAACCAAACAAAAGCTTTATTAGAGTCAGTGGTTGTTTAGTTATTACTCAGTGTCTTTTATGACACCAGGCATGTTTTATAATGTGTGATTTTCAGTAAAATTCCATATGGATTTCTATACATTCACATAAGGAAAAACATTACAGAGAAAGGAAATTATGATGACACAGGAAAAAAAAACCTGTGTCCTACTTGTAGACAAAAAAAAAATGTGTCAGAAGATAGTACTTTCTAGATCTAAAGCAAATGAAATGTATTTTACAAATGTATTTTACAACGATCGCTATCGAATGATATTTATTTGCAAAGTATGGATTTCCAAGAGTTGGTCACACAATGGGTAAGAATATTGAATTCATCTTGAAAAAGAGAAATTAAATGTTCTGTGTTAAATTATTATAGTTTAAAAATTAATTTTGAATGGGGCACCTGGGTGGCACAGTTGGTTAAGCATTGGACTCTTGATTTCAGCCCATGTCATGATCTCTGGTTCTTGAGCCCTACATCAGGCACCACGTTAGGCATGGAGCCTGCTTAAGGTTCTCTGCGTCCCCCCCTCCCATCCTCTCCCCTCTACCGCCCTCTCTCTCCCTCTCCCTCTCTCTCTTTCTCCCCCCGCCAAGAAAATTAATTTGAACAAGTACATCTCTCTCTTCCCCCACAAAAAAATTATTTTTGATAAATGCATAATGGGTTTTTTTTTAAAGATTTTATTTATTTATTTGAGAGAGAAAGAGAAAGAGAGCACAGCCAGGGGGAGAGGCAGGCATAAGGAGAAGCAGGCTCTCTGCTGACCAGGAGCCCAGCGTGGGACTCAATCCCAGGACCCTAGGATCATGACCTGAGCTGAATCTACTTAATCTACTAAGCCACCCAGGTGCCCTGTATTTATGTTTTCTAATAGTAATTATAGCTAACATTTCTTGAATACTTTGATGCCTACCGCTGTATTAAGAGTTTTTCATACATTTTTCTCTGATATCTATCTTTGGCATTACATTTTTTTATAAGAGCTTGGTGAAGGTGTAATTCACATGCCATATCATTCAATTTTTAGAGTGTTTAATGGCTAAAATCAACAAGTCAGGAAATGACAGATGTTGGCGAGGTTGCGGAGAAAGGGGAACCCTCCTACACTGTTGGTGGGAATGCAAACTGGTGCAGCCACTCTGGAAAACAGTATGGAGATTCCTCAAAAAGTTGAAAATGGAGCTACCCTACGACCCAGCAATCGCACTACTGGGTATTTATCCTAAAGACACAAAGGTAATTTGTGTTTTTTAATACACTTTCAGAGTTGGGCAGTCATCACAACCACCTAGAACAATGTCATCGTCAGCAAAAAGAAACGCAATAACCCAGTAGCAGTCACCCTGCCATTCCCCTACCCCCATGCTCCCAGCAATCACTTCCTGCCTCCATGTCTTTGTCAATTCTGTATGTTTTATATCAATGGGATCACATCTATATGGACATTCTGTGACTGGCTTCTTTAACTTAGTCTGTTTACAGAGTTCTTCCATGGCATAGCCTGTGTCCATATGTTACTACTTTTTATTGAAAAATCATATTCTGCAGTATCGATTCACTGCATCTTGTTTATCCTCTTATCAGTTAATGGGCATTTGGGTGGTTTCCACTCTAGTATTTTTTGAGCAATGCCTCAGTGAACATTTAAGTACAGGTTTTATGTGCATCATTGTTTTTAATTGTCTTGTATATGAACCTGGAAGTTTAATCGCTGGTGTATATGATAACCCGGTGTTTAAAATTTTGAAGGACTGCCAAACTGTCTTGTAAAGTGGCTATACCAGGTTACAACCCAACCAGCAATGTATAAGAAAGGTTCCCATATATTCACATCTTTGTCAACACTCATTATCCTCTTTCTTTTTGATTTTAGCCATCCTACTCCTTGTGAAGTGATACGTCACTGTAGTTTGATGTGTATTTCCCTACTGACTAATGATATTGAACATCTTTCTTGTAATTCTTGGTCATTTGTATATTTCCCTTGGAGAAATATCTGTGCAAATCTTTTTTTCCCCATTTTTCAGTTGGGTTATTTGCCTTTTTAATATTCAGTTGTTAGAATTATGAGTTATTTGTGTATTATGGATACAAATCCCTTATCAGAGATATAATTCATAGGCATTTTCTCCCATTCTGGGTGTAGTCCTCTCATTTTATTGATGGTATACTTTTTAGGACCTGTGTTTTTAATTTAGATAAAGTCTGCTTATCTTTTTTTGGTGGTGGTTTTCTAATTGTCATATCTGAGAAACTGTTACCTAATCTAAAGTCAAAAGATGTACTACTGTGTATCTGCTAAAATGTATAGTTTTAGCTCTTACTTCTAAGTCTGTCATCCACTTAGAGTTAATTTGTGTTTATGGTGGGGTATTGGGTTCAAAGTTCATTTATCTGCATGTAGATAGCAAGTTATCCTAGCAACATTTGTTGCGAAGGTTACACTTTACAACTTCATTGTCTTGGCACTCTTGCTGAAATCAATTGCTTATAAATGTAAAGGTTTATTTTTGGACTTTTAATTCTATTGAATTGATTATGTATGTGTGTATATACCATATGCCAAAAACACATTGTTTTGATTTCTATAGCTTTGTAGTCAGCTTGAAATCAGGAAGTGTAAGTCCTCCAACTTTTTTCTTCTTGTTCAAAATTACTTTAGATATTCTTAGTCCTTTGCATATCCACATGAATTTTAGGATCATCTTGTCAGTTTCTACAATAAAGGCACCTGGGATTTTGATCACGATTGTGTTGAACCTGTAAATTAATTTGGGGAATATAATATTAAGTCTGATCTGGGCACAGGGTATCTCTCCATTTATTCCAGTGTTCTTTAGTTTCTTTCAGGGGATGTTTTGCTGTTTTTAGTGCACACACCTTGCACTTCTCTTGTTAAATTTATCCATTAGCGTCTTGTTCTAATGCTTGTTCTAATGCTTCTAGCGTCTTGTATAATACTATTGCAAATGGAATTGTTTTCTTAATTTCATTTCAGATTGTTCATTGCTAATGTGTAGAAATAGAACTTCTTTTTGCATATTAATCTTGCATTCTGAAATTTTGCTGAATTAATCTGTTTGTTCTAATTGTGTGTATGTATATTTTATAGGATTTTCTATATATAAGATTATTTCATCTTTAAAAAGAAGTAGCTTTACTTCTTTCCTTTCCAATCTGGATGTTGTTCATATCTCTTTCCTTGCCTAACTGCCTGGGCAAACACCTCCAGTATAATGTTCAAAGACATATCGAGTGCAGACACAATAGTTTTGTTCCTGATTGTTGGAGGCTGTTGTTTTTCACAAGGACTGGTCATGTGGCCAACTGGTTTCCAAGCCTACCATGGAGCTGGGAAGAGGGAGATAGTAATAGAAGTTAAAGCACTATTAATCTTGCTACTTTTATTAAAATATAATTGTTTTCCTTGAATAAATTCTTCTCATTTTGTTGAAAGCCTTGGTTAATTTTCAGAGTTCTCAAAAAGTTGGTTTTGCTCATTTTTGCCTTAATCTTTCTTGCTTTTATTGAGTAGGAGATTTTCCGAGGTTCTGACTCCACCAATATAGAAGTGGCACTAAGTTTTTCTTGGGGGGCATATTTAGGGAAAGGGAAAATTTATTATAAAGGAAGGTCTAACATAAATATTCTTTACTATTTTTAAAAGATGGGAAACAATATTTCCCCCAGAAATATTTCTTAAAGAATTTAGTGCTTTCTATTTTTTTGAAAATGTCAGTTTACTTAAGAATATATATCAGTATCTAAAAGTGATTTTGTGACTTTTTAGAAATTATTATTTTATTCAAAACAAAAAAAATCACAAGAGAATATTCTTATTCATATTAACTTAATGTGAAAGCTGTTAAGCTTTATAGTATATTGCTAAATTCTTCTGAGAAGAAAGGAAATTTTCAATATATTGATAATTGACCAAGATACTGTCTGCATTTTATTTGGTGAGCTAAGAACTTAGATTTCAGAAGCTTAGAACTTTCTGGTTGTCAGCATACTTTATTTTAAAACAATAAGGATTCCTTTAGGTGGAGTAAACCTGAAGATAAAATTGAGTTTCTTAATGCTAATCCACAATATGCCCTTGACTCATTCTTTAAGCACTCATTCTTAAATCATTGTATGATTACATGTTTTTCACCTTTCTTTCTCTTCCCTTCCCTCCACCGAGAACAGATTGACTTTGGAACACTCTGCAGTTTGCTTTGCCAATCACATTCTAGCAGTTATTATAACTTACTTTGTTCTGACTGAATTTGAACCAAGAGTGTAGCCTGTTCTCAAAATGTGTTCACTGACAGATGTTTCTCTGTAGTCCTCTGTTGCTACATAAGACAAAGAGAAAAGATGCTTTGGCCAATTGGAGTTGCCAAGAAATTGATTTTTCAATATTCGTTTCAAGCTTGGAGACACAGAGAGTTTCTTTGTTAATTTGTTTTGAGAAATAATATCGATCCAGTACCCAGTTTGGTTTCATTTCATGTGTATAGATAATGATCACTTAGGAGAAAACATGAAGAATGGATTTAGAAGACAACTTGATGAGGAACTAGTTAAAAATATTTTGTCATTTGCATTTATTCATTAGAATGTTGCTTAGTAGATAATAATCGGCTCTAAAGATTGGTGCCTAATTGACCTAATTAGTTGTAATTTTAAAAATATTACTCAGCTTTTTTTCCCCTAAGTCTTTGTGATTGGCTTGATGAAAGAATCATAAAACTCAGAATTTTATGTGTAGTATTTTTTCCACCTGGCTGTATTTTCAGCCTTTTTTTTTCTTCATTATCATTTCCTCCTAGCAAGAAAAATTTTATCAGACATAATTCTCCCTCACTAGAGAAATTAACTCCAGGTAAAAGATCTTGTTGCGTTGGGTTGAGCTTTGGAGAGCCACACACCTTTGTAGTATCAAAGACTTTTGCATCCCCCCATCTCCAAAACCTAGCTATTGTTCCCTGGTGGATTACATTGTCTCATTGAGTATAAATGCCCTCTATTCTCTCTCTATAAAACTTATTTCAAAAAGTTACGATTACATTTAACTCAGACTTTTTCTTGAATTTTTAAGGTCATTTATAAGATGTCACTTCTGCTAAGGTTTTTTTCTTTTCTTTTTTTTTAATTCACAAACATTCTTGAGTTAAAATAGAGGTAATATCATTCGTTTGTGTGTGTGCATGCACGCACAGGTGAACATCCAAACATAAATTGGGAAGCTCTACCATACCAAGTTGCTGAATTCCATTAAAGATATATTTTGTGCAAAATTTTCATAATGGTTATTGAAATAAGTTTAAGAAACTACCAAACCTGTGTTTCAGATTTTACCTCCTCCAACTTGTAATTCATTCATCTTGGTTTTTTTGTGCTATCAAAATATCGGTACCTTATGAAGATTCTACTGGATATGTATTAGTTTTTTTAAAAATACATTCTTGTTTGATGATCAAAGAAGCAAAAAAAAAAAATGAGTGCTTATGGCAGTGAAAATAGAGAAGAAGGAATGGTTGCAGAAAATGAACTGGGAAAAGGCTCCATAGGAGTGTGTGGGGAGAAAAGAAGAGAGAGTTCAGTCATTGATGACGATCATTTGCTGTTTACCCTGAACATCCAGAAGGATGAAGTTTTCAGTAATAGAAAAGAATCCTATTTGGGATGGGAGACATTCATTTCTGGAGATGCAGGGGTGGTTCTGAAAATGCAGATAGGGCCAGGATGAAGGTACATAGTAGGTCTTGCTAAGACAGAGGGAATGTTACTTTCAAGCCATTAATTTGCATGGGAGTTTCATTGGAATGAGTAATAAAATTAAGGCTTCATTTTCAGGGACTACCCACATTCAGAGAAAGAAAAAACAGAGAAATTACCAGCAAGGGAGAATAAAAAGAGCAGACCTAGAAGCAGTGCATTCAAAACAGAGTTAAGGTGGTGAACACTGTAAAAATACCATAGAATTTAATAATAATTAGACAATAATATCTCATCAAATTACATAAACGTGAACTCTTCTATTTTTAGCAATTAGGGGTGATTAAATGTCTTTAATAACATTTTTAGGAGGGCGCCTAGGTGGCTCAGTGGGTTAAAACCTCTGCCTTCTGCTCAGGTCATGATCTCAGGGTCTTGGGATCAAGGCCCATATCGGGCTCCCTGCTCAGCGGGAAGCCTGCTTCCTCCTCTCTCTCTGCCTGCCTCTCTGCCTACTTGTGATCTCTCTCTCTCTGTCAAATAAATAAATAAAATCTTTAAAGAAAAAAAACATTTATAGGAGATTGGGAGTTGAGGGAATTATTTTGAGGAATTGCAGGTTAATTGGAGCATTTATTGAGTGTCTATTTTGTATGAGATTTAATATATGAATGGTGATCTTACCTTAATTATGTTTGAAATGCATGTTCTGTATTATATATAGAATGCGTATTAATCTCGGTCCCAGCAGTCATTAGATGGAACATTTAAATGTTTAATTGGGCAGGGATAAGAACCAACAAGGGATGACACACTAAGGGACTAGCACAGCCAAAAGCCAGTCCCTAGGCCCAGAGGGCTGAAGAAAGGGAGCAATGTTCCCAAATCCCAGTGCAAGTTGTCCTATGTAAGAAGGGGTGCCAATGCCAGGATGGTCCCAAGGCAAAGAAACAGCCAAGGATCTCCTACCAGGACCTCCCACTGGATGGATCCACGTGGAAAAGGGATGATTTAGAAGCTTGGGTGATTCATTTCTAGAGTGGGAATCAAAGTGCACAAACCTGGACAGGCTATGGAGACTAGATTTATTTTTTATTTTATTTTTTTAAATTTTTTATTTTTTTTAAGATTTTATTTATTCATTTGACACAGAGAGAGAGATTACAAGTAGGCAGAGAGGCAGGCAGAGAGAGAGTAGAGAGGAGGAAGCAGGCTCCCTGCTGAGCAGAGAGCCCGATGTGGGCCTCGATCCCAGGACCCTGGGATCATGACCTGAGCCGAAGGCAGCGGCTTTAACCCACTGAGCCACCCAGGCGCCCTGGAGACTAGATTTAGAAGGAGGAGGCAAACGGATCACCAGTGTACGGAATCAGTGGCCAGTACTCTCTGCTTTTAACAAAAGTCAAATCAATATAAAATAAAAATAAAATGACATAGGTTATTATTTAATGAATGTGTGAAATGAGGTAATACTATACAATTGGGTTACCTTTTTTTTTTATTATTTTTATTTGCTCCAGGGGTACAGGTCTGTGAATCATCAGGGTTACACCTTTCACAGCACTCACCATAGCACAAACCCTCCCCAATGTCCATCAACCAGCCACCCTATCCCTGCCCTCCCACCCCCCAGTAACCCTCAGTTTGTTTTGTGAGATTAGGAGTCTCTTATGGTTTGTCTCCTTTCGGGTTACCTTTTTGATGACATATGGAAAAGGATATTATAGGAGTTATCAGCTTTTCTTACGAAACAGAGTAAAGAAACAAATGTGAGTATTTGTTGTACTCTTCCTTTTCCCCCCAGATGTTCTCAAGTTGGAGCACAAGGAAGAAAAATTGGTAGTTACAACACAACTCAGGAACAAAGGATCAGCACTGACTGACCAAATTTCAGGTCAGAATAATAGTACAAGTTATTCGGATATAAGTATATCAGAGAGGGATGATAAAAACACTCAAGGATTTTTGTTTCAAGGCAAAATTGATTTGGCCCTTTAGACTGAGCTAGCCCAGCAGATGGGAAAATCAAACAAATACTATGGTCACAGGACTTCTAGTATGAATTAGAAGTAGAAGTAATAAGAATAATATAATTAATAATACCTACTGTGTATGGAGGGCTCACTCACCACATGCAGACATGATGCTAGATACTGTATAATTTAGAACTCTGATTTTAGATCTAAAGATCCCTTGTGACCTGGAAAAGGAGTTATGTCATTTTCCTCAATTTGCAGATTAAGGATATGAAGCTCAAAATAATTAAGTATCTTCTCCTCAATCATATAGCTACTAAGTTTTTGGAGGGAAACGTGTCACCCATCATTTGGATGCCGTGTTCTCCCTGATTTGCTGTACCTCCTCCCACCTCTTACAGCCCAGCAAGCTATTAGTTTCCTTCCTCTCCCAGTTCACTCATCTCAATTTTAGTGTCAGATCTTACTTGTCACCTTCACAGCCCTGAAGTCATACATCCATCCTGGATCGTGCCATGTTGTAGCTGATACACTACGTTGTGTTTATAACCTTGAGAAACTCTGTTGCCTATGATTATAACTTAGGCATGCATTCATTCAAGCCACTATTGATTCATCTCCCATTATGTGTTAAGGACAGGCATGCAGGTTGCATTAGACACAGAATGGACTAAACAATCTCCTTTTATCCTGTAGAGTGGCCAGACAGTAAAAAGTAAACAAATATAGTACAATATCAAGGAGTGGTAAGTGCTGTGAAGAAAACAGAGATGAAGACGAGGAATCATTGGAGATGCTGTTTTAGCTAAAGTAGACAGGCAAGGACCTTCTGAAGAAGTGATATTTGAGAAAAGAAAGTATATGATTATCAGGGGAAGGAGCATTTAAGGTTGAGTGAATAGAACCTGCAAGGGCCTTAATATAAGACTTGCTTAATTTCTCTGCTCACAACATTAAGGTGGGGGCAGTACTGTTGTGCTATATAAACAGCATACTTCTAATATTGACAGATGTAGAAAGAAATGGAAAGCTGAGTTGAGCGAACCAATATGTCCTTGATATATCTAGGTCAGAATGATGATATCAAAAATCCATCAAGTTATATTCTAGCATATGGGGTGTTAGTGTCTAACTTCTCATCCTATGGCGACATCTGGACACATTAAGAGCTCATCGTCACTAACCATCAGGGAAACTCAAATCAAAACCACGTTGAGATACCAGCTTACACCAGTTAGAATGCCCAAAATCAACAGGACAGGAAACATCAAGTGTTGGAGAGGATGTGGGGGAAGGGGAACCCTCTTCCACTGTTGGTGGTAATGCAAGTTGGTGCAGCCACTTTGGAAAACAATGTGGAGATCCCTCCAAAAATTAAAAATAGAGCTACCCTGTGACCCTGCAATTGCACTCCTGGGTATTTACCCCAAAGATACAGATATAGTGAAAAGAAGGGCCATATGTACCCCAATGTTAATAGCAGCAATGTCCACAATCACCAAACTGTGGAAAGCGCCGAGATGCCCTTCAGCAGACGAATGGATAAAGAAGATGTGGTCCATATATACAATGGAATATTACACAGCCATCAGAAAGGATGAATATCCAACTTTTGTATCAACATGGATGGGACTGGAGGAGATTATGCTGAGTGAAATAAGTCAAGCAGAGAAAGTCAATTGTCATATGGTTTCACTTACTTGGGGAGCATAAGGAATAACATGGAGGACATTAGGAGAAGGAAAGGAAAAATGAATTGGGGTAAATCGGAGGGGGAGACAAACCACAAGAGACTGTGGACTCTGAGAAACAAACTGAGGGTTATGGAAGGGAGGGGGGAGGGGTGAGCCTGGTGGTGGGTATTAAGGAGGGCATGTATTGCATGGAGCACTGGGTGTGGTGCATAAACAATGAATCTTGGATCTCTGGGGGAAAAAAAGCTCATGCGGTTCATCAGCATAGTGAGTTTTTGTGTTACCTCTGGAACCCACACTTCTCTCTCCTAATGAACTGAAATTAGTGTCCCCTTTGTTTAGATGTGGACCTGTATATAGAAACCAAAAACACAACTGAGGAGTAGTTTTCAACGTGTGAAAAGGGCTCCTGGTTCACCTTTCACCTACTTCCTCATTATTACTCTGCTCATTTGGTCAACATCCATGGCATCTTTGATTCAAAAGTATTTGTACCATTTAGGACTTTGACATTATTCTCTGAATAATTTTAGTGCCTTATAAATTTTTGTTTGGGGCTGGTTCCTGATAAAGGAGTTAAGAATATTGTACAATTTTTTTTCAGTGGTCTAGTTGCTTCTCTGTTTCTCTCACAAGAATTTTCAAGGTATTTTATTAGAATTATTTCAGTAAATAACAGTAATAGAAAGGATGGCTATTATTTCACTTTTTTAATAAAGGGTGGGTTAACTAGCAAAGAGTTTAAGTAATTGCCACTGGGTCAGCTGGGTAGTTGTAGAATCAGGACTGAAAGGGAGATAACTTGGCATTTAATTTAGTTGGCTTTTCTGGAGCTCAGTGCTAACACGTAATGACAACACCACACAATCGAGCAGGAACCGGGTAAATAGAGATCACTATACACGGTGAATATACACCTGCGTGGCCAAGAACCAAAGAAGCGCTCTCAACAAGCGGCCTGTGGCTTCTGTGTCTTTTTCTCAACTGATCACACATTGACCTTTTCCACTTTGCTTCTTCTGGGTTAAAAAGAAACAAGAACTGTAGAGGTACCAGTCAATTTATATTTAAAAAAAAAAATGTGGCCAGGACATATGCCAGATTTTTCAGTGGGTCAGAAACCCTAAGTTCAGAGCAGTTGCTTGAAAGCTGCTTAATCAAACACTTGTAAATCGAAGGGAAAGGCAAGAAAACCTGCCAGATGTCACTCATGTGAAAAAAAGATGCTCGTTTTGGATAAAGTATTAGGAAATTTTTGAAGGATATTACTCACAAGTAAGGATTCTTTTAGTGTATTTAAATGATTCATTTTCAGTCTCATAAATGTTTAAATTGTGCTCATTCACATTGTCACAGCCTGACAGGGTTGCTAGTAAGGGTTTTTCTTCCCTTGTGTTAAGATTACAAAGGAAGAAAGCACTTTTAGAATATCTGTTGCTAACGGGGGGGGGGTGCTGTCTAGTGTGTGATGGTCAGTTTTACATACCTTGTTGGTCACAGTGACTCCCTTTCCTACGGCAAAAATTACTTCGATAATATTAAAGTGGATGAAGCGGGTGCACAGTCTGTCCCTAAAAGATGCAGAACATGATCCTTTGATGACAGCTTTGGGGCAGGGTATTCCCAGCATCACATTTAGTCAGAAATATGGAGGGTATATGTTAACATGATTTGCATATCTCACTCCTGTGGAGTCTTGTGGTAAATAATAGAAATGGTCAAGGAGTCCTGTATCAAGGCAAATTCACATTATTTCCTGACACACACCGTGAAGCTTATTTTGGGATAATGGCTACATGTGTTCAGGAAAATTGAGCTCAGAAGCCCAATGTCTGAACATTTTCCAGGAAAAAAAAAAGTGAATGTATTATTTGAAGACATCAGGGAGGAGGTGCCTGTATTATTAATACACTCCATTTGTATAAGAACAAATACCAACAATCTATTGTTCCCTTGATCAATAAGTGGACTATTGTGGCTAATTGAATATTTTGACAAAATGACATACATTATACATTCCATGTGGATTGCAAATGTGTATGGTATTGAAAAGGTAATCACCAGCTCCTTCACATGGGAAGGCAGCTGAACCTGATGTAAGTTTTCTTTTGGGGGGGTTAGTGAGGTTTCTGAAAAGGCAGTTTAGAATTTTACAGTTTCTCAGGAGTCCACTCGGTCACTCGCTCAAGAAATAATTGTTAGAAGTCATTGCATGCCAGAAAGAATCTTAGTACCGGGGATGTGAACAGCAATTGAACGTACTGCCTACTCTCCAGCAGCTCAGATGCCGTATCAAGACATGCACACAAACAGGGAATTCAGGAGAAAGGAGGGATATTCCTAACTCTACGTGGGCTGTTTGGAGGGATCTTTAGAGGAAACGTTTGAAAGCAAATTTGCTCTAGCCATTGCATTTGTGGATGGTTTGCATATGGTCTCTGGGGCAAAGGGCATTCTAAGAAAGGGGGACAAATGCAAAATTAAAGACTTGAAATAGCATTAGCCCATTCTAGGCTTCACAGCGAATTGGGTGTGCCTGGAGCATAGATTGTTTTGAAGGAGTGACAAGGTCTGAACCTCCAGTCTCAAGAGAGGCCAAGAACTTATCCTGAAATCGCTTGCTTATATTCCCTGCCAGTGTCTTGGATTTTGATCCTGAAGGCCCCAAGTCATTAAAAAAAACTTGGAAATCCATATAAAAAATTCTCTAACTGAGGTTCAGAAGTATCATTCTGGTTCTTCCCACTTCGTGTATTGTCATTATATATCATTGTCCCTAGTAGCATGCCTAACAGAGTGTCAAACAAATCTAAGCATCTTTCTGAGATTTTTTTACTTATTTATTTTTTTGTCAGAGTGAGAGAGAGAACAAGGAGGCAGAGTGGCAGAGTGGCAGGCAGAAGCAGAGGGAGAAGCAGGCTCCCTGCTGAGCGAGGAGCCCGATGCGGGACTCGATCCAAGGACCCTGGGATCATAACCCGAACCGAAGGCAGCTGCTTAACCAACTGAGGCACCCAGGGGTCCCTCTAAGCATCTTTCTAATCATCCTCAGGTTTTAGTAATTTATCTGCACTCCATTGCTAATCCCCTTTCCCATATTCTGAATAGCTTGCCCACCAATCTTGCCTTTTTTAAAGCCTTCCCTTCTTTCATATTCTTGCAATGTAGAGAAGAGAGGAAGATATGACAACCAAATGCCCAGATTTCCCTTGACATAGTCAGTTGTGTGTTACAATTATTCATTCATCGATTAGCATCTCTTTTAAACCATTCATTCATTGATTATCATCTCTTTTAAACCAAAGGAGCATCTGTATTTTGCTCCTTAAATATTTATTGAAAATCTTCTCGTACCGCTTCTCTTTGGAGGCTTAGGGCATAATAATGAATCAGATAACCAAAGATGCCCGGCCTCATGGACCTTACTTTCTGGCCAGAGGAGATAGATAATAAACAGTAACAATACGTAAATTATATAATATATTAGAACCTTTAAGTTCTATGGAAAAAAAAAGATATTACACTGAGTCCGTTTTTGGATCTTCACTTCTTTTTCCTCAAGCAGATAGTAAACTAGATGCTAAAACCGCTTACACAGCTCCACCTATAGTTTTGCTTACTGGAACTTTCGGTGCCTCATAAACACATTTTCCTGTACATTTTAATCACCTCGTTTTCAAAGAGAGTGAAAGAAAACGTCCTTAGGGTGTTTGTCATTCTTTATTCGACACAAACCTGGTTCAGGGCAGGAGCGAGTGGATCAATCCATCGGAGAGTTAATCTAGTGGAACACGAGCAAGCGCGATCACTTGACAGAAGCAGTTGCGGCTGGGGACCCTGTGGGGGCCTTTACTTCACAGCCGTCGTCCTGTTCTCTAAAACTATATGAATTTGAAAAATAACAGCAACATCAACAGAAATTTCACTCCAGTGAGTAATTAACTCTTTATTGACAGATGAACTATTTTTTAGAGATTACTAGGAATTCATTCTGCTGCTTGTCCACACTAAATGTAGTTGTGGCTTCTTTTGATGTAAGGTAGATCCCCTCATTTGTGCCTTCCACGCCAAATTTTAAAATCATTTATAAATTTACCAATTTTCGATTCTGTCTTAGTTAATATGTCAGACAGGATGTTATAATTTTTTGTACAAAATTGCATTTTGTCCAGGTGGTTTTCTTAATTTTTCTTATTTCAGAGTCAAAATCAAAGATAATTTTATTAGTAATGATATTACAGTGGGAAGGCTATAGAACACGTTTTGTGTTCAGTGGGTTGAATTCAGTTGCTAGATTCTTAGTATAAAAAGGTAGATTGGGACGTGACTTTTAGAAACGTGTACAATTTATAATTACTAATGATGAATCACATTTCTAGGAAATTAGTGTTTTCCCTTAACTTTTCATCTACTGTGCCTTTAAGTTATATGAACATCTGTTTAATATTATGTGCTAAAATCTATAGTTAATGTAGATTGTATAGGAACCTTTTTTCTGGTTAGGAGAAACATTAAAAATAATGGAAATAAAGACAAATTTTCCAATAGTTTTTTAAAGATTTTATTTACTTATTTGACAGAGAGAGAGATCAGAAGTAGGCAGAGAGGTAGACAGAGGGAGAGGGGGAAGCAAGCTCCCTGCTGACCAGAGAGTCTGTTTCAGGGCTGGATCCCAGGACCCTGAGATCATGACCTGAGCTGAAGGCAGAGGCTTAACCAGCTGAGCCACCCAGGCACCCCCAAAATTTCCAGTATTGTTGATAATATAATCAATAATTCAATGCTAAAATGACAAAATGAGGGCACCTGGGTGGCTCAGTGGGTTAAAGCCTCTGCCTTCGGCCCAGGTCATGATCTCAGGGTCCTGGGATCAAGGCCCGCATCCGGCCCNCCCCCGCCTGCCTCTCTGCCTCCTTGTGGTCTCTCTCCCTCTGTGAAATAAATAAATAAAAATAAAATCTTAAAAAAATAATAAAAAAAATAAAATGACAAAATGAAGAACTGTAGTGTTCTTTGAACCTTGATTATAAAGAATAAGCAAGACCCATCACATATGTTGGCATAGTTGTACCACATCAGCCTCCCTTCATAGATTTTCTGCATAGTTTTCGATGTGAGGAGGGGTGGGTGTAGAATTTGAACCATACAATATCTAAATCGGAGCTATATATCATAACAAAAATTCATCAAGGCTGAAACGTTTAGCAAAAGAGCTAATTGATCTAGGATCTAGGACCAGAATCCAGATTTGAATGTGCTGCTATAAAATAAAAATAAAAATAAATTAACTTTACTTACTTTTTTCCCTAAGCTTTAGAATAGATATCTTATGATTATTGGAATTCGACCTACCATTCATTGACTCATTCAGCAGAATCTGTACTGAGCACCTGCCTGTTCTAGTCGTAACTCCAGGTTCTGGATAAACAGGTGTGATCAGCAACACAACTGCAGATAGACCAGCTAACGGTCTTAAATGTTTGGGGTGCCTGGGTGCCTCAGTCTGTTGAGTGTCCAACTCTTGATTCCAGGTCAGGTCATGATCTTGGGGTCATGGGATCCAGCTCCATGTCGGGCTCCTTGCTCAGTGGGGGAGTCCGCTCAAGATTCTCTGTCTCCCTCTTCCTCTGCCCCTTCCCCCGCCCTTTCTCTCAAATAAATAAATAAATAAATTTTTTTAAAAAGGGAAAATAGGCTTAAATGTTTGCTAGGACATCAGTCAGTTCTCTAGATCTGATCATGGATTTCATCATCAGAACCACAAAACTTTTCCAACAGTTTTGCATGGACATTCATTCAGTACTCTTGTTGGTTTGTATAGTATCAAGTCTGTGCAAAGTATCATTTCAAACATAGTTGAACCCTCAAAGAAAGAAACATAGTCTCTTTGCCTTCATAGCTTACAATCTAGCAGGACAGAGTAGACAGAGACTTCATTCTGATAGGATAACCTGGGAAGATTCTTTGAGAGATTTTCTTAAGTATTATCCACCTTTCCATGACCTTCAATATTTTGATGATCTTCTTCCTCCCCACCTCCTGCACTGAAACACTGCTAGCAAAAAAGTGTGGACATGGCCTGGGCAGATGAGGGTTTAAATTTGTAGAATAGCCATCTGTTGCCACTGATTGAAGCAGGGAGAATGGATATATAGTCAACATTTCCTCTTTCCTTTCCTTTTACTGCCAAACTCCGCACACATGGTTTGCATCCTTTGCTTGTTTCCCTCCTTTACACCCTGGGGACTTTCACTCCATCCACTCTAGTGAGCTGTTTTCTGAATGGCCGCCCCTGACATCCAGCTAGCTGAATTTAAGAATGTTTAATCATAGTAATTCTGCTTAACCTCTGTGGGTGAGGAGGCACCGTGGTAATCTGTGGCTTCCTAAAATCCTTTTCCCTCTTAGGAAAGTATCTTTCACATGTATGTTCTTGGCTTTTCTTTCCTTTAAACATGAAAGCTGTTTTTCTTCTCCACTATAATACATTTTTTGGAAGGAAAGGAACCACACTTAATTTTATTTCCTGTAATGCCTACCTTGCCAAGAATATAATAGATGCTCCATAAATGCACGCAGCTTCATTTCGAGAGGCATTAAATTGGTGGCACTCGCCATTAGTTATTGCTTGTAGAATGGGTAAGAGATATGGATAGTATTTCACTCATTTTTGAAAGAAATATCACTGTCTCATTAAAGATCAAGTTTAGAATTTAAAGCCACATCCACAAGGCAGGTAGGAGGTTCAGTCTCAGTCAAGGTGGCAACCCCCAGGATCCTGTAACAATGGAGGGTAATAGGCAGTACCAGAAAAATAATGACAAGGTCTCTCTTTTTAGTTCACCTTGGTCAGGGATGTATTTTTACGCCCAGATCCCATGGGTCCTTGAAAATCTGTGGCTCTTTAGCTCTGTGTCTTAATTAGGGTACACAAAATTTGCCGATGTTGAGGGCTTGAGTGTCCAGGGTCAGCACCCTCTTGCATACGTGGACCTTCTCCCCCAGAGGTCCTACCACTCCCTATGAATGTTTAAGGCTCTTTGGCCCATTCCTCTCCTGGAATAATCTCTCCTTCCTATGTGAGTGCTCTGGATGCTATTTCTTCTAGCTTGATGGAACCAGCTTTCTGGAAGGAGATGCCTAGGAACAAGAAGTCTGCAGACAAACTCTGTCTTTGTCCCTACAAACCAAGGTTTCTCAACCTCAGCACTATTGATGTTTTGGATCAAATCATTCTTTGTTGTGAGAGGCTGTCCTAGTAAATGTAGGATGTTTAGTAGCATCCCTGGCCTCTACCGAATAGATATCAGTAGCATACCCCAACTGTGACAATCAAAAATGTCTCCAGATATTGCCAATATCCCCTGGGCAAGGGGGGGAATGCCCCTGGTTATGAATCACTGTCATAATTCAAGCTTGCTGAAGTATGAAAGACTCTCAATAATCTATATTATGACAAGTATATGGTCAAGAGATATTCTCCTTTAGAAAAATATTAGAAAATTAGTTGGATTAGTAGCCAAACTGGGGTGAGGGGGTTAGGTCATGAAAAGGAAGGGGAATAGCATTTATGTGTCAGGAAGATGTTATTCACAGTTTACAGAACACCGAGAGACTGCATCCCAAAGCTGCTGCTTCATTCTGCAGAGAAGGTGGGCTTCAAACCTACATCCATCCAACCTCGGAAAAAAAGTACTTTTCATGATACTATATATTATTCCAGCTCCGTTGTTCACTTTGCCACGTATTTCAGGGCCCTACTTAAGAAGGCTGCATTCTTTGCTTTATTTTGTAATGTCGTCATTTGTAGTGGGCACGAGGTTACAGGCATAGAAATACGTCACTAAAGGTTAAGTCAGAATATGAAAGGCCCATCAGTTAATTCAAATGTAAGTACCAGATTTGTAAGGGAATCTTAGGGCTATGACTTTATTTTAATAGAGTATCTGCCTAAGAAACATCAAGGTTAGCTCAGACCACATGCTATTTACTATTTTCCTAGATTCTGTTCTTTTAGGACAAGTAAGGTAACTGGAATTGAAAGTGAGGGACTTCAGTGAGCCAAGATTGGATCTTAGAGGACTTCTAAAGGGAAAGAATGGTGTATGGAGACAGACCAGATGATAACCACAGAGTGTACAAAATGGCACATGAAACAAATGCAAAATGAAATGAGAGATATGAACCTGCAGGGTTTGGTTTTGGGATCTCTTCATGCTACACTAATGAGCTCTGACTTTATTCTCTGAGCACTAGAGAACCACCAAAGTATTTTAAGCAATAATGTTTCATGAACAGGTCTGTGTTTTAGGGGAAAAATAGCCCCAAACTATTACTGTTATAATTCAAACATTGGATATAAGCAGGCACAAGTCTCCATGCCAAGATAGTGCCAGTGGTGACGCTCCATTTATTTATTTATTGATACTGGCTTTTCTAATTCCCAACATCTCAGACTTAAGTGTGCATTCAAATCACCTGTGAAAATGTGGATTCTGATATGGTAAGGTTGGAATGAGGCCCAAGAGTCTGCATTTCTTACAAGCACCGATGTTGCGAGGGGTACCAGTTCATGGACGGTAATGTGGATATCCAGGTTCTAAATGAGAACCACTGTGCTGGATACTAGAAGAGTAAGGTAAAGGCAGATAGTGTTGGCTCTGTCGCCCCAGGTGCCTGGAATATGGGTCTTCTGACTCTGTCATTAGGAGTCCCTTGGTCTCCCTCTCCAACTTCATTCCACCTTCCTTTGTCCACTGTACTTTCTGGCTCCACTCAGTAGCCTTTTACAGCTCTGAGATCCCCTCCTCCTGGGTACAAGTTTGGTAGAAATATATTCCTTGCCTCTTTCCCCACAGTTGCACTGAAAAGTCTCCTGGCATTGCTCTGGCTCCAATGAAATCATATGTCTGCTTCTGAACAAGCCACTGTGGTAAGAGGAGTGTGATCCTCCAATTAGCTTGGCCCGAGTTTGCCCAGGCCTGGGATCAGTATCACCATCTCCTCCATCCGAAGTGCTTGTGTGAAAACGGGGGAAAGTGTACCAGTCCCAAGGGAAACATCAGAGCACTGAATTGAAAACGCGATTAGATTTCCACAATACACAGTGATTGGAGCTGTATCAGAAGTTTCCAAATGTTCTTGATTTCTTAGGAATTTTTTCATAGTGCCCCAATCCAAAAGAAATACCTAACAGTTAATTTATTTGGTAGTTAGATCCTAACAACTTAACAAGGATTTATGTTGTGACAACTTACTAAAGTTCTGTTTATTAAGTAGTTAAGTCCAAACAACTTAATAAGATTTATGTCCTAACCATTAAGTAGCTGTTTGATAAAATAATACATGCAGGTTGAGGGAGAAGTATTTTTGTTTCATTCTTAAAAAACCACAATCACTTCCTAAGGGGATGTGTGCACCTGTTGGGTTCCACACAACTTCTTGACCTCAGGTTAAGGTTAGATGCTGCTAACCTCATTTCCTTTTCTCATTGATTTTTGTGTAGTAATTTCCCTTTATTCTAAATAGCATTCCCTAAATCCCAGCTTTACAAAGATGCAATGTCACTGAAAGGAACGTAGTGTGAGTGCCATGTTCTCAGAACTGTGAACTACCTTAAGCTAAGTGTTGGTGTTATCTCCAACAGATGTTGAGTATCACTGTTTCTCTAGAACTTACAAAAATATCACAAGAGCCCCTGTGAATTTTTTAAGTGCCTTGGTGCACCATTTAGGAGCCATGGTTTAGAATTTTATATTTGAATTTCTGATTTGATGTGTTTGGAGAGATGGAGAGTCAAATGTTGGCTGTATGGATTGAATTGAAGTAAAAGGTCTGGGGTGGTGGCCCATCTCAGCCCAAAGACTGGTAGGATGGTACCACACACCCTTCCCTTTTCTTTAAGAGAAGAATGACCTATGTCTACTCAGCTACAACATGGCTCCCTATTTTATTCTTTGATGTTGTGAGTCCTGAATCTGTCTAACTGATGTCCTCCATGGAGTAGCCCATCTACTCAAGTATTTGCATTTCACCCTTGGCATCTGTATTTAAAATAAACTGCACCAGTTGTGATTTTTTTGTCCTCTAAGCTCTGAATTCTTCAGATATTGGCATAAATAACAGAGGTGGGCATCCATCATGTATTTTTCATTCAGATTGTAAAGGCTCTGAAGTTTTAGACTCTACCCATTTAAACTTAACCATCTGTAACCTAGCTTAATTAATAAGGACTGAGTGGAACATGCTTTTGATCTTGAATGATTTTTTTCCCCTTAATGTAGTTGGTAGAACATTTTCTCATTGATTATGCTTTCTTCCTTGCTTGTTGATTGTTTTAATGGTGTCGTGTCAATATCCTCCAACCCCATTTTTAAAATAACTGAAGTGTCTTCTGTAGCCAGTAGATTGCCCAAAGCATATGCGCATTTTGGTTTACTAGAGTCAATAATCTCCCTGGTTCATGTGTGAGATATAATGGGTCATAATTATAGCATCATTACATCGATGCAACTCATCTCAACATTAATTATCATCTCACGAAGCTGTCATTCCTACTGATTGTGCAGAATAACCTCTGTTACCATCTCTTCCCATAGTCCGGAAAATAAAATTTACTGAAAATATTAGGTACATCATTGTTACGTGACTATGTAATTTTTTAATTAAAAATCAAAAGCTACTAACAATTATTCGGTTGTCAGAAATACTGTTAAATTTTTCTCTTTAAATATCCAAACTACAGCAACTTTTACTTATGAAAGCAAAATCATGTAGACTGCTAATTTTTTTCTTTTAATTTTCCTTTCAGTGTCTTTTAAAACTGCAAATAAAATATCTGAAAAGCTATTAGCCCAACGTTGGCAATTTTAGTAGACTTTGAAACAGAACATTATTGTATGTGATTATTTTTGAGGTTTGGTGTAGTTTGTTTCTTAAATGGCATAAACATTGCTTGGCTATGACACGCAATCTTGATGTTATGATTTTTTTAGGACATGTGTTAGTAATGAGTGTCTGTGAGTACTTATCATGTCACATAAACAATGGTGCTTTAATGAGGTGTTGAAAAATACTCCTGCTCAGGGAGCTGAGTTTGTTTGTAATCATGAATGTCAACAGAGTTCCGTACATGATAAAGCAGCTTGTGTTTCGATGATTGTCTTCCTGATGGGGGATCCGCGTAGATGTTCGTAGTTCTTGTCTCAGCATTTATGCATGATTGACATGTGACAGTCACAATCCTGGGTTTCATTTGTGTTTTTTTTATCATGCAGATATTTGCATTTCTTTTATAAGAAGAGAATGACATGGCATCTGTTGCTTGTTGAATAGACTCTCAGTTTATACTGGCAAAATGTCAAAGCTGTATGCCTCTATGTATGTGATTTTTCTTTGGTACAGCCATTGCTCTATCAGTGTTCCAGTGATTGGTTGAACGACTATGTTGTAGCAGGTACTTAAGATGTCAGTTACTGAACTTCAAATCGTCACCATAGTTCATCATATAACCACTCCCTATTCTCTTCTGACCCTGTCAGTCCTGCTGATTGTCCAGAATAGAAGCCACTTCTTACCTTTTCTTCTCTCTTACCATAACAGATACAGTTCCTATGTTTTATGCCCCTGTTTTAACTGACATTTGATCATTTCTCTGATTTTTTTTTAATTGGGAGTTAAGATATTTTCTCACCCAGGTTAACACAAGCTAAAAAGCAGAACGGTTTGTTAATGCATATTAAATATTGATCGCCAAGCGAGAGATTTTGGATATGTAAATGCATCAAATTGGGTAAACAGTGCTTAGTATTTTAGCTGTTGGAACGAGACTATTAACTTAGACCTTCATATTTACAAGTTTTCAAAGCATATTAATTTCGTAGCCGATGTTGAAAGTCTTGCCTCATCAGAAATATTTGATTGAGTAAACACATTTACAATACAGACAAAATATTATATATTAAAATATTATGTACTAATTTATATACTAAATACCTTTATAAAATCTGCTCTGTGATCAGGAGATGCCACGTGAATGTAGTGTGATGTGACAGGAGAAGAAGCCTTTGAGGAGTCCTCAGAGCATGGCATGTTCTGCTTTGTTTAGAGTCTGTTTTGTGGCCTAAAGGTGTTACAGTAGGAGAAATAAGTTTGTATGACTCCGATTTGAGATGCATCTGGGACAGGTGTAAATTTACATGCTTTCTAACAGCAAGCCAACACTTGGCAAGGGAAAACTTTGGCCTTCAGGAAAATGAAAGTTTTAACTTTACAGAAAAACTACTCTATTTTAAAGCCTGGTGAAATTGCAGAATCAGCACATACTCAAGTATTTCCTTCTGAACTTGAAGAAGATACTTCCAAAAGGAATCCTTGGGGGGGGGGGAAGCAAGTATAATGACAGTAGTATGAAGCTTCATTGTGATATAATCAATTTTTTACTGTATCCAGACATGTTATAAAAAAAATTCTTTCCCAATTGCATAATCACAAAGACAGAGGCCAATGCAAATAAGGCAGATATTTAAGAATAAAAGAAAAAGACTGCGTTTTTACTTGGAGCAGACACATGTATCATTTACTACTCTCTACACAAAATATTTTACAACCCTATTATTGACCTTTTTTTTTTTTTTTTTCCCACTTGGAGAGCTCAGGTAAAGACCTCAGAACCTTATGGGTCCTGAATGCAGCTGCAGATAGCGTCTCTTAAAAGAGACAGTGCAGCTGCTTTCCCAGTCTCTTTTGTGCCAGACAAGGAAGTGACTTTCCTTAGAGAAGAGGATTACAGTTATATCCTTAAACGAGGAAACTAGAACCAGATTTCTTTGGCGAACTTGCAGTGGGGATTCTGAAGAAACGTTGCACTGAACTTTAGCTTATTCTAAACTCAAGTTACTAAGATTTTGGTAACACTGTACATTCAACTTTGGAAAGTGATGGGACCACGAAATCATATGCACTTTTCATAACTTACGAATAATCATGCTCTCTGCCTGGGATAACATGGTCATGTATTCTAAAACGAGAAGAAACAGCAAAGAAAAGTGAGCGCTACATTAGCAGTTACTCATATATCCTCTCAGATGTTTCTTTAATTTTGTAATGAATGTTTGCCCTTGCCCTCAAATTAAATCGAGGGCAGGCATTATTTTCTCATTTTTGTATATTGTAGAAAAGCATGTAATGCTAAATTAAGATGGAAAGGTAGTGTTTTACCTTCCCTTTCTGGAAAAAAAAATCAAATATTTATTAACCGCTTTCTATTGTTGTCCTTCTCTTTAGAAAGTAATTTGTGGTCAGTCAAGCCCAGTGGGGAAGCTCCCTTTCCTCCAGATGGCTGTGACATTTGAGAAGACCTCGGAGGATTAAAGGCACTCTAGTGAGCACTCACTGCAAAGTCCTGACACAATCTGACAGTCCTAATCTGGGTCCTGAACTGATTGGATGACCAAGGGCACACAATTCTCATCCAACTGTGCAATCACCATGCACGTTTTTAAGGGCACTGAAAATGTCCCAAAGTTGTGGTGACTGTTTTAAAAAATAAACCTTTTATTCATGGCCTATGCTTGTGCTTGGAAAGGCTCGTGGAGGTAACTTGCATGGCTAAAAAAAAAAAAAATCAACGTGACAACGTTTTTGCGTGAACGAGCACAGCATGCTAGAAATGTCTTTACTCTTTATGAAGTAGGGTTTGCAAACAATCTAAACGGTTAAATAGTAGAGGAGACTATAGAAATTGATCTCAGCGAGCAAAGCCCACCAAATCTAATTATGTATTGTCACCATCTGCTGAAATATGATAACAGAATTAATACAATTACTGTCAGACTTTCAAAGAAAAAACTTTTGAAAGAAACTGCAAATGTGTGACGTGAGAGAGAAAGACACACCCAGAATAGCAGGAGCAAGAAAGAACAGCATCTTACGTGTTCCTTCTTTTTACCTTTCCTTTCTTTTATCAATTGTTGTTTAGAATAATTGGAAAGACTTTTCCTAATTTTTGAGTTGATTAAAGTTACCAGGTTTTGGTAATGTGATTTTATTGGTTTGGAATTTTAATTATATCCACAGCAGCTTCCAAAATTACCATGGCAACAGGTGTGTAATTATCAACATTGCACATAGCTTCAATGTGTAATGCATTTCTTCTGGTTGAATGAATATTAAATCATACTGCTTAACACCTCCTCTCCTAGTAAAGAGATAAAGCTTTGGCCATGGTCTGTAAATTGATCCTGCTTCTATAGATTCCTTTTACTACAAAGCCATTGAATGGGGGTAATTTGTGCCTTTGAGGGTTTTCTGAATTTATTAGAGCCTGACAGAAAGCTAGTTTTATTTCATTTAGTGAAGAAAAAAAAAGTGATGTGTTTAATTACTACTCATATTTCCTTTGGTAGAATTTTCTGTGAGAGAATATTCTGCTTTCATTTTTGGTTGCAAGGTGTGTGTTCATGACTGACATCTTTAAAAAAAAGGCATTTTCTTAAGAACAACTTGTTTTAGGGGCTGCTGTTTGTAACAAATGCACGTGGTCTTTGTATGAAGCACAGAGGAAGTGAAACCTTTGAATTAAAATGTAAGATACTATGTTTTCATTATGTATAACATGTTCTGTATGATATAATTGAAACATAAATATAGTCTTCTAATGCATATCAAGTGTAAGAAGATAGTATAATCCATGATTTTTTAGTGAAGTTTAAACTTCACATTGTTTCAAATATTCTATGTTGTCTCTTCAAACTGATTTCCACCTGTGAACAGGCCAGAGGGTAAATGATCATCTATCAGATACTGTTTTTTATATGCCTCTGATTGTTATCAAACTCAGTTTCCTTCTTAAGTAGCTAATAAAGTAGACAACAGTTTACTTTGATTATTATTACTATTATTTTTTGGTCAGCCAGTGTCATTTAATTCATAACCCTGTTATATACATTTGACTTAAAAGTGAGACTTTTAAAGAGCTAGCATTGCAAGAAATCTACTTATGTTTAAAATACATATCTCAAATAAATAATACTGTAAATTGCAATGGTTGTAAATAACATTGTTAAATAGGAAGCCAGCTAAATGATTGCAAAGGTATCTGGATTGTTTTATTATTCAGTCTGTTTGTAATGGCCATTTTATTCTGGAATGCCTTTCAGTAACTTGAGATCCTTAAGAGAAACATAAGTAATGGATGCTAGAACACAAGTTAGCATAAGTAGATATATTTAAAACTCAGGGTCTAGAGTAGAGAAGGGCTATAGGCTACATGTGACCTTTTTGTACTCTACTTCTATCTCAGCCAACTATCCCAGAATAGAATACCATTTAAGTATCGTTAATTTTCATTTTGTTGTGTTTCCATTTTCACACCGAGATGTGTACAAAAGTCCAGATTACCAGTGGTCCAAGATCAGATCGCCTAGTTCTATATTGGTACTTTGTAAAAGGTAGCCTCTACCACGCTGTAGTCATAACATGGATTGATAATAAGGAAGAGGTGAATGTTTTATTCACGTGAACAGGTTCACCATTGCTGAAGTAGTGTCCATTGCATTGAAAGCCATGGAAAAAACAGGGAGACTATACGATTTTCTCTTGACTGCTTTCTCTAGTATTTCTCTGTTACTTATTCTAGCTCGTATTTAAACTGTTTTTTTTTTTAAAGAAAGGATAAACACACACACACTGTATTTCTGCAGACTCCCCTTTAATGGATCTATGCCAGTGTTAGCCATTGTTTCGGTTGCTTGTGGCTGCTCAACTGTGCAAGGTTGCCTGGAAACGCTCCTTCTTCAGCGCAAAGCTCTTCAGCCACTTTCCATACCTCCCAGTCCAGGGCTTAAGGATTCAGGAAATCTAGCCACTGGTGTTTCTTTTTGAAATCTCTTTAGTAAACTAATGATCTTGTACATGTAGAAAATAGCTTCCCCGTTTAGGGGATGTGCATGTTTGAAACAAAGCAAAAACTTTCAAAAATTTTTAACATTGCTGTTACAAGTTAAGACAAATCAAAAGTTTCCTTCTCAAGTACACTTGATACAAAGTTTTGTGATGCTGGTATTTTGTAGTGTATATAGTTTCAAAGTACTTAAAATTAACGCCTACTGCCATCTCTCTGTCTGGACATCGGACTCTGTTCCATCAGGATTGCCTCACATCCCCATTACCTCTTTAGGCTGCTAAAGGTTGAAAATCAAAGACCTTGATTTGGAAATTTAATGCTTTTATTATATTTAAAAATAAGTACTCCAAAAAAGTACCATCATTAGGTAACAGAAGATGGTGATTACTCACCTTCTTCCTTGGTAAATTTGGGTTAATCTTGAAGATTTGGGGAAATCGGTGTGATGAATAAACAGTATTGATATAATTGTTCTTAGTTGGTTTCGTATTAAGTCATCTTCTCTTTTAAAGTATGACTCTGTCACTTTGACAGCAAATTGAAAATACTTTTGATTTGAATTTTTCCACTATTTGTCCGAATTCCTAATTCTGGAGTATGAAATAGGAATATTATAGCATCATGCATGAGTTAAATATATGTTACTACATAATACCTGTATGCCATTATTATCTTTAAAAAGAAAGGTTCTTTTTAAAAGCGGCACTAGGCAATTTTCAGTCTTTCACTTTTGTTAAACGTAGTAAGAAATTACTGGTTTGTGATACAGGACAAGAAAGGAAAGATGTGCTCTGCAGTGTTTGAAGGACATATTATCATCAGATATGTATAAACTAAATTTAAAATTAGTAAGACTTTGGTTTCCTAATAGTTTTTTCTTTTTCCACTTCACCATCAAATTCTGTCAGTAATTTTAATTGTGCAACATTAATATTGCCAACAACACACTCTTTGACAGCTATTAGTAAATTACATAGATTAAAGTAGTTATTAGATATTGAAATTACTCTGTACTATCATGTGCATTCAAATTTATTTGAAGACTTTCCCCTAACTGATTTAATTAAATAATTAGTTCTGATGTGTGGATTTTAGTTGCTGCATAAATGCATATTAAGAGTATTCATAATGCTAATTTTCAGTTTTAAATGCCCATGTGACCAGTCAGTGGTTTACTGATTTGGATTTATTCATATGTTTTTCCTGAAGTTAAGAATTTAAATCATTGGGGGTGCCTGGGTGGCTCAGTGGGTTAAGGCCTCTGCCTTCGGCTCAGGTCATGATCTTGGGGTCCTGGGATCGAGCCCCGCATCTGGCTCTCTGCTCAGCAGGGAGCCTACTTCCTCCTCTCTCTCTCTGCCTGCCTCTCTGCCTATTTGTGATCTCTCTCTCTGTCAAATAAATAAATAAAATCTTTTAAGAAAAGGAATTTAAATCATTGGTCAAGAAAATCAGATATAGTTCTTCATATTCTTTTTCATTCTCCATCTTCTTAAGCCTAAGTGTCCCTCAGGATAGATCATTGGATCTGCTTGTCAATTGCTGATGAAATTTTTTCAGTTAATATAAGTTATATTTTAGATATCATAAAGTAATTAGATTACAACAACATACTGGGAGCAAAGCAGAAGAATAAAACAGAGACATGCAACCTGTCTCAGTGGGCATCTACTCCATTTTTAATGCAGAACAATTAATTGTGGGCTACAGGTTACTGTACTAAATAGAAATGTGGTGTTCTGGTTGTTATTAGAGTGAGAGTGTGATTTTCATGTGAATTTGAATTGGTAAAGCAGGTGGAAAATCAAAATAAGCTTATCATGATGATTTTGAAATAATTATCAAGAAAAAGATGAGAGAAAGTTCAAGTGCTTACTCTTTATGACAATTTGTCTCCAAGGTGCTTCACCTATTTTACTTCCCTCAATCCAAAGAATGGCCCTGTGATTTAATATTACCATTTTGAAAAATTTGAAAATTGAGAAACTCATGCTTATTGAGGTTAATTAAACTAAGATTCCTCCAAGTCATTTCTGATTCCAGAGTATATTAGTTTCCACTACATCTCTAACTTCCTCATTGATATAGGAAGAGGTGAGCTCTCCATGGCATAGAAAATGATCACCTTAAATAATCTGATATTTCTGTGGAAATCAGGAAAAATACTCTGGATCTTGAGGGTCATTAAATGCCAAAACCACAGCAAAAGATGCAGAGATGAGTTAAGAAATGGTCTCTGGCACCATGAACTTTTACCCATGAAAATTACAACTGTAAAAAGTCATTATAATTCACTATGATAATTGTGAAGGCAGGGTTTAATGTGCATTGGCAGTATGGAAGACTTCATCGAGGAGGTGGCATTTGAGTAGGCTCTGGAAGGATGTGTTCACTGGGTAGTGAAAGGAGGAGGGACATTTCACGCTGGTGCAGAGGCACAGAAAGGTGGATGAGCAGTCCCAATTGCCAACAGAGAGTGTGTTTTGTTAGGTCTGGGGAGGTTCCTGGTTAGGTTTGTAGATTCAGGATCACAAAGGGCCTTGCAGGGTGTGCTGAATTTAAAGTATTGAAGTATTCACCTACCACCTTGCTGGATAAAGAGGTGATCTACAAAGCACTTATTAATTATGCACTGAGAAGTTCAGATGCATCTGTTGGGAAGATTGCATTTGTGGTAATCAAGGGGAAATGGTTAAGGGAGAGAGTTTCAAGTCGGTAATATCAGTAAGATACCATTACCCTTTTCTAAGGGTCTTGGGCTCTAGGCAAGCAGTTCTGGGGCTTGAACCAAGCACAGGAATAAAACCAGAAAAGGTGTATGCAGAAATCTTGAATCAAAGTCATGTATATATTTTATAAACATCTTTGAGACTTTGCTTTTAATTCCTTGAGGTGAGAGGTTTATTTTTTTTTATTTTTTTATTTTTATTTTTNGATGCATCTGTTGGGAAGATTGCATTTGTGGTAATCAAGGGGAAATGGTTAAGGGAGAGAGTTTCAAGTCGGTAATATCAGTAAGATACCATTACCCTTTTCTAAGGGTCTTGGGCTCTAGGCAAGCAGTTCTGGGGCTTGAACCAAGCACAGGAATAAAACCAGAAAAGGTGTATGCAGAAATCTTGAATCAAAGTCATGTATATATTTTAAAAACATCTTTGAGACTTTGCTTTTAATTCCTTGAGGTGAGAGGTTTAGATGTGTCTGAAAGTGGGATGGAAGGCAGTTCATTTTTGGGCTTGATCTTGCCCTTGGAACTTCCAAAGGATTTTACCTGCTGATACTAGTGCAGGCGGTCTTTAATATGAGGAGAGCTTCATGAGTCCAAATTATGGATATAAGCCTTCCTTTTGACAAGCATTAAAAAAAAAAAAGAGGGGAAAGAAGGGAAGAAAGAATGAAGGAGAGGGAAAAAAAGAGTCTCAATGGCATAACATGATTTTTAAATTGGTGCACTATCTATGAAAGTAGATCCCAGACTCCTGAAAGTTCTGTGACCTTGGGTAGGCTGTTTAAACTCTCAGGACCTCAAGGCCCTCTTTTATAAAATAAAAGGTAATGATTGTATTCCTATTTTGTGAAATAAGCTTTTTCTACTCTCTGCAAAGTTCTTAGTGTGAAAATACTTTGTAAATTTTAATGTGCTTAACAAATGGATTTTCTTCTTATAGTGAATCCTTAAAGACAATCATTTTGACTTCTTTGCCATCTACTTTAGAGGGAACATAGTGCCTCAAAGAATTCAGGAAAATTGTGTGAATTACATAAAATTTTATGTGATAAGTTAAAGCCAGAATTTGTGGAATAGATGTTAGATTTGTTAATATAATTTACTAAAACCTGTGTATGATACATACTGTTTCCTTAGAAACAATCACAGTTGCAAAGAATGATAACCTTTTTTAAAAAAAAATTGAGTGAGGACCGTTTATTGAGTGCTTACTGTGTGCTAGTTACCATTCTAAACACACTGCATGTATGAACTCTATTTTTTTTGGTCAGCCTGGAGCTACATCCTTATTTTATAAACAAAGAAAGTGAAGGTTAGAAAGTTTTAGGAATTGACCTGACCATTAAGCAGCTGTTACTTATTATGTCAAAATGAATCTGTATTCTCATTTTGTTCATTAACGATCTCAATAATGTTAATCATAATAATGCTAGGTTATTAACAAATGATACTTCACATGTTTAATATTTGATATTTCATTTGCCTTAAGCTACTCTTAATTTTTACAGATTATTATTTATTTTCATCTTCAACAGATGTATTAATATAAAGACTCCTTAGGTGAGCAGTTTTCAAACAATGTCACAAGGATCCCCAGGAATTTCTTGGAGACTATAGTATCTTTGTCCAGATTCTTTCCAGGTATATTTCTTTTATATATTAGGTTTCACTATTAGAGCACATTCCTTCTTTCCTTTTTTCCTTCTTCCCTCCTTCCATTCTCTGCTTTCATCCATCATGCATTCCTCTGTTCATCTATCTGTATGCACATCCAACCAACCAACACAATCAACCAGCTGAACAACCTGCCCACCCACTACTATAACAAATATGTATTTGGACTCTCCATATATACTAAGCACTGTGTGTGGATAGCAGTTGTGTTCTTATAAAAGAAGGATCTACAAGATTTCTTTAAGTTTTGAAAAATCACAGAGTGAATTTAAAGTATAATTTTGTTTAATGAAACTAAGTCCAGACTAAATATTTTGGAAAAATATTTTTTATATTACATGTCATCCTTTTCATTAGAGTCAAAGAAACACTCTCCTAAGAGGGAGAGGTGTAAGTTGTGTCCTGCTTTGAGGACTTACATAGCCCTGGGCTATGGGAAAGCAGATGATGCATTTTCCTATATAGTACAAATGATTACTTCATCTTTTAATTTTGTATGACTTTCAGGCCAAAAAGGTGAAGTTTTAAAAAAGGTGAAGTTTTAAAAAAAAATCGGGCCTTGATGGTTTGACTGACATGATCTGAGCTCACAATTTATCAATCTGAATTGATGTGTGTGGTAGGAAGGTCATTTTTTTTAAATGAAAAACAATTGTTTCTGAAGTGGGAAAAATATTCAATGAACTATATTTTTACCCTTAAATATATAAAGTTTGTAGTATTCTTAAAAATAAACCACAAATTGGAGAACAGAACATTTCAAATGTACCAGTGCATTAAAAACCCTGGCCTTGGGCACCTGGGTGGCTCAGTCATTAAGTGTCTGCCCTTGGCTCAGGTCATGATCCCAGAGTCCTGGGATCAAGTCCCACATCAGGCTCCCTGGTCTGCCAGAAGTCTGCTTTCCCTCTCCCATTCCCCCTGCTTGTGTTCCTGCTCTCACTGTCTCTCTCTCTCTCTGTCAAATAAATAAATAAAATATTTTTTAAAAATAAAAAATAAATAAAATAAAATAAAAACCCTGGCATCTCCTGATTGAATGTGTAACATTGAAATTCAGTAGTGAAAAAAGGCAAAACCAATGCACTAGCGAATTTTAAAGTAGGTAAGACCTTTAAAGATTCTACAACAGGAAAAGTTTTTTGAGTAAGAAGTCCTAACTATCTCTCAGTATTTTTTCTTAATAAGCTTATTCAGAAACTTTAAAGTGATTTTCAGCCTTGACTCAAAATTCAACATCCATGATATATTTCTTTTCTTTTTTGAGTCTTTTCCTATTCAGTTCTGCCACACTACTTTAAGAAAGAAATACTGAGGGCGCCTGGGTGGCTCAGTGGGTTAAAGCCTCTGCTTTCGGCTCAGGTCGTGATCTCAGGGTCCTGGGATCGAGGCCCGCATCGGGCTCCCTGCTCANCTCTCTCTCTCTGCCTGCCTCTCTGCCTCCTTGTGATCTCTCTCCCTCTGTGAAATAAATAAATAAAATCTAAAAAAAAAAAAAAAAAGAAAAGAAAGAAAGAAATACTGAGCAAATGGCTGGTTTCCCTGAGCTAAAAGTCCGTTCTGAGGAACAGCCTAATTAGCACAGGCCTTTCCTTTTCCTGCCTCCCTGCCTCCTCTCTCACACTAGGTGGCGACCTCCCTGAGGTAGGTTGGGAGGGTCTCAAACTACACTTGAGATTGTTAGACCAGAACAAAGGACATACTGATTTCGCACCAAGAGTCACACCATCAGAGTGACGCTGGTTCTATTCACCTAACTTAAAACTTTTGATGAGTTTGGAGTCTGGGAGGGGAGAGTGGGTGAGGGCAGAGGGGAGACCCCCATACCAGGAACGTGTTACAAAATCTTGGGGAATTCAGTAAGGGTATAGGGTACTTGAGAAATGGCAGGCTCTGATGGAATACTTTCACGGGATTCTGAGGATGTGGGGGGGAAATGGATCAGCTTGTTTTTCATACTTTGATTTTTTTTTTTTTTTTTTTTAAGATTTTTATTTATTTATTTGACACAGAGAGATCACAAGTAGGCTGAGAGGCAGGCAGAGAGAGAGAGAAGGAAGCAGGGTCCCTGCTGAGCAGAGAGCCCGATGTGGGCCTCGATCCCAGGACCCTGAGATCATGACCTGAGCCGAAAACAGAGGCTTTTTAACCCACTGAGCCACCCAGGCGCCCCATACTTTGATTTTCTAAGCCAGTTTTCAAATTGTCATAATTTTGATATGAGTTATGTGCATTTTGGTTGATTTGTATATTCTGAAAGTGCGATGTTTTAATTTTTTGTATTTTGTTTTCTCAACTTTGTATCTGTTTTCAGTCCCCAGAAATGTGTATTTTCTTTAAAAATCCACATTTTTATATCTAAAGCTATATCTAAAATACATATGCTCTAACTATAAGCTTTTCCCAAACTTCATCCTGAAGATTTTGCTTTCCTATTTTTAATGAATCAATTTATTTCAACCACAAACTTCTGTTTTACAACTTAAATATTGACAGTGTTTTTTTTTCTTAATATTAAAATGTTTCCTTTAAACATTCATTTTCCAAGAGGAAGGAAAATATTTGAAAGAGAGATTTTAATGTTTAGAAATCGCTTTGGGACTCAGTCTGTAGGTTAAGTACACCTTTAAACAGTGAAAAATAACAGCATTTATGGTCTCTTAAACTGTGATATATGAATAAAAGCAATGAAGTAAAAAGGAATCTGGGAACTAGATTCTGCCTCGGATGTCTTATTAAAAATATGTGTTATTTAGTGGGTAATTTACAGAGAATTTCATGAAAAAGTTAATATAGAATAAACAGTCATGACTTTAAAATCAGAGAATACAAACGTGTGATTTATGTTACTTTCTTAATGTGAAACATATGTATCATCTTTATACAGCAAAAAATAAAAATATAATTAGGCCAGAATGCCATTATCAAAACAAAACAAAGATATATTCCGTTAATCTGCAGTGATAATTTAAACTGTGCTAGTTTGTCTTACCATAATTATTTCTGCAGACAAGAAGAATAACTTGGAGAGAATTCATATCTATATTTTTCTAATTTCGTTTCTGTCCTTGGGTTTCACTTCTGTCCCATGGTAATATGTAAAAGTAGGACCACCTGTTTTCCACTGGGCTTTTAGTTTGGGTAAATTCTTATGACACAGCAATGTATTCTTAATCAGAGTTCTTCTGGAAATCTGAGGTAAGTTAATGATAACTGTAATAATAATAATAAACTGAAGTCAATAGAATGAAGGGTCTTCCAGCAAGACTGCTCCCCTCAAAAAAAGAAAGAAACGTAAGAACAGACACGTGAACATGCTTTGCAGACGTAAAAGCTTTATGAATCAAGTTTATGAACAAAGATGTCGGTTCCCTTCCGTAAGGATCCAGAAAAAGAATATTGAAATGGTAATACTGATAGATATCATCTAGGCAGCATGTATTTTCCTACAACAAATTATAGGAGAACAGATCATTCTAGAGTAGTGTTTTTAATGAGCTGGAATTATTTCTGTCTTCAAAAAGATTGCTGTGAGTTGCAGAAGGTAGAGGAAAAACTGTTTTTGCTTGACAAATTGCAGCAGTATTTTGGAGTAGTGTTTCCTGGTTTCTATTTTAAGTTAGCAATAGGGGAAGTTATTTGTTGGTATATGTGTCAAAAAAACTCAGATCAGAAAAGCCATCTCCACTTGATTTTTCAACTTGAAAGGAACAAGGAAGGGAAAGTTGGCCTTTGCTCTTGTCCATCAGGGTATTAGCCTGTCAGCTTGTGTGCAAATGATTTATTCTGAAAAAGTAGACTTTACACTTAGAGAAATACCAGGTTGGAGCATTCGTGCCCCATGGAGTGTTTGCGAATAGAATAATATGTCTGCGAAGCCAGCTTCTTGCTTCCTGTCTGTCAGCACTTAGGCAAGTGTAAGCATACATTTTCAAAAATGGTTCAAATAATTGAAAAATAAAAGGGTCTGAAAAAAAATAAATTAAAAAAAAAGGTCTGCATTTCAGGATAGTTGGACTATTCATCCACTAGTTCTGTACTCCAAAGAACTGCAAAGAGGAAAAGGAAGCTTAAATGCCCAGTTTATCATTTTAGCAGTTAGTTAAGAATAAGAAAGTTAAAAAAAAAATATTAAGTGAAATTAAGTTGTATGACCTAAAAATAAGATAGCAACCATTTTATCCATAGTTTTCTTTCTAGTTCCCATTTTCTTTAATTGGAATTTTTATGCTTAATATTTTAACTTCCATTTTGTGTAATTATATTTGAAATTGTTTCACGTAAGATGCTTTTCCCATTCCAGAGGTTATTTTGAGAAAAGCTCGAACTTCATTTTTTCTCACTCATGCATGTAAATTAGCCAGTGCAAGTGAATAGCTTTTGTGAGGAGCCAGGTGTTTTCAGCCACCTAATGACTCATTCCAGGCTATGAATTTTATAACACAAATACTCTTCATTTAGTTTTTAAAATATACTTCCAGGGATGATTTGAGGGGCTAAGAGGTCACAGAATCAAACTGTGAGCTCAGCATACTGTGAATTTCTTCCTGGTTTGCATGCTAAGGTAAATGAATTTCTGAGAGCTCTTCTCATTCTTGCACTCAGTTCATCCATGAATATGTTGTGCTTCATCCACACATATGCAGAAATGTTATAGCTTCTCTGTTCAATAAAATTCTACTCTTCATTTGAATCTTAGGTCCTGCACAATCTAGTACCAGTATCTTTCCAGCTTCAGACCATTCAGTTTACTAAACATTGTGTTATTCTTCATGGTCATTCTCAAATTATTTAACAACCTCAAATTACTTAGCATCTCTATATCAGTTAAGAATGAGTCATGTAATAGAAACTAGAATTTGCTGAATCTTAAACAAACTGATGGTATTTATGTCAGAAAAGTTTAGAGGTAGGCAGTAAGTTCAGGGCTAATGTATCTCATCAGCAGTGAGTTTAGGGATCCAGACTCTTTCTGCTTTTCTGTCGTACCATCTTGAGTATGTTTGCTTTTATCCTCATGATTATTACCTCATGTTCACAACATGGCTGCTCCATCCCTGACCTTCCTTCCATATTCCAGGCAAGGAAATGGTGAAGTGGAAAGGGGTAAGAGTAAAGGGTTGTGTCAGCTTGTCGTGTCTTTTTTTTTTTTCTTTTTCTTTTTCCTTTCAAAAAAGTAGATACTCTCTGCGAAGCCCTACCAAACAGTCTTGGTCTCACTTTCATTGGCCAGCACTCTATCATGGCTTCCCCTACCAGTAAGATGGCTGAGGAGAAGGAAATGCTGGCGGGGATTGGGTCATCGAGTGAACAGTGCCTGACACACTGCCTTTCACTCACGTTCATCCCTCCACTTGGAATACTTTTTATATCATCTCTCATGTGCCTTTCAACCACATTGTATGTACAGGCTGCCAGTCTTCTCCAGTTCCAGCTGAGGGCCTGTGAGCTGCTCTTTGTATTTTCCTATGGAACATTACTTTGTAGCCACATTAAAGAGGCAAAATGACTATATCTAGCTATGTGCAGCTCTGTCTTAATCTTAAGGTCAAGGAGTGTATGAATCAGGACTTTCTCAGTCCCAAGTGTCAAAAAATAACATTAACTAGATTATCCTATAATTCATTGGTTCATTTAACATGGAAGTCCAGGAATTGTCTGGCTTTGGGCATGTCTGGAACCAGAAGCTGAAATGATGTGCCCTTTATGAGTAACTGTGTTTATTCTCATTCTCATTGTCTCCCATCTGCCTTCCCTCCCTGCTACTCTTTCCCTCTCTCTACTCCTTTACCTCTTGTTTCTCTCATTCTTTAAACTCCCTTTTCTGTTTTGCTCCATTCTAAAACAGGTTTTCAGCCCATTGTGTAAAATATAACTATTTGTGGCTGTTAATTTCAGTGGTTTTTCATTATGCAGAGTCAGGGAACCCCTCTTATTCCCAAGTCCATTTGTCAAAAGTTTCTGGAAGACTATGACCAGCCTTTTGGTGAAAGGACATTGCCACCCTTTGACCAGTCACTGGAAGGAGAATAGAATGTTAAGATTGACCAGGCCTAGACCATATGACCATTCTGGTGGCCCAGGGGTAGACAGGGACAGAAATGGATGGTCCCACCATGACCATATATGATGTTGGAGAAAATGTTCTGCAAGAAAAGCCATAGCTATTGTTTTTCCTATCTTTTTTCGCTTCACGTGAGTGCCTCTAATGAAGTAAGTAGGAGCTCGGTAGCTATTGGAAGAAGGGAATGGATAAACAGAAGAAGAACTGAGCTGACCTGTGAGCAAGAGGAGAAAACTGGGTGGCATTTCAGTGTTTTGGGAGCTATATTTAGATTATACCATTTAGCCATTTTATATTTTGAATTCATATGAATTCCAAGTAGATAAGTTATTCAACTAAAAAATAAATAAGAAAATGAAGCCCAAAATCACATACAAAAAGTGTTACTTCTGCTTTTACTTTTTCAGCAAATATTTATTGAACGCCTACTCTATGCTAAGGCACAAATTGGAAGGTGCTTTATTCTTTTGGTGAAGGCAATTGAGATGTTTTTCTCTGCACTTAATGAAAATCTTAATTGATAGAGAAAATAACTGGCAATATATAATTAGCCAGTAAAGTATACTTGGGGAACCATTGGTTTCTTTAAAGCTTGTTATAAAATTGTGCAGTGTTGTGTTCAACTCCAGTGTATAAAAATAAGAAGCTCAAAGAAATGGATGCAGATATTTAACTCTGTTTGTTCTAACCCAATTAAAAAAGGCATCTGCTACATTTTTAGGTTTCCCAGAAAGCATCCTAAGCATAAGAATATAGCTCCAAGTAAAAGAACGTTATATTTGCACATAGTATTTCTCTGTTGCCCTGTTGACTGATTAAGAAGATTTCTTTTTTTTTTTAAAGATTTTATTTATTTATTTCATAGAGGGAGAGAGATCACAAGGAGGCAGAGAGGCAGGCAGAGAGAGAGAGGGGGAAGCAGGCTCCTCGCTGAGCAGGGAACCCGACGCGGGCCTCGATCCCAGGACCCTGAGATCATGACCTGAGCCGAAAGCAGAGGCTTTAACCCACTGAGCCACCCAGGCACCCTGATTAAGAAAATTTCTGACATGGAAAATTTGAGCATTTATTTCTCCTGACTTTTTTCTGCTTACTTTGAATAACTCAGTTTGTTCAAGACCCCTGAAGGGTGCCCCCTTGTCTTTGCTGTCAGTGTTTGGGATGTGGAAAGGAAGGGCTTGAAACATGGTGGCCTCTTTGTCACTCCCATACCTAGTCATTATCTCTCCAGAAGTCAGGTGGACTCTGTCAGCCACACTCCCTGAGGCTGGACCCATTCAGCCCATTCTGGTCGGGATAATAATAAGCCTGGGAGCTTATTTCACTGGGCATGCCCTACAACAGCTTTCCTCTTAGTCGTCCTTTGAAGATTGGTGGGTTTGCTGAGGGAGACAGATAACACGACTCTCTCTCTCACTTTCTCTTTTATCCCCACTTCTGACTTCTGAGAACTCGATAGTTGTATACACTAAGAAGTCTTCCTTGGCAAATTTTTTGTATCCCTGCTTTATGTAGTTCTCTAAACATGATTCTTGAAGCCAGGGAACTTTTAATGGGACTCTTCAGCTAAGCAGAAATTGCTTATATAGTCTAGCTCTGTATTGTTTCGCTTTCTATTTTTGATACAGTGTGATGGGATAGAAGATAGAGTGGGCAGTGGGGCGGGAGGAGAGAGAGATGCAAGAGAATGTCTAAGACTAGTCATTTAACAGACTGACTGAAAGTTCTCAGTAGCCCCTTGGGAAGTGAGATTTCTAAACAAAATTTTTTGCCTTTTTTTGTGTAAGGTAATTGAAAATAATTATGTGGGGGCGCCTGGGTGGCTCAGTGGGTTAAAGCCTCTGCCTTCGGCTCAGGCCATGACCTCAGGGTCCTGGGATCGAGCCCCTCATCAGGCTCTCAGCTCAGCAGGGAGCTTGCTTCCCTCTCTCTCTCTGCCTGCTTGTGATCTCTCTCTCTGTGTCAAATAAATAAATAAAACCTTAAAAAAAAAAGAAAATAATTATGTGTTTGTGGTCAACCACCACCATCTCCCTATGTTATAGTACTCAAAATAGATGCCACAAGAATGAGTTAATGAGGAGGTATCATGGCAATAACTTTAATTCTTGTCAAGTAAAAATCAATTCAAATGAATCCAGACAAAATTTGAACACCTACTCTGTGTTCTGGGCCATTGCTGGGATCTGGAAAATTCCTTTAAGTCATACCTGTGCACGAAGCTTCAGTCTAGTAGTAGAAGTTTAGAAAAGTAAAGAACGCTCATGATAAAATCTCACAGGTGCTCTGTGTGTGATGCTTATGAGGAATTAATGGAACTTCTATTTATGATGTCATATGTGCTGAGGAAGTGTTTTCTATCCTAACTCCAGTTTTAGGAAGGTCCTTGAGAACTTGCAGGATGACAGAAATGGTATTTTTTTCTCTTGTAATGGGGTAGATATTTACACATCACACTCAGACATACAAAAACAATATTCTGTTTTACTTGTCAGTGAGTGGGGCCTGCACAAACTGATGGAGAGAGAAAATCTGTTGCTAAATAAAGCTACTTCAGCCATATTTAGTTTCCGCTGGTCTCTTTCAGATGCCCACAATTGCAGTTGACTAAATCCTCAGTCAGTGTGAAGATTCAGTTCTATGTCAGGAGTGTGTCTTCTCTCAGTGAGCCCATATTCCTCTTCTTTCTTTCTCAAGACAGCGTTGAGAGCAGAGCTACGTTCCCATGTCCCATAATAGGCGAGGGAGGTGCTCTGGCTTCTGGTCTGTGCGCTGTGCGTGTCCTCCTTGTTTTCCTCTGGGATCACAGATACTGTTGGGTATTATCTGCAGACAGAGCCTTGGATTCCCCCAAATATCTTGTATTCTTGTCCATTTTGGGGTGATAATTCTTACATGGGTTGTGAAAGATGAAGGTTCTTTTGCTTTTGTTTTTCGAGATCCTCAAAAGAGGAGCTTCATGGTTTATGGTAGAGGGGAGCAAACTACTGCGTGCAAACAAAATCCACACGCACACGTACACACACACACACACACACACACAACCATGAGCCAAATCCAGCCACACCAATTCATTTACACGTTGTCTCTGGCTGTGTCAGTTCTCCAACAGAGGTAAGTATATTCTACAAAGACTACATGGCACAAAAGCCTAACATTGATTAACTGGCCCTTTACACAAGAAAGTTGGCCCACCCCTGATCTGCAGAGTCCTTGAATGGACCAGTTTTTGCCTGTCCTTCCTTTTGGCATATTTCATCGTTTCCAGGGCACACAGGAAGGATTGGGTCTCCTGCCCAGCCTTCTGGGCCAGACAGGATCAGGGAGCTGTGTCAGGTGCATCTGTCCAGAGATGTCCCTGTTCCTCTTCCGCCTCGCTGCTTTTGTGTCATGCCCAATATAAAAAGGAGGCAGAGCCCCAGCCCCGACTCAGCCTGCCTTTCTCACTCATCTTACATGGGGGTATTGGAAGGGGTGTATGTTAAGTTCCTAACCTCTTGGCTGAAGGTCTTTGCAATCTTCTTAGAGACTCATACATCATTTTCAACCCAGCTGTGTCTATTCCCAACTTTCTTCTTTCTGTGAAAGACTTTCTACTTTGTATTTGGCAGGTGGTGAGAACTTCCCTTACATGAATAACCCTCGGTGTTTTCTCAGTGCCAGCAACAGCACATCATATGAGAAATGGCTAGAAATGAAACCAGTGAATCAGAGCCTCTGGGGGAGGGGCCCAGCAGGCTGTGTTTCGGCAAGCCTGCCAGGTGATTGTGGTATCTGTTGGAGTTTGAGAAGCACTGCCTTACGTCATACCTGCAGCTAAAACTAGATGGTCTGCATTGTCCAGGTTTCATTCCTGATATGTGAAAGAGAGCTTCCAAAATGGAGAAAGCTCCATTCTCTTTCTACAAAGTTAGGTTGGAATAGACAAAAACAACAACAACAAAACCAGCAAACATACAAAAAAACAAACAACAACAACAAAACCTTTTTTTTTAATTAATTTTTTCTCCTTGCATTTCTGTTCTATTTCTCAGCCTTCCTGAGGCACTCAGTGCATCTAGTTAAATAGTAATGTACACACAGGGAAGAAGAATAAATTTCTTAGGAGGGTACAGTGTTTCTGAGTACAACTCCTGTGTGCACGCATGACACAGATTTATCTAGATGGAGTCCGTGCCTCGGAGCAGCAGGAACTATTGCCGAGTCAGGAGTTTCAGTTTTAGCCTCTAAATCTAACAGTAGCTCCCAGACCAGAATCTTCACCTTGCTCAGTTTCATTGAGACCTGCCGTGGGCATCTCAAACTTAGCAGGAGTGAAAGGTAATCCCTTGCCTTCCCCCTCAAACCACCCTCGGTTTCCTGAATTGCCAGCCTTCTGGTGGCTAACTGTGGGACAGTGACTACAAGCATCGGTTTGGGGGTTGGACTCATCTAGATTAAAATACCAATCTCACCCTATGTTAATGTTGTGATCTTGGACAACCATACTTTCTAAGTCTATATTTCGCTGTCAAAGGAAGGAAGTTCCAGTTCCCAGGGCTAATTCTGGAGATTTGGAGAAAACATAGGCCTGCTAAGTGATATCTAGTATCTTCAACTTACGCCCTTCACCCACATCCTCTTAGTGACCAAGTCACACAAGGCAATACTATGTGTTCTCTTCTGGAAATACCCTTCCTTTCTGCAAATCGCCCCTAGTAGCAAAGACCATCTCCATCATTTTGGGGATGGTGCGGTTCTTCCTCCCTCCAGCTGAGGTCACCTCTTAGACCTGCCAGGTATGATTATGCGGCTCTAGAATGCTCAAGAGCACCACATATAAGGGGCATGTTCAGATGTCCCTGAGACTTTGTAAAAGTCATGCACACACACACACACACACACACACACACACACACGCAGGTACACACACTCACACAGTCATGCATACTCCATGCACACTGACGTTGACATTCAAATTCACACACCTGTACACACTCACACAAACTCTGAGGTCACCCTGCCACACAGGCCCACTCACACTCAGCCACACACACACACACACACATTTGCATGTGCATTATATACAAATTCTTCCACAGAACACACATTTCTGTAACCGCAGTGAGGAAGGAATGCCTTTCTTCAGTCCACACGAAGGTGTCATGGGGCAGTTCTGCTCTTCTCTCTTCTCCCTTTTTCTTTGACAGCCTCCATGTGGTTCTCTGAGATGCCACCACCCCTCCGGGTCCTCTGTACCCACGGTCTCAGAGCAGACCATGCATACTGCATCATGGCGTCTTGTACAATATATTGTTCTTACTGTCCTGCCACTCACCCGAGACTAAACAGTCCCTTGAGATTCTCTTTGCTACCCCTCATTGTACCTGACCAGAGGGGAATGTGTAACAAATGATTCTCCTCCATTGAGTGAGCAATGAATATTGGTAGATGTTTTCGTCGTGTGTGGATTCAGCTAAAAATACTGTGTTCCTGTAAGAATTTCTTAATTTACTTGGTGATTGCATATTTACTTACTTTAATTATAAAGGAAAACTTGATAAAGCATGCCTAACTACTTCTTAGGTTTCATTAATGACTATCCTGGGAAATACATTTTTAGCAAAAAGAGAAGTTCCAGTTCCCCTTTACTGTTCTCATCCTTGTGTTCCCTTGAGTGGATTAGAGGGTTCAGGCTGTCTTTTCTTTCAGCCACTTTTAGAGTCATAATATCTAACATTTACAGGGCCCTATTTATACGTGCCACCCACGATACCAGATAATTTTGAAGACTAATTTCATTTAGTCTTTAAACCAGGCCGGGGTTTGGGTGATTTTTATTCCCATTTTAGACATGGGGACAAAATATTTTGAGAGGAATTTGCTTGATGTCAAATGGAGCAGAAAGGGAAGAACTTGACTTCAAACCCAAGTGCATCTGCTTTCAGAGTCTATGCTTTTTATAACCATGATTGCTGGACATTCTTTTTTGCCCTCCTTAAAGTTTAGAAAACTTTAAGTGGAAAAGGGACCCAAAGAGAAAAGGTGAAACACAGTTTACTGTAACCATTCTTCATAATTTTAAGGAAAACATGATTTTATTGTACCTCTAAAAGTTAAAAATATATGCGTATATTGGTACTCCTACTTCCAAAGTTAACATTGTTTTATTTGTAAATGTAAATGGTTGTTCAGTGTACTGTGTTCTGTAGCATGGATCCTGCTGAATTTTTACTTTTGCACTGGGAGACAGCCTTATTTTCTGCTTATGTGCTCCTTGTTGGTATATATACTGTCTTGGTTGTATCCATTACTTCTGCAAAGCCTGGATAGCAGAAAGCAGAGCATAGACAAGCAGATGTTTAAGCCACTCACTGTTATGAACTTCAGATCTCATAATACCAAAATTAAAGGCAAGTAGTTTGATGTTGAGTAGTATTTCTCTCTACAGTTCCAAAGATCTCTTAGATTACATCTCTTTAATTATGAAACATGAGTTTGTTTTAAATGTGTCTAAAGGAGCTCCTGGGTGGCTCAGTCCGTTAAGCGTTTGTCTTCAGCTCAGATCATGATCCCAGGGTTCTGGGATCAAGTCCCACATCAGGCTCCCTACTCAGCTGGGAGTCTGCTTCTCCTTCTGCCTGTCCTGCTTCCCACTTGTTCTCTATCTCTCTCTCAAATAAATAAAATCTTTCAAATTTTTAAATTTTTATTTAAATTTTAATTATTTAATAAATAATTTAATTTAATTAATTTATAAATTATTATAGATAATATGTAAATATATAAAACATAAAAATAAAATAATAAATTAATTTAATAAAGATTAAATATACATATTTAACAAATAATAAAATCTATTTAATTTTTTAAATATTTTGATTATTTAAAATTTTTTTAAAGATTTTATTTATTTATTTGACAGAGAGAGACAGCAAGAGAGGGAACACAAGCAGGGGGAGTGGGAGAGGGAGAAGCAGGCTTCCGGCTGAGCAGGGAGCCCGATGCGGGGCTTGATCCCAGGGCCCCAGGATCACAACCTGAGCCGAAGGCAGACGCTTAACCACTGAGCCACCCAGACGCCCCTCTTTTAAAAAAATCTTAAGAAAATAAAAATAAACACGTCTACAATGGGATAAACATAAACTTAATGGGGAGGAGAAGTTGCCTTTAAAGGAACCATAGGTGGATATATTGTGGGAACATGTTTACCTGCACAAATATTATTTTCCCATCACCTGCTCAGTTTCTTGTAAATAATAGGTGTTAGATGCTAAATATCGTTATTTTTGTATGTGAAGCAGAATTTCTACTCTCAAGTCACTTCTTTCATCTAACACATCTGTCTCTGGTCTCTCTCCTCGTGGCATTTTAGAGTTGCCAGGGAATTCATAATCAAAATTAATTTGGCAGCTTTCAGAAAGATAGAACCGAGTGTTCTTTGCTGGAAGAAAATCATCAACTGACTCTGCCTCCATTATCACGCTCAAGTCAACCACTTTCTGCCAGAGTTTACTCTGCTGGTGCCTTGCATTAGATCAGCTCCTCTGTATTTCAGTTTACAATGATGTATAACACGAACCCCAGCCTTCGAAATGCGTCACTCATTAATGTGTGCCACGTTTCATAAACAGTCTATTCCATGTCCTTTGAAGGAAAGTTTTAAAGAATCTGAAGTGTCCCCTTTAATATATAAGTCTAACGATGCCAGCATTAAAGTCATGGTATATCAGTCATTCTACAATTATGTCTATCTTGTCATATAGCTAATATGTATGTGTGTTTAATACACACGGGCATATGTGTTTGTGTTTAATAAAGTTAGTTCCCCCAGAATTCCTTAGGGCTTCCCTTGGCATTAATTTACTCATCTGACAAATATGTATTGAATTCTTTTGATGTGTTAGGCTTGCTTCTGGACACCACAGATATAAAAATGATCAAGTGTGACCCCATTCCAGTTCTTGCAGGAGCTCAGAATTGACGGGGAGAAACAAACAATTGAATAGCAATTATAATACCTCGTAGTACATGCTTGTCTGGAGTAACACACAGAAGAAGCACAGCCCCATCCAGGAAAGACTCTAAGAGAAATAACAGGTAGCTATTATTAACCACATGAGGCAAGAGGGCTTGGGCAGGGGAAACTGTGAACAGGGTCTAGAAGAAAGAAGTATTAGCAAACCCTGCATTTGGTTTTCTAGAAATTGTTGCACATCTGTGAGAGGCAATGTGCACAGTGATTAAACTCAGGTACTCTGAAGCAAGAAAACAATGTCCGTTTGAGTCAGCCCTACCACTTATGGAATGTGAGTCATTTGCATCACTGCTCTGTGTCTTAGCTTCCCCATTTGTGGGAAGTGAGTTTTCGAATCATACCTACATGATGAGGATTATATACAGGGTATGTGCAGGGTGCTTCGAAGAACGGACAGCAGGTACCTAGAGAGCACTTACACTGTCTTCCAGGGCTGAGTATCAAAGTACCACAGACCAGGGGGGCTTCAACGGCAGAAACGGAGGCTGGAAGTCCAAGATCCGATTGCCTGCAGGGTTGTTTCTTTCTGAGGCCTGTGAGGGAGGATCTGCTCTCCCCTCTCCTTGGCTTGTAGTTGTCTTGTCCTCCCTGTGTCTCCTCACACTGTCTTCTCTCTGTGCATGTCTCTCTGTCTGAATGTCCCCATTTTATAAGGACACCAGCCATACTGGCTTGGGATCCACCCTGATGGCCTCATCCTAACTAATTACATCGGCAACAACTCTATTTCTGCATAAGGTCACATTCTGAGGTCCTGAGGGTTAGATTTTAGCAGGTGAATTTGGGGGGAGGGGAGCAGGGGCACTCCTCAATCAAAACCACGCCCAATAAAAAAGTGCTCATTTTTTATTATACACTAGGTCAAGGTTATATATTTTAAGATATGGAGGAACATGGAGATCCACAATTCCAACCAACCCACTTAGAGCAGCAGAGGAGCCTGGCTGACATGCCCTGACTCTCTGCCCTCTGACCTCGAAGGAAGGGGGGCTTCAGGGGCACAGAGCATATCCTACCATGCACTGTAGGCACTCAGGTGCCTTAGCAACTTTTGCTTTGCTTAACCTCCTCATTATTTGTATGAAAAGAAAGATTGCTTACCAAAGAGTTGAACTGAAATTGCATTTTAATTTGTTGCTTTCACTTTTACCTTAACTCTTCTGTGTTTGTGGGCTTTCGATCTCGATTGCCATTTCTCTGTTCTTTGGCATTGAATGAGCCTCTCACGAAGTATTTCAGTCCTTCTCATCACCTAAGAGACAGCAGTGCCCTGCTGACCATCTAGCTGATAAGTCTTTGGCTAATTGAGGTTTTCTAACCCATTCCTGCTGCTCCCTTCCTGCCCGACCTTCCACTTTTTCCATTTTTACTCCTCCCTCTGCTCCCCTCTCTCCCACTTTCTATCCCTCTCCCCTTTCCTTTGTCCCTGTCATCCCTCCTCTTCCTGTTCCTTTCACAGCCAGTAAGTAGGAAACATAGCTTTAGTTGCTCCTGAATTTTTGTGTATTAAGACCTTGAAGAAATTGTTGTGTGGTTTCTTAGCTGTGACAATATATAGGTTCAGAGTTTATATTCACTCAATACATTGATCACTTTTCTGCCAGATCTAAAAACCACAAGTATCAATAAGCCATAGAGTTGAAATCCATTAACATCTCCAACATCAATAGGCTGTTGTCACATTTGAATTTAGCCTTTTGTTTCTGTTGCAGTTTTTTTTTTACAACATCATTAATATCCTAGTTGAGAAGAATGGAGCAATGGACAAACATTATTGTGACAGGGCTAGTGTGTGTGCGCATAAGTAGGTATTAAACAATTAGTCACCATTAGTGTGATTTCTATAATTTTTTTTAAAGATTTTATTTATTTATTTGACACAGAGAGAGAGATTACAAGTAGGCAGAGAGGCAGTCAGAGAGACAGGGAGAGGAGGAAGCAGGCTCCCTGCTGAGCAGAGAGCCCGATGCGGGCCTCGATCCCAGGACCCTGAGATATGACCTGAGCCGAAAGCAGAGGCTTTAACCCACTGAGCCACCCAGGCGCCCTGATTTCTATAATTTGTAGCTTGAGGAAATAGACCATTTTTATGTTGCTTATCATGCTTTTTCCCATTCATATTTTAACTGGCTTAATAGTAGACACTCATCCATCCATTGTATAATTGTTGAAGGAAGACTGACATCATCAGTCCTTCGGAGGAGTTTTATTCCTCAGGTTCTGTTGTCCCTCATTGTATGTGATGGTAGAAAATGTACAAAGAAGACTGTTGCATAACTAAAATTTGAAGATTCTGTAACAATGAAAATGTACAGCTTTGCCTACTTTTATTTTTTTAACCAATTTTCTTTTTCCTGGAATATAGAAACCTGAAAAATATTTACATTTTACATATATTTTAGTATGATGATTTAGTTTATTTTGAATCAAAAAGTATTTTATATAAGTTAAAACGTTGCAGAGCAAGGATTGATTGAACAGGGTTCTAGGTTTATTCTTTTAATGACTAGCTGTTTCATTTATGACAAGCCACACAATCAGTCTTGGCTTCAGCTTTCTTATCAGTAAAATGAAAATATTGACTTCTGAGGTCCTCTAGACTCTTAAAATTTCATGAATTTATATTTTATTATTTTTAACAACCCCGGTCATTACATAACGACCCCATCAACAACATGTGCATGTTAACCTAGAAAAGGGTCTAATTTTACAGGTTAATTTTATACTTTGTAGATTTCTGAGGAAAGCACATGACAAAGGTGAGGGTCACAAGGTCACAAGGTTACTTTTCATATTCAGCAGCACTCCCTCCAACTTTTAGGTGTCAGAATCCCTTTAAACTCTTGAAACTTACTGAGGACCACAAAGAGTTTGTGACTATGTGGATATTATATATATTATACACATATACGTATATAATATTCTAAATTAAAATAAAAACTGTTATAAAAATAAGATCTGTTAAGGTATTTATTTTGTAAGTTATTTTAAAGCAATAAACCCATTACATATTAACATAAATACCATGTATTCATAAAAAGAATATACTTCTCAAAACTAAAAAAAATAGTGAGAAGAATACCATTGCCTTCCATTTTGCCAGTCTTTTTAAGTGTCCAGCTTTTTAGAAGACATCTGGATTCTTCTATCTACTTCTATATCCAGACTGTTATGATGTCCCACAGCATGTAGCCTTCTGGAAGCTCAACTGTATACTTGTGGGAGATTTAGAATGAAAAAGCCATGGCATTGGGGAGCGGGGGGTTCAGATGGTTAAGCATGTGCCGTTGGCTCAGGTCGTGACCCCAGATCCTAGGATTGAGCACCATGTAGGGTTCCTTGCTCAGCAGGGAACCTTTCTCTCTCTTTCCCCCTCCCCCTCTCCTTGTTCTCTCTCTCAAACGAATTAACAAAATCTTAAAAAAAAAAAAAAAGCCACGGCATCTTAAAATTTTTGTGAAAGTAATTTTGAACCCAGGGACCCACTGGAAAGTATCTCAGCGACCCCCGGAGCTTCTGGAAATACTTTTCAAGAGCTACTGTTCTATAATTTTTTAACATGAGATAAGTCTGTTGTAGAATGTGTAACTTCAAAGTTTGGAATTTTGGTGTTTGATTCGGTTATTCAGAATGTCGATTTGACTTTTAATGCTGAAATGATAGAAAATACCTCCTGCCTTTGCATTAGTTTTTCTCCTAAGTATACGCTGAGTGACAAATTCTGCAAATACTTTTCCATTTTCACCAGTTTAAGAAATCTTTTCCATTTACTTATTGCTGTTCTTCACTTGACCATAAGCACCATAAGGGGAGGAAGTATTCAATACTCTAGCTGCTAAAAAATGTACATTAAATGACCGAATGAAGGAAAAAAGGGTAGGAAGGAACAAATGAACATATTCACATACCTTGAACAAAATGCCAAGTTTTTGCTTAAAGCAGTTCTTATAATGTCTTAATCATTATGAATGGGGAAAAGTGCTCAAATTTTAATTTACAGTAAGTACATGAATAATTTATAGTCTCTCAGGTGCCATTTGAAGAAACCCACTGAAAGTGAATCTATCTATTAAGGAATTTCAAAAAAATCTCTAAAGATGTAGAAGTATATATATGTACCTGCCTGAAATGATAGAAATATTTACTTCTGCATATGTTAGGCAAGAGGAATTGCTCGTATTATAAACTAATAACCACAAGCCCTGTCCTCCCCTGCCAGGCAGACTTGTATTAAGGGATCCATCAAAGGTAAACAGAGCACTCATTTCACTTGATGTCAGATTTCCTGGATTTTGGTGTTGATGGCACATAGTGATCTGATCAGAAACTCCTTATTCAGCCTCTCTGGACTTATGCTTTTCCACAGGAGAACTTTCCAGCCATGGGAGCCCTCTAAGTTGTAACAGCTGCTTGTGAGGGAGTGAGTTCCTTACAGAGCGGTTCAAGTCCAAGTAGGTAGACCAGACTTCCAGGATGTTGTGGATAGCATGTAGTGATGCATGCAAGTTTAGTTGCTCAAAGTCAACACCATTTCTGCCCATTAAGGACAAGAGCCGACATTCTACAACAGAGAAGAGAGGAATTGGGAACAAAAACCAATCCATTGCCACCAAGGGCCCTTGTGGTGAACCTTCGGTTGAGAGCAAAGGAAAACGTGTCAGGCCAGTGAAATCAGTGTGTAATTTTAAATGTTTACAGGTCTTGTAGAATGAGGTAACACTGAAAGTGTGCACAGGCGAGGGCAAGAGGTAGCTGGGGAATCTGTGTACGTTAAGCTCAATTTTTCTGTGAACCTAAAAACTGCCTAAAAAACAAAGCCTGTTGGGGCACCTCGGTGGCCTAGTCGGTTATGTGTGCGACTCTTGGTTTTGGTTCAGGTCGTGATTTCAGGGTCATGGAATTGAACCCCACGCCCTGCATCAGGCTCCCTGCTCAGCGTGTGGTGGTGTCTGCTTAGCACTCGCTCTCCCTTGTCCTCTGCCCCACCCCTCCGCCAATGCAGGCACTCTCTCTCAAATAAATAAATAAATCTAATTGAAGGAAAGAAGGAAAGAAAAGAAAACAAGGCCTGTTAAAATTTAGGGGAAAAAATTCATTATAAAAAAAAAAAGAAAGAAAATGAAAACTAGTATGTCTCTTATATGTCGATATAAAATTCCTTTTTAAAAAATTAGTGAAGGGGCACCTGGGTGGCTCAGTGGGTTAAGCCTCTGCCTTCAGCTCAGGTCATGATCTTAGGGTCCTGGGATCCAGCCCCACATCTGCCTCTCTGCTCAGCAGGGAGCCTGCTTCCTCCTCTCCCTGTCTCTCTGCCTTCCTCTCTGCCTACTAGTGATCTCTCTCTCTCTCTCTCTCTCTCTGTCAAATAAGTAGATAAAATCTTAAAATAAAATAAAATAAAATAAAATAAAAAGTTAGTGAATTAGGGGCACCTGGGTGCCTCAGTTGGCTAAGCATCTGCCTTGGACTCCAGTCATGACCTCAGGGTCCTGGGATCTAGCCCCACATTGGGCTCTCGGCTCAGGAGGGAGTCTGCTTCTCCCTCTCTCTGCTCATTCTCTCTGTGTCTCTCTCCATTAATTAATTAATTAATTATATCTTTTTAAAAATTAGTGAATTAGTATAGCAACAAATAAAAAGGCTAAGTGGGGTTTTTCCTAGGAATGCAAGGTTGCTTTAACATTTGAAAAATCAATGGCTGTCGTTCAACATATTAACAGATTTTTTTTTTATTTTGACAACATTTAGGACTCATTAATGATAAAACCTCTCAGCAGACTAGAAAAGAAGGGAACTTACGCAAACTGATAGTGAGCTTCATTGGAAAACCTATGTTTCACATCCTCCAATATTGTCACATGCTTTACCTCTGAGTTCAGGAGCAAAGCCAGTACGTGCACTCCCATCACTCCTACTTGACATTGTTTAGAATACCCTAGCCAGGCCGATAAGTCTTAAAAAACAATCATGTAGCTTGGTAAAGAAGCAGCAGGACTAATATGGGTGGTTTTGTAGAAGATCTAGAGAAATCCTCGAGAAAATATTCAAACTCAGTCGGTTTATCAAGGTGGCAGTATGCATACTGCTTACTACTCTTGGATATGTTTCTGAGAGAAGTGAAATTTTTGTCCATGCAACAATTGGCGTGCAAGCATACCGAGAAGCTTTTTAAATATTAGCCAAAAAAGAGAAAAGAACTCATTGTGCATCAGCTATAAACTGTGGTTAAACAAAGGTGGCAAATGTGCAATGGAACATTACCACACTGTGATAAGCAGGACCAAACTGTCGCTACCTATCACAACTCTCACAAGCACAATGCTAAGTGAAAGGAGATAGACCTAAAAGATCCCACACTACAGTTTCATTAGATGATATTGTAGGGAGGCAAAATTATAATGATGGAAGTAGATCAGTGGTTGCCAGAGGTTGAGGGTCAGAGGAAGTATTGATGGCAAGTGGTCATGAGGGACCCTTTCGAGGTGCTGGGATAATTTGACACCACAATATCTTCGCTGGCTACACACCTGCATACATTTGTTAAGATTGTAAATTTTATACTTAAGATTGTTTATTTCTCATGATTTATACTTCTGTGGAGCTGGCTAAAAATAATACTTAAAATCTATCTTCAGATGTATCTCAACAATTATTCAGAGTTGTTGGCTGTTAAGTGGATTAAAGCAAACCAAGAAGGGAGCTTAATATGATTTTAGAAAGTCACAGTCGAAAGATGGTTCTGGAATAACCATGTAGGAGACCAGTAAATCGTAGCCAAAAGTTTAAATTTTCTGTTATTTAATGAACTTGGGCCAAACAGTGATGCTTGTTAGTAATTATAATGGTGGCAGTGTTTCATAGGTATATACTTTACAGTTTTGAAAGCAAGTCAGAATGTGTTACTGTATAATGTGGAAGCTCTTAAGGCCTGAGACGTGTTCTGGCCAAGGGAGGAAGGAAATATGTTCACGAGTATAAGATAGGCATCATCCAACCTTGAAATGCTGTTTAGATTGCAAAAGATCTCACATCTTTCCAATCATTCTGTTAGTCTGCTTCTGCTACTCCTACTTTCTGAGCATCTTTTTTTGATCTTAATTCCTGAGACAGGATTTAATTGACTGAGTCATTCTCCAAGACAGAGGATGCCCACCGAGAAGAGTTTTTATGTCAGATCTGTTCATTGCCCAGGGCAAGGAGCTGTTTTGGGGATGGTAGTCTCTGCTCTGCACACGTGTGACAAGTCCTATGGCACAAGCAGTCATGACATTCTATCCATGCCATTTTTATCAGAAGGAATTGTAGCTTGACTGGCATTCGAGAATACAATTCCTCTTTAGTACAGAATTTCATTTGAGCCTTAAAGCAGATATTTAAACTTTTTCTTTCTTTCTTTTTTTTTTTAAACAGGTGAGTATTTCTTAGCTCCTCGTCCAGTGAATGGCTCATTGGTTTTTGGCTTTTTTGTTTTGTTTTTGTTCCTTAATGATTATTTATTTATTTATTTGACAGAGAGAGATTACAAGTAGGCAAAGAGGCAGGTAGAGAGAGAGGAGGAAGCAGGCTCCCTGGTGAGCAGGGAGCCTGATGCGGTGCTAGATCCCAGGACCCTGAGATCATGACCTGAGCCGAAGGCAGAGGCTTTAACCCACTGAGCCACCCAAGTGCCCCGTGAGTGGCTCTTTGTAGGTGCTCAGTAAATATTTGTTGAATGAATTTATGAAGAAATTAATGAATGGGTTGATGGATGAATGAATCAGTGAGGTCCACAGATGTTCTAAAACTTAGCCAAGGTCATGGAGCCTGGCACACATTAAAGCAAAAGCTATTAGAATACACTGAGCAGTTAATCACATAGGCTTTGCGGTCAGATCTGAACCGTAACTTCCTAAACCTCAACTTTTTCATGTTGATATAGAGACAACGATTGTACTTCTCTTTGGATCTTAAAAAGCATTAAGTGTCAAAATGTTTGCAAAACCACCACCACTTAGGAAGTACTACCTTAAAATTCGGGATCCCTAATTGTAATTGTTATGATTCTTGTTATTACATCATGCTTGTGAAATTAGTGTTCTTATTACAAGTACAAAATGAACAGTTTTCATCTTAGCAGAAATAAAGCCATAATTTCTTTATGTTCTTTCTACAAGTTTTGCTCATTACTATGTATCTATGTGTGTGTCCTTTTGTGTAAACTTTTGGTCACAATGGGATAGTGGATCTTCTCAAGTTTAGTAAAACCTATTTTATCTAGAAACTACCTACCACTTAATTTCAGCTTTTTAAGCAAGAGCCAAAATCCAGGATGTAAAGAAAATAATTTAACCAAAAAATTATTTTCACCTCTCTCCAAATAAATGCCGTAATGCGTATGATGTATGTATAAATGAATGAAAACCTACACATTTGATTCATAGGAGAATAAGTTGAGCTTTACTCAAAGCTTGTTGACTCTTTTTAAATAAAATTCTAGGGGCACCTGCATGGCTCAGTTGCCTCTGCCTTTGGCTTGGGTCCTAATCCCAAGGTCCTGGGATTGAGCTCAGCGTAGGCCTCTCTGCTCAGGGGGAAGCCTGCTTCTCCCTCGCCCACTCCCCCTGCTGTGTCTCTCTCTGTCGAATAAATTAATTAATTAATTAAATGTTTAAAAATAAATAAACAAAATTCCGCTAAGCTGAATTTGCTGATTTTTCCACACATAGCCAATTAAAACTAGCCAGTTAGAAAGAGGCAAGAAAACTGACAACCATAGGAATTGATAATTTTTCACAGGCTATGATCTTCATTAACCTCAATAATATAATGTTGATGACTTCACTGGATATATAAATATGATTTATACTAAACCTGTTTCTTCGATAAAGGGTTGGGTTTGTGTTAAGCAACATGTATCTTTATATCTCTCTCAAATATAGATAACTCAGAGGATCCTTCATGAAACAACATCCCACTTTCCACAAATTGAATTAAAGGTATTGAAATATGGATAATGAGAAGCCCGCAATGGAACTATCTAGAAGCATGATGTGCAGGCCTCATTTTTCTATTTTTAAAAACATAATATCAAAAATCTTCTCTTGAGTTCCCAGACACTGATTTATGGAGAACTATTTATAAACATCATGCAGTCCAATCTTGCTTTAACAAACACTGGGATAGATTGATATCCCAGTCATAATTTGGAAATGTAAAAATATAAATGTTTAAGAGGATAATCTGGGATTACCACCTATAGGGACCAAAATAATAGAGAGATAACAGTTTGCCTGAGCGAGGTCTCTTGTATGCACTTTATTGTATTTTGTTGTAATTGGAGGAACAGAAAGGTAACATTTTCAGTGAAGCACATTCAGTGAACTCAAAAAGTATGAGGTGGGTTTTTGCTATAGTTTTAGCTTCCCAGACCCTTGCATACTTTTCCTTTGGGGGAAAAAGTGAGTCTTGGTGGACTCAGGGTGTGCCTTCTGTGGTGGTCATGTGGTGGTTTTTTTTAGTATTTCCAGCTCTCTGCCTTAAAAGATAGAATTTCCTTAAGAGATAGAATTTCTAGCTGCCTTTAGGTAGGATGGGTCCGCTACTGGCCGGTCAGAGCTGAGCAGGAGTGATGGGGTCTTCTGAGCCAGATCATCTCATTGAAGGTGTGAGACTTACTTTAACCTTTTAAACCACATTTTTGTTTCAGAACCTTTTATACTATTCAAAATTTCTTGAGGGTTGTAAAAAGATTTGGCTTATGTGGATTATATGTATATGTTATCTATATGTTATATCTGTATTTACTCTATTAGAACTTAAAACAGAAAATGTTTAATGTGTCTTAAATCATTTAAAATAGCAAAATAAACCCATGACATTATTTATGTCATAGTGTGTGTGTGTATGTGTGTGTTACTCTGGAATAAATATGTATTATATATTACACCATGTTATCTAGTTATCATGTAATTATATGTTATATGATACATTATATATACATGATTCTGGAAAACTCCACTGTACGTTAATTAGTAAGAAAAGGAGGCTGCCAAAGGAAAAACGAGGCCCAGCAGAAGTAAAAGCAGAGGGACATGCAGGCACAAGAAGGAATTAGTGTGCCCTCACCGGATCTCAGGTGTAGGGACCCAGGTGCAAGGTGCAGAGAGGGCGCTGGAGGAGCAGGGGTGGCCCCCAGCTGACACAGCCAGGAAGCTTGAAGACCTCAGTCCTAGAACCACGTGGAACTGAGCTCTGCCAATAACCCGAATGAGCCCGGAAGTACATTTTCCCCTGGTGCCTCCAGAATGGAATTCAGCTCTGCCGACACCTTGATTTTGATCCCGAGAGACTTGAAGTTCACTGGAATTCAGACTTGCGGGCTGTAACTTAATAAGTTTGTGTTGTTCTAAGCTGCCACCACCACCCCCATATCAAAGAATGTAATTCATCATAGTAACAAACTAAAAAGGAAAACCATATGCTCATCTCTGTACTCATAGAAAAAGCATTTGACAAAATCCGATATCCTTTCCTGATAAAAACCTTCACAAAACTAAGAAACCAAGGGAACTTTCTCATTCTGATAAATGGAATCTATAAAACAAACAAGTAGAATATCATCGCGTTTACTGGCAAAAGACTGAAAACAAAGATTTCTTAGATACGGTACCAAAAGCACAATCTTAAAAGACCAAATGGAAACATTGGCCTTTATTAATACTTTAAAACTTCTGGTATTTGAATGACACTGTTAAGAGGATGAAAACACAAGCCACAGAGTAGGAGAAAATATTTGCAAATCTTCCATCTAATAATGAACTTATATCCAGAAGGTATAAAAAATCCATACTCACAAATTAGAAAACCAATAACCCAAAGAAAGGTAATGACTTGTGAGCTAAAATTTAAACTATACTTAGGTCATTGACAATAAAACCAGGCAGAAAAAGAAAGATGTGAATTCCCAGAAAGAGGAGCAGCATTAAAAATACTGTGGAGATATGAATAATATGAAAGTTAAAAGACACTTAGTCTCCATAGCTTGAACTTAAATGATCTGTTCTTGGTCCCCTTATCTTTAAGATTTGGGTGTGGGTGTTGGGGTGTGTATGGTGGGTAGCTTTTAGTATTTATCTTTCAAAAAAATACAATAATCAAATGAGATCATTTTTGTGAGTCTAATTTATAACTCTAAATTGCCATAAGAAGATGGTACTATCATTAGTATATTATTTTAATTACTATTATGGGGTATTATCACCAATACATAATTGTAATCATTACTATTAAAGATGAGTTGCTGTATCATCAAAATGAAATAAAATACAAACAACCTCTTTATGTTATTATGAGGACAGTTTGGAACTTGCAGATCCCCAGGAATCCCTGGACTCCATGAAATGATCGATATTCCAGGACTCCTTCTCTCACACATCGCAGCTAGATCACCTGGCTGCCTTCATTTAGGTGAACACAACGTGCAAGGTCCTCAGCTAATGAACAGTGGGGTGCACAGGAAGAGTGGGAAATAAACACTTTTTCTTTAACCACTGAGATTTTGAGAACATTTGTTGTTCTAGCATAATCTAGCTCATCCTAACTGCTACACTACAAAACAGAACTGGAAAGGTCCAAACACCCACTTTTCCAAAGCTTTAGCAGCCAGAGGTGAGCGCAAGCCTCATTCGCAGCCTAGTAGATAGTTACATCTGACATTTTGAGTTTAGAACAGATGTTAGGGAGGGGGTACAGGTAAGGGTTTATTGTACGACGGTGGTGGCTGTTGAATCACCCAGCGACCAGTGACAGCAGAACCAGTGGCACCTACAGCCTTGTTCACTTCTCCGTGATTAGCAGGGGTTACCTCCTCTCCAGACATTTAGTGGGTGGCTGATTTTTTTTTTTTTTTACTAAACTTGAATAACTTTGTTCTTACCCGCTTATGAGTTAGGTTCTCCAGTCTTCTGCCAAATTTCCTCCCTGATTAAATTACCCAGAGTTCTGTTCTTTTCATCTAAGAACATCAACCAGCTTTGTACAATCAGATAAATGAGATTTTACTCTGTAAGAAGTTAGAATTCAAAACTCTCTGGAGATCTCCAAACTTCTTTGATCATATTTCCTATCAGGAGAAAAATGTGAGCCTATAACCCCAGTATATCTCCCTGCCAGAAAGTTGGATCACTTTTATAGACCAGACAAATCTTGCTTTATCAGTATTCATTATTCTAAAATGTAACCTCACTATTGTAATGAAAGGCAAAGTCAGCTGTCTGATCGAAATGCAGAATTTTCTAGGTAAGTAATGTCTGAGGAGGAAAGCTGCAGTGCACTGAGTAATTGGCACTATTGATCTAGCCTTCACCAGTAAGCACCTTTAAATATAAGATAGTACTAACACGGTTGTGACAAATACACGGAATTTTCCAGCTAAACCACTGTTGTGAACTATAGGAAAAATGACACCGAGATGGCATTAGGATGCGAGTTGCATCGGCTTTGATATCTTCTGACAGAGGGGTTCCAGGGCATGGACTGAGTTCCTAAAACCATCTAGCAGTGATTTGAAAAGTCTTTTGAAAAATACATCACAAAGTTACTGTGGCACTGCAGGCAAATCGAAGAATGAACTACTTTAGGTTTTTGTCCTATTTTTCAACTAAAAGTAGTGCTGCTTTAACGTTATAAACTTAAAATTTATTAAAAAGAGGTAAAATGAAAGCTTAATTCTGAAAATATCAGCATATTATTTTTCAAACTCGTAACTGTCGAACATTTTGAAAAAGACTTGTTTTTATAATATACTAAGTTAATTACACTATTCCTAAAATACTCTCAAAGGATGCTTTTGTTTTTGTTATTTCATTGAAAAGTACTGAAGCTCATTACTTAATTATATGCTATAAAATTCTTTAAAAAGTACCTGGTTGCTTTCAAGTTAATTTTCAAGTGAATTGAAACAAACAAACAAAAAAGCCCACATTCCGCGAATTCACAATCTTACATAATTTTGTTTCCAGCATTGCACTTTTATAGTACCCATAAATAATCCATTTAAGGATGGAAAATACACTGTACCTCAGAGGTATCCAGACAAGTTGCTTTTATCATAAATATCTGTTTGGCTCTAAAAACCAAAAAAAAGCCTTTTTGTAAAAACAGTTCGAGTTATTGGAGCAATTTTTTTATATAAATTAAACCACAGAACTTGTTATAAAACCATGCATTGGTTCATCAGGCTTCTCTTGTTGGAGATAATCTGGTAGGTTTTGAAGTACATCAGCCATAGTGCAATAACCCATCTCAGGAGAATCATGGTGTCCCTGATGCATGAAATGACTCTTTGGAACAATAGGCAAAGTGTGGGAGATAGAATGTAACAGATAGTGAAATACACATGAACAGAGACCACCAAGAGAACTGCTAGTAATTTCACTGCACCAAATGTTTATTTAACTGTGGAAGAGATCATATTTGGCATAGAAAGTACCTGCTTTACAGAAGCTGACAATGTTGTTCAGCAGATAAATTGCTTTTATGGCTGATACGTTAGATTGAAGCTGGAATTTTAAGGATGTAATTCAATTGTTGAAATCATACTGTTGAAAATATGAATACCTTACATGGTTAAAAATATGTTTTGGCATGATTTCTGATTTATCCAACTGTATAGTACTGACGATAGAATATTTGGGTAAATGATTGATGACTTGGTTATCTTTCTGAATTGTAGGTTCTGAGAACTCCTAAACTGACTCATGTTGTCAAGAGAGTTTTCTGGATGTATTTATTTAAAAAGATAGATCCAGTAAAGATTTCTTGGCATCTCGGTACTTCTTTCCGTATTTGTTTTGAAGATACTTAGTTTCACAAAAACATGTTCAAAGCAGGTAACCCGGACAGCACTAGTGTACTGACCCCTAGAGGAAGGAACAGGGTACTGACTCTGACTCAGAGGCAGGAACGCAGGATTGTAAGGGATGCTAGCCATCACCTGTCAGTTCCAGGAGACTATAGTAAGCCTGTGTTCTTCAGGTGAAATAGACAGTATGTCCATTGTCAGCATGGCACATGTTTATACCTAATAAATAAGAGGCGCATATAAATGCTTTCTTTCTCCTACTATTTCAGTTTCTTCTGACTTCTTCCATTGTAAGAATTTATGGAGCAAAGAGAAACCTGATTAGATTTCTTTGCTTCTGGTCCCCTCAGTATCCTGATATGTGGGAGTGAGTTGGGAGGCAGCAAGGAGCACTGACCAGAGGAATGGGCATGGTTGTCTCCTGGCAAGCAAAATGTTGCCATTATTAGCTGCAGTTAGCACGTGTTTTCCCGTACATAGGTTATTTTTGCTCTTGAATCTTGAAAATCTTTAAACACCCTAACTAACTTCTTAAATTATATTTTCACCCTCTTGGTTGAGTTAGAGAAGCCACTCTATCTTGTTTGGGACCCCCTGGCTCTATTTCATATAGCTGGAGACATGCGCACGTGTCTCTAGGAATGTAAACTAAATGAGTAAGCCATTGAGTTATGAGGCTTCCAGAAGCCACAGTGCAGGTTCGCCTGCTTTCATCACGCTCCTTCTCCGCTCCCGCTTTTCTTTCTGCAAGAGCTTCCTGTACAAGAGGATGAAGCCGTCATCATTTTTCAGACATTGAAAGCTTCTGCTTTTTACTGACAATTCATGGCCTGTGAGGCTGAACCAGGATTAGCTGTTTTGCCTGGAAAGCCACATGCGTCAAGATTTACTACATTGGTGATCACAAGGACAGGGGCAGCGCTCTTTAGTGGGACAGCCCCGCAGAGTCGAATCAATCGCTTCCTGTTGTGCATGGATCTGTATGCAGTTTGCCTTTGCACAGCATGACTTCATAAAAGATGGTTGGGGTGGTATTGTTTTATTATAATTATTATGACTTTTCTCAGCTGTATTAACATCAGCCTCCACTGCACAATAAAAGAATTCTTGGTGACGGGTGGAGGAAGTGTGAGAACTACCATCATTTGCCTACTTCAGATGGTATATCAACAATCCTTGGATTAAAGTCAAGAAACTGTAAAGCGTTTTCGATGAAAAAAAAAACACGAGAAAGAAATTTGAAAATATATTGCAGCTGAGGAAAATAAAGTTTCAAAAAAATTTTACAGCATAAACCGAGCTTGTGATTTAAAAAAAAAAAAAAAAAAGGAGGGGGGAGCTCCTGGGTGGCTCAGTGTGCTAAAGCCTCTGCCTTCAGCTCAGGTCATGATCTCAGGGTCCTGGGATCGAGCCCCGCATCGGGCTCTCTGCTCGGTGGGGAGCCTGCTTTCCCCTCTCTCTCTGCCTGCCTCTCTGCCTACTTGTAATCTCTCTGTCAAATAAATGACTAAAATCTTTAAAAATATTTTAAAGTGTCTCAATCTTTCCTTGGACATGTGTACGTAACTTTACTAAAGATTTCCTTAAAATTTTTGAAATTCTGTAAAATCCCTGCTTAGAGTGTTCATTGGATCACTGTTTCAAAATAACAAGGTTTAACCCCTACGGGCGTGTACACAGCATTACACCTCTCCAAAAAATCTACTACTCTAATCTAGTCAATTAGCACTTTTTTATAAATTGAAGCCTGCTGTACACATATCCTTTTAGTCTTCAAACTGTAGGGCCACTTGGAGAGAAAGATCCAAACTTTCCTAAAGTACTGTAGCTTCTGACTTTTTCATGGTGCCCAAGATGAAACCCATTAGAAGTCTTCATTAAAAGGAGGGTGTTCCGGTCCCTCTTGATTATCAGCATACTGCATTTCAGTAACCAGCCAGAGGGGGTTTTTATAAAAACAGCTTTCAGGATCTATTCTTGAAAAGGCGTTTGTATACTCATTGTGCAATTCTGTCATTTGTCAGTAAAGAGTTCTGGAAATAAAGCACTAAGGTCTCATACTGTAGTAGCTGATGGCAGTAATCTTGGACAGAATTGCTTTTTCTTGTATATCTTGATAGTTCCTAGCTGGTCATGAAATAATCTCAAGGCTTTGTTGATGGTGGTGGTGGCTGGGCTTTTGATGGTGGTGGTAGCTGGGCTTTTTGGATAGTAAACCACGATGGGTCAGACACTCTCTGAGGAAGGTGTTGATTTTTTTTTTTTTTTTTTGCATAGCCACCTGTCCNTTTTTTTTTTTTTTTTTTTTTTTTTGCATAGCCACCTGTCCACCACCCTGAACATCTTTTACTCTAAAACAAGCAATATGGAAATATGTTTACCTTAAGTTTTTGACCATGCTCCCATTTTAATTACAAAAATATAGTTCATATACTATAAACACTAAAATCTATGAGTGGGTGTTTTGCTAGATAACATAATTAGAAGGTTATTTCTGAGCTGATAAATAGACCTTTGTTGGGCCATTCCAGCGTAAGGAGACACACACACAGATTTGGAGGATGGAGAGAATATGTGTCTGGGGAAATGCAACACACTTTGAATAGCTGTTTAGTCAAGTGCCTATAGGGGGCAGTATTTCTGAAGAGAAAGAGGATTAAGGTCCTGAACCAAAATATTTTGGATTTTATCCGGTAAACATTAGAGACCTCGGAGGGTTTTTTTTTTCCCCAGAAAATAAGTGATGTGGTTAAATTGAATTGTTAGGTACAGCATTCCAGCAACAGTGTAGAGGTGAGCCATTATTTTAGTCTCTTCCTTGATCATTTAAATAAGCATTGAATCATTAGTCAGCTTGCAAATACAAATATGTATATTACCTTTGTAATAGCTGCATGTTAGTATAAATCATTAAATTTCAAAATTTTTAACCAGTTAACTGTTGTCATGCAGACCAAACTTTAACTGTTGAAAATACAAATCCCATATTAAGTCAAACCCTAAACTTATACCTTCATTAAGATCCAAATATAGAAGATTTTAGAAGAAACTAACAACAGCAACAGAAACCCCACACTCTTCCAAGCAATTTATTATATGATTAAATGATGGTGGAATCTTTGAAACAGCTTGGACAAGGTTGTTTTGGTTTTTTAATGTCAAACATTAATTAGTATAAATAAAATGATATTTTTGAGAGATGAATCGTAAGGATAAACTAGCTATAGTAAATATTTAGAACTACATTTTATTATTCTTGCATCGATCCATATGCATACCTTTGAAATAACTTGGCATAGAGCACATAATAACAAATACAAAAGTAGATCACAGATTTGTTTTACCTCTAGATCCCTGACCTTGAATTCAGTAGGCATTTAACAAATGTTTTATGTATGAATGTATATATTTAGCAAAGACCATGTAGGCCCCCACTGTGTACAAGATACTGTTCCCAGCACTTTTTTTTAACTTATTTAATCAAAAGAATAAATGAATAAAAATGAACAAGACATGCTAATCAAATAGATCATCAATGCTCAAATATTTTTCCTCATTCTTGAGAGATTGGTGACTGTATTGCCTAATATGCCATACTCAGCTAGTTATACAGGTGGGTGAAGTGTTTCAGTTGGCTCTTTTCACATACAAGCCATATCATGCTCATAACAATCCTGTGCCTGGGTGTTGTTATTACCAGAGAGGTTAATAGTTTGCAAAAGAGAGAGAAATACAGAGAAGGAAGATTTTCTTCCGAAACCAATCTTTTATCTTTCATGTTTTCAAATTTTACTTTATTGTAAGAACACAACAAGAGATCTACTCTCAATAAATTTCAAAGTAGCCAATGTAGTATTGTTGGTAATAGATACAGCGTTGTACAGGTGATCTCTAGAAGTTACTTATCTTGCTGAGTTGACATTTTATGCCTTGATTAATACCTCCCCATTTTCCCCTCCTCCTAGCATCTCGCAACCGTGATTCTGTTCTTCGATCTTATGAGTTTGACTATTTTAGATAACTCATGTAAGTGGAGTCATGCAGTATTTGTCTTTCTGTAACCAACTTACTCAGTCTAATGTCCTTGAGGTTCATCCATGTTGCAAATGTCAGGACTTCCATTTTTTATAAAGGCTGAGTAACATTCCATTGTATGTATATACAACATTCTCTTTATGCATTCTCATATCCATCTGTCAATTGATATTGTGGTTATTTCCATGTCTTGGTTATTGTGAATAGTGCTGAAATAAAACATGGGAGTGCTGATATCTCTTTGAGATCTTGATTTCAGTTCTTTAGAACAAATGCCTAGAGATTGCTGGTCATAAGGTCTAGTTTTAATTTTTGAGAAACTTCCATGCTGTCTTCCAGAGCAGATGCAACATTTTGCAGCTGCTCCCCAACTCACCAACAGTGTATAAGAGTTCCAATTTCTTCATATCCTCGTCAGTACTTACTGTCTTTGTGTTTTTAGTAATAGCGGTCCTGACGAAGTGTAAGGTGATGTCTCATTGTGGTTTTGTTTTGCATTTACCTGATGATTAGTGATGATGATCATTTTTTTTCATACACCTGTTAGCCATTTGTGTATCTATTTTGGAGAAATGTCTACTCAGGTCCTTATCTTTGTTAGCCCATTGGTTATTAGTTATTATAATTGGGTTATTAGGATTGTATTTGCTATTGATTATAGGTGTTCCTTATTTTGGAGATTAACCCCTTGTCACATATATGGCTTGCAAATGTTTTCTCCCAATCTGTGGGTTGTCTTTTTCACTCTATTTGTTGTTTCCTTTGCTGTGCATAAGCTTTTTAGTTTGATATCATCCCACCTGTCTGTTTTTATTTTTGTTGTCTGTGCTTTTGGTGTCACATCCAGGAAATCATTGCAAGACCAAAGTCATGAAGCTATTCCCCTATGTTTTCTTCTACAAATTTTTCTGATTTCAATTTTTTAAAGATTTTATTTATTTATTTCAGAGAGAGAGAGAGAGAGAGAGAGAGAGAGAGCAAGCATGAGTAGGGGGAGGGGCAGAAGGAGAAGCAGACTCCCCACTGAGCAGGGAGCCTGATGCAGGGACCCTGACACTTAACCAACTGAGCCACTCAGGTGCTCCTGATTTCAGGTCTTATGTTGAAGTTTTCAAATCCATTTTGAGTTGATTTTGTGAATGGTAGAAGATAAGGCACCAGTTTCATTCTTTTGCAGATGGATATGCAGTTTTCCCAACTCTATTTGTTGAATAGACTGTCCTTTCCTGATTGTGTATTTTTGGTACCCCTCTTAAAGAGCAGTTGACCCTATATGTATGGATTTATTTCTGAGCTCTCCATTTTGTTCCATTGGTCTATATGTCTGTATTTATGCTGGTACCATATTCTTGTGATTACTGTAGCTTTGTAATATGTTTTAAAATCAGGAAGTGTGATGCTTCCAGTTTTGTTCTTCTTAGAATTACTTGGCTATTTGTGGTCTTTTGTGGTTCCATATGAATTGTACAATTATTATTTTTTATTTCTGAAAAAATGCCATTGAGATTTTGATAGACACTGCATTGAATTTGCAGACTGCTTTGGGTAGTGGGAACATCTTAATATTAAGTCTTCCAATCCATGAACACAAGATGTTTACCCATTTGTTTGTGTCTTCATTAATTTCTTTACCTTTATTACACCCCAGGGGAGAAGCGGGGACAAAAAAAATGCCAGTTCATAGCCCTCTATGGGTGCTCCTTAACAGACTGCTTCCAGAATAGATTTTCCTTTTTTCTCCTCTCTGTATTCTACACAGTGTATTATTAGTCACTTAATTATACCTATTCTTTATAAAAATTAAAATTAAAAGTCCCGAGATTAAACCCTGTCTTTATTTATGCATTATGTGATTAATTATTTTATTTCCTTAACTCATATTTTCTGAATTCTTATTTTATGCTACTGGGTGACCCCAGGAATAAAGAAACTATTGGGTAAGACACCACTATGTACTAAGAATTACTTAAGTGCCATATATAGAGACTCAACATGACAGCTTTAGCCAGATCACTCAAATAATCTAAGGCTCATTATCTTCATTTCTCTTTGATAAAATGAGGGTAATAATATTTGTCTTCCTACATAGGAACAGAGTTGTGGTGCTAATTAAATAGGATGATAGATATTTTAAAAAGTACTCCCTAAATCCAAAAGTGTTGTGTTGAATAAATGACTTAGTAGTTCATCGCCTCTCAGAGGTTTTTGTTTACTAAATAATTTTTTCTCTCATAAGAAGCTGCAAGCTGCTTCTCTGTGGTTTCTTGTAGTGAAACCTGCTTTGCTTTCATGGGGCCAACTGAACGCCTCCTTTACCTCTGTAATTTTATATGGCAGTTATCATGACTTATCTTAATCTTTTTCATGAAGATGAATGTTTTGTCTATTCCTTTTTTATATGACATAGTTTTAAATCTCTTGCCATTAGCACTCTTCTTAATATATTCCTGTTTTTTTGTTTTTAATTAATAGACTGTTTCTAGAGTGGTTTTAGGTGTATAGAACACCCGAAGTGAAGGTATGGAGATATGTATATACCCTCTTCCCTGCTGTGCAGAGTTCCACATTTATTTATTTTTATCGCTTGTGGTTGTCACAATTGGAAAGATTATTCTAGATAAGATCAAGAACTCACTTTACATGAAGATTAAAGAGAGGGAGGAGTCATCGATGGCATCCAAGCTTCTGGCTTGTCAAACTATACAGGTGGTGCAATCATTTATTCATATAGATCTCCAGGAAGAAGAATAGAACTGAGAAGGGTGGAGGATGTTTTAAGTTTCTGATATATGATGTTCGAGACATCCGTGGGGTACTCATAAAGATGTGTTGATGAGACACTGGGCAAGGAATCTAAGAGCCTAGAAGAAAAAGCTCTTGAGAAAAATGAGACTGACAGAGTAATTAGCACAAAGGTAACTCCCCAGAGGAGTATGATGGAGCATGGAAACAAAGGGGAGCTAGCAGGGGACTTAGGAAAGACTGGGAAGACAATGGAGAGATGTGAAGGTTGCAAGAAAAATCGGGTTTGTGTTGGTTTTGTTTTGTTCCCTGCAGGGAAGAAAATGAGAGAAAGAATCTTTGCATTGGGTTGGTTGATTCCAGCCAAACATTCACAGTATAGTCTCAAGTGGGTTCAAGAGTTATGGGATATGAAGAAGTCAGGACAGGGAGTTACAATGAGTCCAGAATTGGGAGATTGAAAGGAGGACAGAGAATTTGAGTCTTTGATAATGACACTGAATGTCAAGGAGGTAGAAGTAACAGGATGGTCAGAATTTTGGGGGAATGCATAATTTGCATCATTTAAGTTGGGCCATCTTATTTATAGCTAGACTTCCTCATGGGACTTGATGCTCTCTAACTACCATACAATGTTCTTTGATTTTCTCACCCAAATGTGTGCTGTGTTTTAAATCTCCATTTCCAATAGAATATTTACTTCTATTGGAAACAATTTCATTTGTATATTGATTCTAGGTTTTAGTTTTGTTTACACATAGATTCCATTCTGCTGGTCTGGGGATTCCTATGTCAGGCATCAATTATAATTTCCAGAAACCCTGGAGCCAGGTATATTTAATTGTATAACATCTGGGATATATTTCAGTTCTCTTTATGTTTAGCTCAATCAATAATATTCATCCTTTCAATAACACAAAATCCTAGTGGTATTATAGACTGGTTTAGTTGTATTTTTAATTAATTGACAGTTTTACCCATAGTAAATGTATAAGGTTATCACTGAGTCAAAACATATAACATTAAATAAAAGATTAATTTTAGGATAATACAGATGTTTTTTGGCATATGAACAATCTTATAAAAATGGTAAATTAATGTTAAGCTAATGAAAAATATTCAACATGGTAGAAAAATTTATAAGAAATGGAAATATCAAATGTTTCACTAATGGGAATTGTTAAACTTTATTCTTTTCCTACTATGGCTGGATTATAAAAGGACAGAAGTAAGTAACACAAGTTTTCAATATTAAACTGTTTGGTTTAAGAAAATATTCTGTTCAAGTTGTGAAAAATATTAATTGGGCTAATATCATAATAAGGGTACACACACTACAGTCTTAAGTCTGGAGCTGGACTATCTGGGTCTCAATCCTGGTGTTGGTGCTTACAAGCTGGGCACATCACTAAGTATTCTGATCATCAGTTTCTGCGTCTATAAAATGAGGCTAATCATGTTACACACCTCATAGGTAGTTACAAATTTTGATTAGATTAGTATATGTAAAGTGATCAAAACATAATTGAACATATTAAGTGTTCTGTGTTTGCTAGCATCATAATTTAATTGCATCTATACCTAGCTCTTTTCAGTGTGACTTGCCATTATATGAATATCAACGGGAATAGCAATTTGTCCGTACATAATGCCATTCTGATGATGTGTAGCTCCAACATAGGCTTAGATGACTGAACCATTTTGCCAAATAAAGTTAAATTGATGCTAGGGTTCTAAAACTCAATTATATTCTATTTATAACCTACATAAAGTATGTCTCACATAGTATGTTAGCAGTTAACATGCATTAGTTGAGTCTAATCTCTCCCCTACTTTTCCTTTTAGGGACTCAGCCAGTGTTCTTTGAATACCTAATATATACCAGGCATTATACTATGGTCTTTAATGCTTAAGACAGTTGTAGTTGTTACCTTGAGGCAGCTTGTATCCTGAAAGGCAAGAATTTTATTAAACAAGTGCTACAAAGAAAAAGTTACAGTGGTAATGGATTATAAACGAGGGCATCTCTTCTCGTGTTAAGTCACAAAATCCCCCCAAATGGAGGTACTATACTGTGCTAAGCTGAGATCAAAGAATGAAAATTTTAGCTACACCAGGCTTATATTTTTAATGGGGGGTGATTCACTTTACCATTCTGTGCTTTTGAACTGTATGGATGTGATTAAATGAGCATACCTATAAATCCTATAAACTGTATTTTAATGATTACTCTGACTACTATGGGAAAAGTTAATTGAATGTGGATGTGGAGAAAGCAGATAGGAGGCAATTTTGAAACACAGGCAAGAGATTACAGCATTTTGGCCTAGAAGGATGGCTGGAAGAATGAAGAAAAGATTACAGAATCTTTAGGAAAGAATTTGTAAGATGAGTGATTGATGGGTTGAAGAAGAAATGAGTATACCATGGTTATTAGGTTTCTGGTGTGAGCTAATGAAATATGAAATATACTGGATATGAAAATCTTATCAGGTGCAGGTGTGGAAGTGGGAAGGTTTATCAGTTTAGTATTAAACTTTATTTTCTCTTCAAATGAGGTCTAGATTACTTATGGAGTAAGTAAAATATAGAGATGGATGTATGGTTCTAGAATAAAGAAGAAAGCTCTGAACTGTTGATCTAAATCTATGTCATCAACACAGCAATGAAAATGTTGAAGGCATGGAAGTGGAGGCTATAAGGGAGAAAAGGGTATGGAAGAGTTCCTAGGAACATCTGGTGCCTGAAAAAAAGTCAGCACTCATGATCTATTAAAGGAGAGAAACTAGTACAGGAAGCTGAAGAGAAATGCATAGGAATGATGTGCCTTAGATTCTCCTGAGGAAAGAGCAGGGCCACTGGGTGAAATACTGCTGGTAGGTCAAGTAAAAGGAGGGCTAAGTATTTTCCACCAGATTTACTGAAATGGGTATTGAGGCCAAGTGAGAGCACATGAGGTAAAGTAGGGAGAATAGAAGAAATATTGGAATAGTGGAATGGGATATTTTACTTCGAAGGAAATGAACAAATGTGACTTTCTGGAAGAGGAAAAGGAATTGAGAAGTGTGTTTTCATTTAAAGATGGAAAGTAAGATTTGCTCATGTATGAAGAGGATCCAATAGAAAGCCCTAAAGGCAGAGGAGAAAATTCCTCACTAGACATCTCCAGGATTCTGGAGAAGAGGAATGCAGAGCTCAGAAGGGAAAGAGAAAAGAAGACATGCAGAAACTGATAAATCCTGCCCAGAGGTGATGACCATACATTTTATAGAGATGCTAACTGATTCTGAGATTGTTTCATGGGCACTCAACAGCCAAGATGCATGTAAAAGATGAATGTGGGGAACTGGATTCATTTAGGGTGAGGATTTTAGGGCATGAGCAACAAAAACCCAAAGGGGCAGGTGATTTAAGTTATTGGTGAAGATATGGTAGCAAGGATGAACCACCGAATCCAAGCTGGGCATATTTCATCTTTGTCCTTATTATCTTCGTCCATCTTCATCTCCTGAATAAAGATGGAATTAAAGTCAGAGAGGCCCGTAGAAAGGAAGAAAGTAGAAGACATGGTTGGTAAAGGGAGAATGATTCTCCCATCTCATCATGCTTCTATCACCACCAGGACACCTTGTTGAAGGAACCTAGTCTCTCCATTCAGTTCTTGAGAAGACTTGTAGTTAATCATGTTGGCTAGAGCTAGACACTTGGTAAAGCAAATTTTCAAAGAGAGCCAGAATGTTATCCCTCCAAAGCAAGAGCTGATTCGGCTGATTCTTTTGTTACTACCTACCTTCTGGTATTCTCCCTCATTTGTTCACCATCTTTTTGGTTGAATGCTCCCATGCCTGCTTTTCTAGGAGAGGGGCAGAGCTGGCAGGGATTTCTCCTCAGTTGGGAAAGCCTTCCCTCTAGGTACCGACTCTGACCCTCTCCATTCAGCAGACCCACATCCTCATCCCTGAAGCTGGGTGAGTGGATTTGCTTACAGTCAGCCCTGTGATACCTGGGGGAGCAGTTCCAAGATCCAGGTTTAGAGTGGAAGGTAAAAGATCCATTTCAGCCTTAAGTCTAAACTTTGTTCTCCTATCTGATGTCATTGCATAGGCTGTGAATGGACTCTGTGTCTGCATTTGATCCATAAATACAGGACTTTGACTAAATTACTTCATTTAAAAAAGTGAGATATTAATACCTATCTCACAAGTTGGTAGTGAAGATTGAACAACTTAATAACATAAAACCTTTACCCACTGCCTAGAACATCATATCTAATAAATATTTTTTAAAATTAATGATTATTTTATCAGTAGGTTTTCAATGGTGGTTTAGAAGGTATTTTGATTTTTTAAAAATTTTTAATTCTTACTTAAAAATGTTTTGTTTTACTCTTTTCCCATGTGATTGGTGATCTTTGAATTTGTACCTCTCCTTTTACTCTGGAGAGAAGGAGGCATAAGCTGGAACATGGGGTCACTCTGAACCCCTAAGAGCAGTAACAATGAACATCCTGGAGGTAACTGAGACAGGAAAGTGGTGCTGAATGATGGATGCAGTGACTAGGGTGCTTTGAGTCACAGAGCTGGAAGATATGGAACCCAGAATTCGAATCAAAGACTCAAAAGGTTCTCAAGTCTTTATTTCCCCAATGTTGTTTTCATTGCACCTAAGAACACTGAGTTACAGTTAACTGATTCAGTCAGAAGTGAAAAGCAGATTTAAATAATCTGTGTAAAGCTTGACCCTTTCTAACCAGCTGTGTTTGTTTAGTTGGAATAAGAGAAAATATATGAAAAGAATTATAACTATGTCTTATTAAAAAAAAGCTAGGGCTTACACATTTCATATTTATTTACTGGTTTTCATTGTTATTGCCATAGGACATGTTTAGTTACCTATAGTGTTTTTAAAAATGAATATATATTACCTATCTAATTAAAAATATATATAAGGAATTTAACATTATTGTTATACCAAAAATAAACCATTTACCGGTACAGTGAATAAAGTGGGATGCTAGTTTTAGCATGCATGTTGCCAAACTGATAGGGTTTTTATCTCCTTCATCACAATATCTCCTTCATCACATATTTCCATCCTTTCTATCCTACATAATTCACCTTGAACCTCCAGGATAATTCTACACACACTGGCGTATTCATCACTGGGTTATATACCTCAGGAATGCAAGTAGTAGTCTAGAACTGAGAGACCAGAGGTTTACACCAGTCTCGTGAGTCATCAATAAAGACCACCTCACACCTTAGATCCTCTACTTTTTTTAAGTAAAATGAAGAAAATAACATAACCCATTTTCAGTGTCACGATAAAAATAATCAAGTGCCTACATGAAAAGATGTTAGTATTTTTTTAAATTTTTAAGTAAAGATTCTAAATGTGGAAAATTATAAGAGATCATACTTTTTAAATCAAAACAGCAAAGGATTTGATTTAGAGGTTACTTTTTTAGCTTTTAAAACAACAAAATGGTGAGATACTAAAAAAAGTAGGGCAAGTTAGAAGTATTCAGTAAGCTCTAAATCATAATAAGTGTAAGATAATATTGCTATTGCAAAAATATTCATTTGTGTATGATTCTCCAATTTCTTGGGGCCCCTGGGTGGCTCAGTTGGTTAAACATCTCTTTGGCTCAGGTCATGATCTCAGAGTCCCGGGATTCAGCCCTGCATTGGGCTCCCTGCTCAGTGGGAAGCCTGCATCTCCCTCTCCCTCTGCCCGACCCCCTGCACATGCTCTCTCTCTCAAATAAATAAATAAAATCTTAAAAAAAAAAAAGAATTCTCAAATTTCTTAAGAGTTCTATCTCAGTCAATTTTATCTCAATGCCTTTAGTCATTGTTCACACTAGATACCATTTGGACCTAAAATACATTGTTTCATAAACATGCATTTTAAAAGTAGTTGGAATTGTTAAAAATGAAAGCTAGCTATATTTTATCTTTTGAGGTTGAGCAATATGCAATTGGAAAACGGGAAAGAAACCATAGTAATTTAAAATACTGCTATTTCAGTGTTTGCTTAGGTTGATTCAGGAAATGCAAGTAAGTGCCATTTAATGAAAAATACACGTAGATGGTAAGTATATTAATCCAGGTACATAATGATGTAATAATGCTCCTATTTTGAGTCACCATGAATCTTTGCTTAGTTGCATATATGAAAATGCCATTGGCAAAACACATACCAGTTTCCAGGAGTTTCCACCGGAGACAGTGTGACAAGAGGCCATTGAACTTCACTTTTTTGAACTTTTGTTGTTGGGGCATTGGTTTCTGGATTGCTATTCTGTTCACATGATGAACTAATTGACCTAGCAGGACTCCCTACAGAATTGCAGCTTCTGCTTAGTTCATCAGGAGTACAATTTGTTGTTTCATTTCCTCTTCTTGTCCCATTGGGGAAATTGAATTGTGAAAAGACTACCTGCTGGGAGCATTCCGTGCTCATGGCCGAATAAGTAACTTCTTATTTATTTATTTATTTATTTGGTACTATCTTAATTAGCAAAGAAGGAAGGACTTTATTAGGTAAGAATGTGCTGTGTTTTGATACATATGAGTAAGTGCCGTTAGCCAAGCATGTGACTCATAATAATCTTCTCAAAATCAGGACCCTTTGCCGGTACAAGGATTAGACACCTTTTTCATTTGCTGTGCTAGAGCTGCTTGAGATTTTAGTAATTGTTAGTCACCCAGTGCAGAAGTTAAAGAGAACTCAATTGTGGATTGGCTGGTTTTAAAAAAAAAATCTTTTTTAAAAAACATACTTGTGAAGTTTGGGAGATTTATTATTTGAACCATACAGAATTTAAATTTAAATTTTTTTCCAATAAAGATAAATTGCTTGTCCATAGCGGTGTCCAGATGTGGCCTTGAACAACTTGTCCTTAAGTTTTAAAGACTTCACATTTTTCATTAAAGTGTGCCCTCTTAGGCAGCAACAGAGATTCTAAGACCTAAATATGATGATGAACAAAGTGGGATTATATCCTCATTTTACATCTTCTTTAGAATTTAGTGCTAGTTGTTCCTGTATCTTATTAAATTCTTAAGTCTAGTTGGGAAATTTTCTGGGATTTAAATATACTCTAAATTAAAACCTCAAATGTTTTCTGGAACACCAGTGTCATGAGCTGCTTATCTTGAATAGAGGCAGAATCATGTAGTGATTAGAAACTGGCTCCGGAACAGGACAGCCTTGACTCAGATCTCTGCTCTGTCCCTCACTAGCTTTGTACTCTGGGTGAACACCTTTAATTCCCTGAATCTCATAGGTTATAAGTTAATAAGGATAATGAGAGTTAATACAAGAAAAGTACTTGGAAGAGTGCCTAGCACACAAGAACTGCTCAGTGGGTTTTAGCAGTTATTATGTGTATTTATACATAATTTAGCACAAAACCTGGTACAAATTATGTGCTCAATAAAGAACTCATAAATGAATGAATTAATGAATGGACAAGAGGAAATGTTGTCTATAAACCTAGAATCATTAAATATCCACATCTGTCCTACACATTGAAACAAAACAGCACATTTCTGTATAGTTATTAAATTATAGACAAATGTAGGAAAGGTTTTAAAGACCTTAAAATCTATATTTAGATACTAGATTATTATCCCTAAATCATTCTATAAATTTTAAAGAATTTAGAAGTTAATTTGAATGTTCTATGAACCTGGATGACTAGAAATATAATGCAAAAAATATACCATTATTAAAATACTGTGAAAATCTTGCAAGAACATTTCAAAAACATACCTTATAGCCCCTATGAAAAGAGCTTATTTGTACATACTTCCCTAATATCTGAAGTGAGGAGGGTGGGGATAAACATTTTATGGACTGAGTTCCTTATCAAGTTCTGTGCCACATACAACGAGTATCGAAACAACAACAAAGATAATCACCACAAAACAAAACAAAATAAAAACAGCAACAACAACAAAAGGCTGAGGCATGATCCTTTCTCCCAAGGAAGGTTTAATCAACAGGCAGTTACACACATAATGTTCTTTGTACTTGCCTGTTCGGGCTGCCTTCACTACTTTATTTTATTTATTTATTTTTTTAAAGATTTATTTATTTATTGCAGAGAGAGCGCATGATGAGCAGGAGGGGCAGAGGGAGAGGGAGAGAGAATCTTAAGCAGACTCAGCGCTGAGCATGGAGCCCAACGAGGGACTTGAGGTCATGACCCTGTGATCAGTACCTGAGCCGTGACCAAGACTCACATGCTTAACCGACCGTGCCACTCAGGTCCCCCACTACTTTATCAATTCATGGTTATTGTGAAAAAAATTGGGATTCCTGTTATTGCACAGTTGGAAGGCGGTATTAATGTGTGAGGTAGTACATGTTGGCCACAGTGAAACTTCTACGAGATAGGATATTTAAAACCAACTCATTTGGCTAGTTATTTTGCCAGCTAATTTTAAAGTATCAATCTCCATTTGCATTTTCCTTAAAAAATAAGATATTATTGTTTAATCTCCCCAATGAATAAATAGTAAAATGATTCAGAAAGGGTATTTTCCATGTAGGATAGAAATCATTATCGGGCGCCTGGGTGGCTCAGTGGGTTAAAGCCTCTGCTTTCGGCTCAGGTCATGATCTCAGGGTCCTGGGATCGAGGCCCGCATCGGGCTCCCTGCT